>JAPKLX010000074.1:949422-1004221 GCA_026898415.1 Leonotis leonurus | reverse complement strand
TATATATATATATATATATATATATATATATATATATATATATAATTTTGACAAAAAACTAGAATTCTTTTGTTGGTAACCAATCTGAACCATTAGATTTTTATATAATATATGGTCATGTCTTAATTAATGATGTATCAAATTTTAATATATGGTCATGTCTTAATTAATGATGTATCAAATTTATACGTAAAATGTATTGATATAATAATACAATACATAATACATAAAATTACATTATCATATGATATGATAAAATACTATGTGTATATCTGTATTATAATACTTAGAATGATATAATATATTTGTAAATTCCGCCTCTATATTAAATTATTAATAATATATAGTGCATGTTATGTCGTACATTACATGGTTGGCAAATCAAATTTGATTTGAATGTAAAGAAATGAAATGGTCCTATATATTAATCTTTTCCCTTCAATTATTTATATATAGACACTATATGTATAATACTGCTGATTATGCGCAGGAATCTACTTTCTAGATATTAGGGTTCTTTCTAGTGTTTAATCATTTTTTTACACTATACATATAAAGTCGTAACGTGCATATGTACCTTTTAATTTAGACATAAATACTATTTTGGATTAAATATCTTAGTTAATACACTGTGTGCATCACTACATGGACAAATTTTTTTTGATTAACTATTATTTTTCAAGTAGAACATAATTAATGCCTCAAAATTAAAAGATCAGAAACCTTAAGATTCACATACACTAAAATAGTCAATATATAATGTGTCTAGGGTGTAAGCGAAACCGAGCATAAACATGCAACTATGGAGCTCGAGCTTGAATTGGACTCGAGGGAGAAATATTCAAATGTTAGACTCAGAGCTTGAATTGGACTCGAACTTTTTTTGGTTGATCTCTCCTTAATTGACATGTAACTGTGGAGCTCGACTTGAGTTTGACTCAGTAAATATTCGGTAAAGAGTTAATTAAGTTTCTTGAATATGTTTAGCAGTTTAAGTAAACGCTCGATTAAACATTGAGATAAACATGCTTGTGAGTTTATCGATTCAATCATGTGATCAAGGCTTGAGCTCGACTCACTAAAGTATTCGAGCTCGATTTTTGGCTCCATTTTCTGAAAATTTGGTCACTAAATGTTATTAGTAATGGAATGTTAACATTCAACTATAAGGATTTTTTTCACAATTAGTGAAATAGTGAAAGTATAAGTATATATATATATGTATCTTGTTAATATTTCCCTCACTAAAATTTTCTTTTTATTTGTAGTATTATAAGACTAATGTATTTCAATCATTTCGTCGAGCAATTTCTAGGCATCAATTAGCTAATTTCCAACAATTATTCTCTGTAGAGAATAATAGTTGCAGACTTCCAACACACAAAAAAGGTTACGATTCTACTCCCATTTTCAATTGGAAAATTACAAACTAATTCAACAAAGAAATTGAGAAAGAAGTAGGGTTGTGATCGAACCTAACACAACAGAATATTGTCAGCCTAAGTTCGGCTCGTTTAAAAATTTGAGGGCTCGATTTCAGTCCTAACTTTGTAAACCAAGTTCGAGTTCGGTTCTATAAATAAAAATCTTCAAACTCGAGTTTGGTTTGTTTAATATTTGATTTAATAGTGAATTCGAACCCGAACTTGAATTCGCCACGAGCTGAGCTCATTAAATATCTGAGTTTGAGCTTGTTAAAAAGCTCATTTATTAAATTATTTGGGTTAATATTTATTTTATATTAATTAGACAAGTTCATGAACTAGTTGCATATTATTCGAAGTTTGACTTGTTTTTTAAGTTCGTGAACAGGTTCGTTAATAATGTTTAATTTGCAAACTATTCGACGCTTGACTCTTTAAGATTAGATTCGAACGAGTTCGCGAACCTTTAGAACCGAATATCATTAAGCTCCAGTTCAGTTCGAAAAAAAATTTATTTGGTTCGAGACTGAAGTTCACTTCGCTAACAAAACAAACGAATATCGAACGATCTTTTATCGACCTAAACTCCAAATAATTCATTGAGTGGTTTGGTTTGTTTATGGTCCTGAAATTAAGTGACAATTCTACTCCAAGAATTCATAGTATTTTTCTAAAAACAAGATAAAAAAATTGAATTACATTAACATTAAATTACATAGCCGCGTCAAGGAAGACTCGAATCCGAGACCTAAACCTTGGGCATTAACCTCACTACCACTATGCCAACACACGAACGCTAACAAGATAAAAAAAGATGGTGCTTAACTAGCCTAGCTACTCCCATAAATACAAGAAGCAAGATCACTCGAATCCCAACTTTTTATACCAATCTCAAATGGATCCCAAATCTTCATTTCCAAACTTTCTCCATCACAACCTCTCCAAAACTTCCATGCCAGAAAAATTCATTTGGCCTAAAGAAGAAAACTCTTCTTTGAGTCAAGAACTCGAGGAGCCTCTAATCGACCTCGGTGCTTTCCTCGGACCCTCCTCCGACGAAGCCACCGAGCTCGTTAGAAAAGCTTGCTTGAGCCATGGCTTGTTCCAAGTGATCAACCATGGCGTTGATCCCGACCTCGTAACTTCTGTATACGATCATGTAAAAAAGTTTTTCATGCTTCCGATTGATTCCAAAATGAGGGTTAAGAGGCTCCCCGGAACCTTCTGGGGCTACTCTTTCGCTCATGCAGATCGATTCTCTTTTAATTTGCCATGGAAAGAGTTTTTTTCATGCATTTTTCGAGGAAGCATTGGTGATGATTCTGAGGGAGCCCTTTTTTTCGAATCTGCATTTGGTCAAGAATTTGAGCAGATAAGGTGAGATCCCAATAGTGTAATTTGTGTTTATTTTGTCTCATGATCGAAATTGAAGTTTGCCTTTCACTATTTCTATGTGTGTGTGATAACTACAGTTGAGATATAGTGTTATTTTGTACAGTAATTCGAATTTATCTGAAAAGAATACGAGGCTTTGAGCACAAGGCGTATTTGTTTAGGAAGGGAGTTTTTATGAGTGAGTGTTTACTTAGTATGATATGATAAATTAGAATTATCTTCGATTATTTTAATGACGCCAGTTTAGAAGGGATATTTATTAAACAAATAATTCATTTTTGAAGAATCACAGACTTTAAGATATGTTATGAGTTTAATCGTAATTAGTAAACATTATATTAACATATATTATTTTTATCTATCTAGACTTATACCAACTTATCTCGTTTAATAAACAGTCCCATAATCTCTTGTTCTTATCTAAATGTTTATACTTTTTCCGGCATGAAAGAGTGATGTTTTGGGGATGACCAAGCTTTTAATAAAATATTAGGTAAGTGTTTGAGTGGAGATAGGACCCACATTCTTTGAAATAATGAGAGTAAATGTTACGCATGACTTGGGGGCGGTTCGGAGCGAGTATTGTTTTACGGTCTCCATACCCGTTTAAAATATTTAGTTCCGTACTGACCTCCATACCCGTTTATATCTGTTCGGCTTCAGGGTGGGAATTAATGGGGTCACGGAGGGTACCCATCGAGTTTGTAATTATTATGCTAGTTTGTAATTATTATTTTTTGACATACCCGTTATTTTTATTTATATTATGCTAGTTTGTAATTATTATTTAAAAGTAGGAATATATATCTCCGTACTTGACTCATATATAAATATGCAAACCAATATCCGCCTCCAATCTCGATATTCTCCATCAGAATCGATAACCGCGGATAGTTTTCTCATCCCTAGTAAATGTCATATCCGCGTGTTAGTTTGACCAGGGAAGCAAGTCCATATTATTTGTGATGATAAGAAAAAAAAGTAAGGTATTTAAAATATTGAAATATAAAAAAGATCATAATCTTTGGACTAGTACTAATTTTTAAGGTAAACTCTAGTATTCTAAGGACACATTTTTTTTTTCTTTTAGTTTTGAAAAAATGACTACATTAAAGTACAATAAAAAAATGTGGTCATTTTTAACTTGACATAAAAAAAACAATCATAGTTGAATTAATGAAATTTAATTAGTTAAAAAAAATGTAAAATTAAACTTAATTATAATATATTAAAATTGTAGAAAAATAAGATAAACTAGTTAGACATCAATTATAAGATGATAATGTGACACATAGGGATGATAATTTTTTCTGGCCGCTCAAACTAATGTGACGTCCAAGTCTGACCCGTACATTAATTTAAAGATTTAATATTTAAATTATAAATTTAACATAATATAAATAGTATTATTGTTATTAATGTATAGTAAATATAAATTAATAGAAATATTAATTAAAATATATCATTAAATAAATTTCAATTTGGTATTTATCATATTTAAAAATGTTATGAGTTTTAAAATATATAAATATGTTTTCAAATATGGAGACCCCCCAAATCTACTCGGTCCACATGGGCCTGGACTTGAGTTTGAATTGCAGACTCGGTCGTGCCATGGGCTGGGCTTGGTCCCATCAATATATCCAGACTCGGGCATAGAGAAGTCCGATCCATTGCCATCTCTAGTGACACAAATGGAATGTCAACAAAGTTTGTGTATAATATTATACCATTTCTTTAGTTGTTTATATAACTAATACATTGATTGCCTGAACAATAGTTCCTCATTCCTTTTGCAGATTGGACTTCCAAAACTATTGTGAGGCCATGAATAAATTGTCTCTAACAATAATGGAAATATTGAGCAAGAGTTTGGGGGTTGATAAATCACACTACAATGATTTTTTTGAACAAGGTAGTTCAATTATGAGATGCAATTTCTATCCCCCATGCCCAGAACCTGGCCAAACCTTGGGCACCGGGCCACACTGTGACCCGACTGCGCTCACTGTTCTTTACCAAGATCAAGTTGGAGGTCTTGAGGTATTCTCCGACGATCAATGGAAGTCCGTGAGGCCGAGACCCGACGCCCTAGTCATTAGCCTTGGTGACACTTTCTCTGTAAGTACCTGTATGAATTTTGAAAAAAAAAAAAAACAATCCCTGAATTAAACACAAAAAGAAAATTAGTACAAAGTTTTGATAATGCACAAGAAAAGTAAGGTATCCACCTTTTTAATTGGTGTTAACATCTAAAAAGTAGCTACTTCACTTTGTAAATGATAAGTTATGTCCCCTAATTTAAAGATATTTAAATTTTCTCATATTTTATATAAATTCATATTCAAAAGTGTGAACAATTAAATATTTCTTAGTTGAGGACATAATTTATCTTTTACAATATATTAATATTGCATACTTCTTACTAATTTTAACACGCTTTTTTTTTGGATTATGTCAATGAACTTGGCACGGTCCAAAATAATAAAGTTAACTCTTTAAAAAGGTTTGATATATAGATGGAGGGAGTAACTTTTACATAAATTTATACACTCCTCTTAATAAACATGATCAGAAAAAGTATACCGTACTTATCGAGATTGAAGGATTAATATATAGGGATAGTAGGATGATTAATTATGTGTAAAAAGTATATTGAATGTTATTCCACAAAATATCTATATGTATATTTAAAAAATTAATCCTATATTTGTATTTCATAAGCTATTTATTAGTCCACGTAATCTGCTTTCAAAGATATGTGAAAAGGCATAAAGTTGAAGTACTTTGATTCATAAAGTAGTTGAATATTTTAAGGAATATCAGTTTGGTTGCTAAAGTTTAAGTGAAAAGACAATCAACTATTTGAATAATAATTAACTTTTCATCAAAAACACAAACCTTTTCAAATATCGAAAAGCCTTACCTCCTCCAATGACAATTTCATTGTGGAACTGTGGTTTTCATTCAAAAGTTGATCATATTATCAAATATAAGAGAATAGTAAGTCTAATATTACAAGGGAAAAGTAGCATATCCGCCCTTAGGGTAGAGGCCCCTATGGTGGATCACCCCTTATAGTCCGGTTTTGTTCAAATGGGCCCCTGAAGTCGATAAGTTGCTGCAACTTAATCCTCCCTTCTAACGACCGTTTAACGTCGTTAAGTAAATTTTGTTTTTAGTGAAAATGAACATATAATATAATATACGTGATATTTAAAACATGTGAAAATTAGCATATTCGGCCATAGAGTAGAGGTCCCAAAGGCAGATCACCACTTATGGTCCAGTTTTTGTTCAAATAGACCCCTGAATTCGATAAGCTGCAGAAATAAAAAATTAATTTACTTAACAATGTTAAACGGCCGTTAGAAGGGAGAGTTAAGTTGCCGTAAGTTATCCACTTCAGGGGCCCATTTAAACAAAACCGGACCATAAAGGGTAATACGCCATAAGAGCCTCTACTCTAGAGTCGGATATGCTACTTTTCCCATATTACAATAAGAAAAAACCAATTTTGTCATCATCACATGCCAATTGAATCAAATTGTGCCAATTATAAGCTACAAGAAAAAATATATAGCAAGTGATTAGACAACAGACTTTTATATAACAAAAGTTAAAAATAAACATCTTTACTCATAGCCACTAATCCCCCACGCACCCACCCATCCACATTATTCGGGAAAAAAAATCATACGTGAAAAATGAGAAAAATTTAAGGAATACATAAGTTAATATTTAAATGGAAGTTAATTTGTAGATGAAATCACAATCATATTAAAATGGATTGTTGATATATTTTCTTATTTCTGACTTAAAGATTCTTTCTTATAAGAACCAAAACATATACATTATAAAAGTAAATATTAAATTGTTCACCTTTTATTTATAAGAAAAATGTAAAAAAAAAAAAATCACTTGTAAGATTAAAACATTTATATCGAACTATGCGTTAATTGACCAACTTATCCTTGATGAGATTTAAAATTAATCTTGCCTTTGTATGTTCAGTGGAATTATATGAGTACGTGAGAATATAATTATTGCACACGTATTTCGTTCACTTTTAAAAATTACATAAACACATGAAGAAATTAGCGTGAATATTGTTTTTATATTCATCCCTAAAATAAAAAATAAAAACATATCCACTTGTGCGTTAATTGACTAACTTACCCTAAATGAGATTAGCATGACTATTGTTTGAAGTTAGACTCGTTTTCTTCTTTTATAAGAGTCTAAATTAACAGAACGGAGCTCGAGAATATCTTTTATTCTGTGTTGGTATTTTATTATTATCTTCTTCTTTTTTGTGACAGTGGCCACATTCTATCCATTAATTATTGTATATTCATTATGGTAATTTTTTTGGTATACATATATATATATATATATATAGGCATTATCAAATGGAGTGTACAAGAGCTGCCCACATAGAGTTGTGGTGAACAAATCAAAAGAAAGAGTGTCTTTAGTATATTTCTTGTGCCCTCAAGAGGAGAAAGTGATTGCACCTCCACAAAATCTTGTGAGCTCAGAGAGGCTCAGACAGTATCCAGATTTCAAGTGGTCTGACTTATTACTTTTCACACAAAAACATTATAGGGCTGATGTTGCAACACTCCAAAACTTCACTAAATGGTTCAATTCCCACCACCCAAACCCTACCTAGCTAAACCCTAGCTACCTATCTTGCCTTTTCATTTCTCACCCTCACCATCTTATCATTCATGCAATAATTTTATAATATACATGCACACACGTGTGTATGTATGTATGTATGTCTACCTAGCTAGCTTGCTTGGCCTTTGTGGCTCTATCATTCTCTATTGTGTGCATGTTGCTATCTTTTGAAGTTTTATATTTCATGTCTACTCTGAACTTGTTTCACATTAATTATATATATAGGGTGTTGTTCATGTCATAAGACATCCTTGTGTAGAAGTAAAAAAAAAGATAAGGTTTATATGTATTATATAATTAGATGCATTATATAATTTATATTTATGATAATTCGTTTTTATAAGTTATATGATGCATTGTTATTGTAATATATTTTTATATATGATATGATAAACTGTGAATCTGGATAGTAGATTATACGATGATTAATGATTCAGATTTATTGCATGAAGATTTCGTTTTACATAATCTAACCCTTATATATATGTGTGTTTAAATTAAGAATTTGAGATCGGAGTTTGGGACTTCCGGTCCTAATGAGTCCGAATTTATTGGGACCGGGAACGATATTGAGAAAATAGAAATTTTCGGGATTCGGGAGTCCCGAAATTTTTAGAATTCAGAACCCCGAGTCCCGAATCCCGATTGGAACTTCCGATTTTCCAAAATTAATTTTAAAATTCGGAAAATTTGGTCTCGTTTGGGACTTCGAGACTATTTAGGACATTTTCTCGGGACCGAGACCGGGACTTAAAATTTTCCAATTTCGAGACTCGGGAGTTCTGAAATCTCAATCGGGAACCAAAATCGGGACAAAAAATTTGATAGTTTTCGGGATCGAGAATTCGATATTAGGACCGAGACTCTTAGTCCCATCCCGATTCTCACACTTAGTTTAACTATACTCCATTTGTTCTACTCAATTTGTTCTATCATTGTTGGGTATGAGTAATAAGGAGATATTTTGTAAAAGATAGAAAGTGGGTATGTCCCACCACTTTTATAGTGATTATTATTTTCTTTTTTAGTACTCCCTTCGTCCTGCTAATAACGACTCATTTTTCATTTTGGGACGTCCCATTAATAATGACTCATTTCCTTATTAGGTAAACATTTGCACATGGGGTATCTTTTGGGTTTTGTGCTATAGGTAAATATTATGTGTTTCTTGATTTTCGTGTATAAAGTAAATGAGTCGTTATTAGTGGGACGGAAGGAGTATAAGACATATTGAGTATGACAAATTGAATGAAGACATAATTGAGTGTGTATATTCCATACATTCATGAAAGTGTGTTGTGGGGAGTTGACACAAATTTTGAAAAAAAAGTTCAACATTGTGTTTTCATTTGAGAAATGGACTAAAATATAAAACTATATGTGAGATTTAAAATATTGAGTGTTATTTAGAACTATATCTATAATAGAAAATAGTACAGAACTCTTCATGGACAACCCAAACAAATAATAAAAATAAACTTTTCGTGGATGAAATGAGTACTATAAATTTTATTAGAAACTTTGAGACTGTGAAAACATGATAATTTAGAGAGGTATACATGAATTTATAAATTAAGGTTGTCTTTGATTGGAAGGATAAAGATGAATAATAAATTAATATCTAATTCATTGTAACATATTAAAAAATCCTAACAGGAAGTAAATTTCAAGGTAAAAATTTAAACCTAAAGTTTAATGATATAATTGTATTATATTCCTTTTACCTAGATTAATAATAATACAAACCAAAAAATATATCAAAAGTGCTCCCACTTCGAGTGATAAATTAATACTCTAGATCTTATATCCCTCTTTTAAAGGTATTATTACAAGCAAACACTTCCTAATAGTTTATCAATTTAAATAGTGGTGTTTAACTTATGTTAGAAATACTATTTTTTGAGAAATTATGAAAGTTATGTAGATTAGATAGAGGTGTTAACGGTTACTGTTCGAATAAACTAAATCGTCTGTTTATGATTTTATTATTTTAGAACCGTAATCGAACCATAATTATTGTGGTTGGTTTAGAAAATTGAAATTGTCTAATCCGGTTTCGAATCCGAACCGTCGGTTCTTTTAGAACCTGCCTACAAAATGTATATTTTTATATAGATTTACAACTTATAATTTAACTTTTATGAGTTATAAATGATGATTCTATAAAATAAAATTAATTATGAATAGAAAAAATATATTAAAAAATGTTGAGGAACGGCCCTTTCAATATTTGGAACTAAAACCAAATCGTTCTATATACGATTACAGTTCGAAATCGAACAGTCAGACACGGTTACAATTTCCAATGAAATTAGAACCTCTAAGATTAATGCATGCACGCTTAATTAAAGTATATCTAGCTACTTCAGAAATATGTGCAAAATTAATTAAAGATGATAAAGTATAGTATTTGTGAAAGTTACATGCACGAGCTGTCAAAATTTACCGAAAAAACGGTATACCGTACTTACCGTACCAAAAAATACCATAAAATACCGAATATAAGGTATACCGAAATTTTTGGTAAGGTATCATACCGTACCGAACTTTTAGGTAATGTAAAGGTATAATTTTTCTAAATACCGAGGTATACCGTCATATACCGTACCGCGGTATATACCGAAAAAATTGGTATATACCGTTATTTTGGTATATATCGATATATATATATATATATATATATATATACACACACATATATTTATAATATTACATGTACATATATATTCGATTTGAATTATAAGAAAATTGTTTATTCATAAATTATGAATTATAATTAATAAATATGAATGACAAACTACAAAAACATGTGAATTTATTGATAATTAAAAAGATTGAACAATAACTTATATACTACTTATTATCTTAAATAATAACGATAAACTAATATATATCTATATAATTATGATATAATTAGAAGATCTATTAGTTACTAAATATAATATAAGTTGTAATATATAATTAATGAAAATATATTATTATTTTTATAATATATCATACATAAATGATCAAATTAATTATAATTATATGCCTAAATCTAGTTAATTAGTTATATGAAAATACAATAATATAGTTAGTTAATATATTGTAATTAATTATATGATATTAGTGGTTTATCTCATAAATTATGTTATTAAAAAAATAATACTTTATTTTTTATATATGTTAGACCTTGTTTAAGGTGATTTTCATTATAAATAAATTTCGGTATATCGCAAAAAAAAGGTATATCGAATTAAGGTAAGGTATACCGAAAGTAAATAAGTTTTAGTATACCGTGTAAGAAAGGTATACCGAAGTAAGGTAAGGTATACCGAAAATAAGGTAAGGTATAGGTATGTAAAAATATCATACCGAAAGTAAGGTATACCAAACTAAGGTATACCGAAAAGTTTGGTAAGGTAACGGTATGAAATTTTTCATACCGAAGGTAAAGATAAGGTATAAGGTATGACAATTTTAGTAAGGTATACCGTACCGCGACACCCCTATGCACGACTATAACGTATCAATGATTAATGCCTATTTAGGCTATAGCCCATATTGCCTATAAAATTGGCCCAAAATTATTGGGAGACATATGAGGAATCATTCAATATCTTTTGTCCTAAGGAAAAGTATTCTCCAACATTATACTATATCGACTAGGGGTGTTACGGTACGGTATACTTTACTAAAATCGTCATACCTTATACCTTATATTTACCTTCGGTATGTAAAATCTCATACCGTTATCTTACCATAATTTTTGGTATACCTTAATTTCGGTATGACATTTTTACATACATATACCTTATTATTTTCGGTATACCTTACTTTATTTCGATATACATTTCTTTTACGGTATAAAAAATTTATTTATTTATTTAAAATATATGCATAGAAAAACATAATGAATGACACCTTAGATAACATCCAACATATAAAAAAAATATAAAATATTGTTTTTATAATAACATAATTTTTAAAATTAACCACTAATATCATATAATTAATTATAAGAGATTAACTCATTATACAATTATGTTGTTATATACTATCTACTAGATTTAAATATATAAATTATAAACTTACTAATTTGGTCATATATGCATGATATATTATAACAAATTAAGTATATTTTCCTTAATTATATATTACAACTTATATTATATTTAAAATCAAGTAGACTTAGTCATATGATCATACAAAATACTTATATTTTTAAAGCACACTTTTATATTATAATTATCTTTATTTTATTGTAATTACATATATAATTATTTAGATTGATATGCTAGTTTTAAAATATAATTTAGTATAATTAAATCATGTCTTTAGTTATGTAACAAAAAATTTGTCTTGTTCAATCTTTACGATTATCAATAAACTCACATATTTTGTAATTTGTCACTAATATTTATTAACTACAATTCATAATTTATAAATAAACTATTTTATTATAATTAAAATTTGATATATATATATATATGTACATATATATATATATATTAAAATATACGAAAACAATTGTATATACCAATTTTTCCATTTTATATTACGGTACGGTATATGACGGTATACCTCGGTATTTGGAAAACTTATACATTTATCTTACCGTAAAGTTCGTTACGGTATCATACCTTACCAAAAATTTCGGTATACCTTATATTCAGTATTTTACGGTATTTTTTAATACGGCATGTATGGTATACCATTATTTCGGTAAATTTTGACGGCCCTAATATGGTGAGTAACTTATATATCCAAATTGGAAGAATCTTGAACCTTTTACACCTATAATTATATATATAATAATGAAGATGGCACATTAGAAAACATAATTGGAGAGATGAATAAGGCTAAATCCAAAATATTTGCACGAGGGGTGTTTGCTTAGATAAATTTGTACTAGAATAATCACATATATATGAGTAAATAAAAATCCCAATGATTAGTAAAATATCATATCCTCTAAATGGATAGCTATATAGTTTGTCTTAATATTTTTTGGTTGTTTTATTTATTTTTTGTCACTCATACTATAATATTTGATGAATATATAAGCCCAATTCTGTTCCACTTTGATAGATCAATAATATAGCAATAGAAATATAAATGAAGAAATAGGAATAAACAACGTCCATTGTTTAATGAATAGGACATAGATCTTCTAAATCTTTGGTATAGGTTCAAATTTTATATGACCCAATTTTTTTCCATTAATTTTTTTTTAATTGTAAAAATTCTTTTGCATAATTTGAACTCAACAAACTTAATTTTTTTTTTATATATAAAAAAATCGACCCATTTTTAATACTTGCTCCTGAAGTACAAATCAGTCCATTTGTTGATTGTTCCTGAATAGTTTCTATCAAAAGAGTGTATCGTTGAAGATTACATTTATGTACATATAAAATTATGAATTAGTAATTGTATCCAATTTTCAAAAAAAAAAAATCCAATTATGTTGAACTTTTCAATTTTGAAATAAAATAGGATTAAGACCAAACCTTGTTTCATAGTATTTAGATGAGGTTCTTGAGTCCTAGAGAAGACTTAGTTGATCCATAATTTATAAGTGGCGAAACTAGCTAGGTCTCGAGAGTAAGGAGGCAAAATATTTTTTCTCTATTTATATGGGACACATGGGACAAAATCTTAATAGTTTTGTATACAACGTTCAGTGTTATTGAAAAAGACAAGTTACAAGATCGACACGATCTACGTTAATTGATCCTAATCGAACTAAATTGAACCAAATCGAACTGAAATAGATAGCTAAGTAAGTATTCCTAAATAGCCCATTAATGTGGACATACAAAAAACTTCACTCAAAGCCCAAAATAATGTCATCTCCCCCATTTAAGTCTTGAAAAAAATTGACCCCAAATGGCACCAAATCCATCACTCTTTGTTGTGCTATTTTCTTCAACATCATCAAAGATATCCAATGCTTCCTCATCAAAAAATGACTTCTTCTCATCCACACTTTCATCTCTACTCCATGAATGATTCCTCCCCATGTTTAGGGCTTCTAGTTCCATGGCTACTTCCTTCATACTAGGCCGATTTTCTCCTCTTACATTCAAACATTCCTTTGCAATATATGCAACCTTAGTTATATGGTTGGAATCTGCATCTCCCAAGATGTTCACATCAAGGATTTCGGGCAAGCGATTTTGCTTCAATAAGAGTAGGAAATAATTAGCTAGGTTTTTCTCCTCGTCGAGCTTGTCGAAGCTTAAGGCTTTTCGACCGGTGAGGAGTTCGAGGAGGACTACTCCAAAGCTATAAACATCGCTCTTTTCTGTAAGCTGACTCGTCTGCATGTACTCCGGATCTAAATACCCGAATGTCCCTTGAACCATAGTAGAGAGTTGAGTGAGATCCAATGGCACTAATTTCGAGGACCCGAAATCCGAGACCTTTGCAGTGAAATCTTTGTCTAGAAGAATGTTGTCTGGCTTCACATCCCTATGTATGATAGGGTTAGAAGCTGCAGAGTGCCGCAAGTACACCTGCAGTCTCTGCAGCTATCCTCAAACGCGCGCTCCAGCCTTGGCTGGAACGCACATTTGGCTTACTATGCAAGTGTGCGGAGAGCGTGCCGTTGCTGATGAATTCGTACACGAGGATCGGGGACTCAGTCTCAAGGCAACAGCCTAGGAGCCTCACTACGTTGCGGTGGTTGACTTGAGACAACACGAACACCTCATTGATGAACTGCTCGATCTGGTTCGGGTCGACCCTTTTGGACCTCTTGATCGCAACGGTGGTTTTGTCGGATAGCTCGCCCTTGTATACAACGCCAAAGCCACCCTGGCCCACGATCATCGAGCTGTGGAAGCCGTTCGTCGCCTTGTGAAGCTCCGACGAGCTGAAGATCTTGACCGTGTCCGGTGATCTCTGTCGAGTCATGAGCTTTTCTTGTAATAGAATGCCGCCATTGTCACGAAAATACTTTTGCCTCTTTCTGTTGGAAGATCTTCTCTTGAACTCCATGTACAAGAAAATTGCAGCAACTAGAAGAAGTGTTATCCCAAATGCCACTCCTAATATTATTTAAACTTGTGTCAGGAAAGGTAGAGTAATTCAGGTCCAAATTTATTTGTGTATGGATATATAAATGTATGTACCAATTAAGATATATGCAGTCTTTGTATCCTTTTTAGTGCAGCCATGTGGGCCCCTTCCATCACCAGAATATCCCTTTGGACAAGAACATGTATAGCTTCCTGCTGTGTTTGTGCAATACTTATTTTCTCTACAATTATTTAGACCACTATCTGCACATTCGTCAATATCTGCAAATTTAACATACACATGGCAATTTTATCAATTACTTGTCACCAATTAAAAAAAGATAATAATGTTTAATTTTCTCCATATTAATGTTGAAAGAAAGAAGAAGTTACCTATACAACCATTAGGACCTCTTCCATTGCCAGTGAATCCCTTAGGACAAGAACATGTGTAGTTCCCAATTGTATTCACACAGCTTGCCTTTTCCATGCAATTGTGTACATTATTTGCACATTCATCAATATCTACACAAACAAAAATATTAATGCTTGCATCATAGATTTTATTGCAAGCAACCTTGCATGCTTAGCAAATTGATAGTATCTTCTTCCTATAACTGTCAAAACTAGTATTTCTCCCCATCTCTTTTCTTACCCACTTTGATCGGATACATATTTTTAAAAAAATAATTTATCTTTAAAGTGTATTGTGCACGACACGTGTCGATCAACAACCGGAAACGTGTTCAGGCTTGGTTTGGAAGTAGTCTACTGATGCAGCAAGATACAACCGACGGTATTACTGTCAACCACAAAGCAAAAACCCACAACACTTTCTAAATCTGTATTACTTTTTGATAATCAAATGGAATTTGAGTTTTAATTTAATTATTATATTTAATTAAATTATATATATAAAATAAATTTAGAAATATACTTAATAAAACATAATTAGATAATAAATTCGTGAACGGATCAAATAACAAAATAAATAAATAAATTTTAATCTCTAATTATACTACAGGTCACTCTTGTATTAAAAATTACGAAATATCCTACGATTAAGCAATGGAAAATCTCATTAGAAAAAATATGCACATACCTTGACAACCATCAACAAGATAAGCACTCCCTTGATAGCCCTCACCACACACACACCTATAACCATAGCCATTCTTCGGCTTATAACACTCGGAGCTCTCGCTCAAGCACGCATAACTACTCGAGTTCCCCCTCGCCTCCTCGCACGTCTCTTCCCCAATTGCCCAATCCACCACCAACGGCAGCCTCTCGACGCTCTTGAGGCTCGTAAAATCACGCGCCGAGAAGTTAAACGCCGCCTCCTCCACAAGAAAAGCATGGCCACACTTATCAAAATCCCAAATATAGGTATAGTTATAGAAGCTACCAAGGGACACCTCGACATCCCACACGTCTCCCGGGATCGACGTCTGGCAACACCCGACGCCGGTGCACTCGCCTTCGGACAAGTCGGCCACGGAGTCGCACGTGGCGGTGCACCCGGTGGTGTATTCTCGGTCGAGGCGGCGGCCGGAGATGAAGCCGTAGGTGTCGCAGCCAACAATGGTGTACTTGTTGGCGGTGTTATTTACAGTTAGGTACAAGGGGAGTTGCAGGGAGGCGCCGTTGCTGGAATCGGGGATGGAGTTGCGGAGGTAGCAGTCGTGGGCGATGAAGTGTAGGATGCGGAGTTGGCCGTCGAGGGATATTCCGGTAACTTCGACGTTGCCGTCTTGGAGGAAGAGCTTAGGAGGGGAGAAGGTGGTGTTGCACGTGACCCAGAAGCTGTGGTGGTAGGAGCACTCTGGGTTGGTGCCGAAGGGGAAGGGGACAGTGACGCCGCCGCAGGCGGCGGCGCAGTTGGGCTTTGCTATTTGTGAGGGATGTGACGGTGGGAGGAAGAGGAGTGTTATGAGTAGGATTGGTAGAATTATTGATGTGTGAGGTTTCATTTGATTTCTTGATTTTCAATTAGACTTTGGGTAGATTGGTATGTCTTTTGCTTGAGTTATATATATAGTATGTTATGATATATATATATATATATATATATATATATATATATATATATATAGTGGTAGTGATATTAATGTCCAAATTAATAGTTCTCAAGTTCGAGTACCCTATGACGTGCTATGTAATTTAATGTTACAATTTTTTGACAGTCAATTTTTTTCTTTATCTTTTTTTAAATGGAAGATTGGGTTTAGTTATCGAATAACATAAATATATAATATGGTCATAATTCATATTTTGAAGTGATTGTAATTTTAAATATGTTTTAAGAATATGTTGTATTTTATTTAAACATAAATGTCAAAAAAATGCAAATTCGAAATTTCATGCGTTATTAATATTGTATTATAATTTTATGATTTTTATGTCGTTTTCTCGTTTAAATTTAAGTTTTTATCTTGTCAATAACGTGTCGCTTTATTATCGTATCATATCAATATAAAAGTTATCGTGTTGTTGGATTTGTGTCGTGTTCAAATTTGAGCTTAATTGATCAAATTCGTATTTTAATTTATAAGGTCGTTGTTATTAGATGGATGTGATGAGGACTCGACTGGAAGAATTGATTTGACAGGGTAGAGTATATATTATATTAAAGCCGGCATGCATGCAAGGAGTCATTTAAAGAATTGGCTGCTTGAATTATATTTACCGCCGCCGCCTTGGAAACTCAGTTATTACAGTAATCACGATGAGGACTGCGGCGGAGCCACCTACTTTCTTCATTAAATTATAAGAAAACATCATCTGTAGATTCCCTTTGCCGTTACTGTATGGGATTTTTTATTTTATTTTTTATTTTGTTTTTTCTGCGCGAGAATTTATTAATATAATTTGGATTACAAGATTTTCATTTTGTCTTCATGATGAAATATTCGACCCGTACAGTACTACTAAATAGTTGCTGCCTGTTGATTTTGAAGAAAAAATCAACTCATTTTTCTACTTGCTAAATAGCTTCTTTCAAAAGAGTTTCTGCAGACTTTTTAATTTCTATACATATCAGATTATGAATAAGTAATTGTATACAATTTCCCAAAATAATCTAATTATGACAAACTTTAAGTTAATGTTATTGAAGAAACAAGTTATAAGAATTGACACGATCTACATTAATCGATTCTAGTTAAACTGAATTGAGCTGAACTGAATCGAACCCCACTGAAAATAATATAGCAAAGTAAGTAGTCCCAAATAGCCCATCAATGTGGACATACAAAAAACTTCACTTAAAGCCCAAAATACTATCATCTACCCCATTTAAGTCTTGAAAAAACTTGACCCCAAATGGCACCAAATCCATCACTCTTTGTTGTGCTATTTTCTTCAACATCATCAAAGATATCCAATGCTTCCTCATCAAAAAATGACTTCTTCTCTTCCACACTTTCATCTCTACCCCATGAGTGATTCCTCCCCATGTTTAGGGCTTCTAGTTCCATGGCTACTTCCTTCATACTAGGCCGATTTTCTCCTCTTACATTCAAACACTCCTTTGCAATATAAGCAACCCTAGCTATATGATTGGCATCTGCATCTCCCAAAATGTTCTCATCAAGGATTTCGGGCAAGCGATTTTGCTTCAATAAGAATAGGAAATAATTAGCTAGGTTTTTCTCCTCGTCGAGCTTGTCGAAGCTTAGGGCTTTTCGACCGGTGAGGAGCTCGAGGAGGACTACTCCAAAGCTATAAACATCACTTTTTTCTGTAAGCTGACTCGTCTGCATGTACTCTGGGTCTAAATACCCAAACGTCCCTTGAACCATAGTAGAAAGTTGGGTGAGATCCAGAGGCACCAATTTCGAGGCCCCGAAATCCGAGACCTTGGCGGTGAAATCTTTGTCTAGAAGAATATTGTCTGGCTTCACATCCCTATGTATGATAGGGTTTGAAGCTGCAGAGTGCAGGTACGCGAGTACACCTGCAGTCTCTGCAGCTATCCTCAAACGTGCGTTCCAGCAAAGGCTAGAACGCGCGTTTGACTTACTATGCAAGTGCGTGGAGAGCGTGCCATTGCTGATGAACTCGTACACGAGGATCGGGAACTCGGTCTCGAGGCAACAGCCTAGGAGCCTCACCACATTGCGGTGGTTGACTTGGGACAACACGAACACCTCGTTGATGAACTGCTCGATCTGGTTAGGATCAACTCTTTTGGACCTCTTTATCGCGACGTTGGTTTTGTCAGAAAGCTCACCCTTGTACACGACGCCGAAGCCACCCTGGCCCACGATCATCGAGCTGTGGAAGCCGTTCGTCGCCTTGTGTAGCTCCGACGAGCTGAAGATCTTGACCGTATCCGGTGACCTCTGTCGAGTCATGAGCTTTTCTTGTAATAGAATGCCGCCATTGTCGCGAAAATACTTTTGCCTCTTTCTGTTGGAAGATCTTCTCTTGTACTCCATGTACAAGAAAATTGCAGCAACTAGCAGCATTGTTATCCCAAATGCCACTCCTTCATTAGCAGAATTTTAATGAACAAAATTAAATTTGTGTCAAGGATATATTCGTAATCCCACTAAACATGACACACTTTTTTTTATTGAGACTATCCAACTAAACTTGGCACATTTCATAAATAGTAAAAATTATCTGTTCAAAAAAGTGTGGACCCTATTCCTTTATTACTGTTACACACTACTTTATACATATTCTTTAATAACCGTACCGAAAAAAAAAAGTATCATACTTAATGAGATGGAGGGAGTAGTAATTAGTTTTAATTAAGCTCAAAATTGTACGTACCCCTCAATTAATCCTAATGTATGACACATTTTTGGGAACAATTATTAAGAGATTATATAAATTAAGTAGGATAAAATTTATACACTTTCTTAAAGAGTTAATTTTTGCTTATTTTTTAACGTGCTAAGTTTATTGAACAATTTAAAAAATTGTGTAATGTTTTGTGAGATTGATGTGTATATTTTTTTAATTACCTTAAAATTTACACACTTTCAAAAATATTCATAACTTTTCAATTTGGTCAAGAAATACATAATCTTACAATTTTCTTTCTTATTTTTTCCATAGGATTAATATTGAGTTGATATAAGATCTAATTATGTTGAATTACATAAAAAAAAATGACATGTTATAAAGCATGCATTAATTAAAATTGATTTGAAAAAGATTGTCACGAGAAAAATAAGTAAAATGTAAATAAATGTATTAATTCATCAAATTGAAATTTTACGAGAAAAATATTTTTTTAAGGAATAAAAATAAAAAATATATTCACTTTAATAAGTAAAAGATAAAAAAAAAATATTTCTTTAAAAATAAAAAATATTCACTTACATGAGCACATGAGGAAATTGATCATGTGCTCATATATTTCATTTCAGAATTACATGAGCATGAAATTCTTTATATTATTATGTAATGTGGGTTTTTTTTTCTTTTATTTTAAATAATATTATTTTATGAAGGTGGGTAATTTTACCCATTAACCCTTTTTAAAATTTATGAAGTTTGAGACAATTAAGCCAATAATATATAACTTCCTCTATCTCGCTATTATTGACTTGATTTGATCAAAATTTTAAGTAAGTTTTGGTCAAACCAAGTCAGTTTTAATGGAAGAGAGGGAATATCTTTTATGAAAATGACTAAATAATACTTCATGCATCTACCAAACTGGTTTACAGTTTGACTCGACACAAGTTTTAATTTAATGGCAATGTGTAGTTAGAGTTTGGGTTCCCTTAGACCTTATTATATTTTTTAAATTATACTGTGTGTAGTGAGTAGAATTTCAGTGCCACTTGAATTATTATTTTTAATTGAGTAGTATACG
This sequence comes from Leonotis leonurus, assembly GCA_026898415.1. Lineage (NCBI taxonomy): Eukaryota > Viridiplantae > Streptophyta > Magnoliopsida > Lamiales > Lamiaceae > Leonotis > Leonotis leonurus. Next base: position 983,876 of record JAPKLX010000074.1, on the reverse strand, counting down.
TTGATTGTGGTAAGTCCAGTAAGTATAAATAAAAAATTTGAAATGTAAACCACTTTGATGAACATCTAAAAATCGAAAAATATGAGCTATTTTGATGGACTGAGGTTGTATTATAAGTTTATTTGAGTGTGTGTGTATATATATATCTATGTATGTATGTACGTACCAATTAAGATATACGCAGTCCTTGTATCCTTTCTAGTGCAGCCATGTGGACCCCTTCCATCGCCAGAATATCCCTTTGGACAAGAACATGTATAGTTTCCTGCTGTGTTTGTGCAGTACTTATTTTCTCTACAATTATTTAGACTACTATTTGCACATTCGTCAATATCTGCAAATGTAAAACATATATATGGCAATTTTATCAAATACTTGTCACAAAACTTAAAAAATATTTAATTTCTCCATATTTAATATTATTGAAGGAAAAAAGGAAAAAACTTACCTACGCAACCATTGGGACCTCTTCCATCGCCAGAGTATCCCTTAGGACAAGAACATGTGTAGTTCCCAATTGTATTCACACACCTTGCCTTTTCCATGCAATTGTGTACATTAGTTGCACATTCATCAATATCTACAAAAACAAAAATATTCATGCATGCATCAAAGATTTTATACCAAGCAACCTTGCATGCTCAACAAATTAATACCTACGTGTAGAGCTGTCAAAATTATTTGAGACCTAATTGATGTTTGATTGAAGGTGGATGGAAGGCTCTTAAACAAATTTTGTTAATTACATGTTCGTAAATAAATGAATACAAACATGTTCGCAAACTTAACGAGCCCAAAAACTATCTGGCTCGAGCTCGGCTCGACAGTAATTGAGCCAAGTTTCGAATAAGTTGTTTTCGAGTTGCGCTTCGAATAGTTCGTGAGTAATTCTTTTTGTTGATAGTCCTAAACATATACACATGCCAATGCTAGAAAAGATCATGTTGAATTTAACTATGTAACCGTGTGACATCTTTTGTTGTTTTAATAATATATATATTGACATGTATCATAATTAACATTTAAATTTTTAGTATATGTATGTTTTTATGTATGTTGTAAATCTTAAACTCTAATCATGCCGCACATGTATTAAAAAAATATGAAATATCCTCATACAATTAGGCAATAAAAAATCTCATAAAAAATAAAGGGATAATTGTCAGTAAATACATAAATTAACTATCGTTTTTGGTATTGCACATGAACTTTAAAATCTGACTCATTATTCACGAACTATCATTTTTTTCGCAATTGAATACATCATACTATATTTTAGTCAAAATCATACATATGTGGACCTGATTACACATATGGAGTAGATACAAAGGAATGTGTTATTGATTTTGATTAATCGGAATATATCAACCCCACCCCACTGTGTATAATCGGGTCCATGTATGCATGATTTTGACTAAAATATAGCTCGATGTATTTAATTACGAAAAAACACTAATCCGTATATTGTGAATCAGATTTTAAAATTCATTTGCAATATGATAAATATGGTTATTTTGTGTATTTACGTGCAATTATCAAAACAATAATAATATGACCATACCTTGACAGCCACCAACAAGATAAGCACTCCCTTGATAGCCCTCTCCACACACACACCTATAACCATAGCCATTCATCTTTGGCTTATAGCACTCGGAGCTCTCGCTCAAGCACGCATAACTACTCGAGTTTCCCCTCGCCTCCTCGCACGTCTCTTCCCCTATAGCCCAATCCACCACCAACGGCACCCTCTCGACGCTCTCGAGGCTCGCAAAATCACTCGACGAGAAGTTATACGCCGCCTCCTCCACGAGAAAAGCATGACCACACCAATCAAAATCCCGAACATAGGTATAGTTATAGTAGCTAGAGAGCTCCACCTCCACATCCCACACGTCCCCGGGGATCGACGTCTGGCAACACCCGATGCCCGTGCATTCGCCGTCGGACAAGTCAGCCACGGAGTCGCACATGGCGGTGCACCCGGTGGTGTATTCGCGGTCGAGACGGCGGCCGGAGATGAAACCGTAGGTGTCACAGCCAACAATGGTGAACTTGTTGGCGGTGTTGTTTACCGTTAGGTATAAGGGTAGTTGCAGGGTGGGGCTGTTGCCGTAATCGGGGGTGCCGTTGCGGAGGTAGCAGTCGTGGGCGATGAAGTGGAGGATGCGGAGTTGGCCGTCGAGGGATATTCCGGTAACTTCGACGTTGCCGTCTTGGAGGAAGAGCTTAGGAGGGGAGAAGGTGGTGTTGCACGTGACCCAGAAGCTGTGGTGGTAGGAGCACTCTGGGGTGGTGCCGAAGGGGAAGGGGACGGTGACGCCGCCGCAGGCGGCGGCGCAGTTGGGCTTTGCTATTTCTGAGGGCTGTGACGGTGGGAGGAAGAGGAGTGTTATGAGTAGGATTGCTAGAATTAATGATGTGTGAGGTTTCATGATGATTTTCTTGATTTTTAATTCAACTTTGGATGTCTTTAGCTTGAGTTATATATATAGCATGTAACTATGTTATCAACAGTAGAGCAAATGTTGAAATAGTTTTCTAATACTCCCTTTGTCCCACTGTGGGTCACTTTGAAATAAGAAAATTACATTCCGATCCGTTAAACTTTGATAAAGGTATAATCGAACCGATAATATGTGTCATGTTCGCGTTTAAATTTAATTAATACGTTGGGTCGTCTCGCACAATTTGACAGGGTAGAGTACATTTTATATTAAAGCCGGCATGCATGCAAGGAGTCATTTAAAGAATTGGCTGCTTGAATTATATTTACCGCCGCCGCCTTGGAAACTCAGTTATTACAGTAATCACGATGAGGACTGCGGCGGAGCCACCTACTTTCTTCATTAAATTATAAGAAAACATCATCTGTAGATTCCCTTTGCCGTTACTATAAATTACGGTTCAATTATAATTTTATCTATAACCGTAATCGTAATAATAAACGCGTCTACAAATGGGTCTAAAAAAATATTGATGTACTATGATAATTACCACTCATAATTGAGGAATATATTGAAGGTCCACCTTATATACCAACCATTTTCGCATAACAAACTACTAAAATTATTCCACATTGGTGAAGGATGATAACTTAAACCCGTATATATGAAGAGGCATTTCAAGTAGATTTGGGTTGACATCCAATTCAAATATCCTATTTAATAATAGATCGTCGTTCAATATTGTTGTCAACAGATTGTGTTAGGTTATTCACGTTGCCAAAATTATTTCTTTTACATCCATCATTTCTCTTGCAAAATTATTCAAACACAACAGACAGGTTTTCAATTTTATAGGGAGTCATACAGTCATTTCGTCGAACGCTTTGTGAGCGACTGTTGTGACCTTTGTTCATTGTGGAGAACGACATGAGCGAGGAAATTTCCTTTTCTCAAACTTTCATTCCAAACAAAAATGAACACACTTTAGAGTAATAAACAACGTATGGTCGAATACTGCTTGAAGACAAATACAAAACCTTATGATCCAAGACCGAGGGATATTTCTTTGTCGACTTCTCTCTCTGTGTGTGTGTAGAAATTAGGTGACTCCGCCCGTAGTCGTCAACGCGATTATTGAAATAACTGAGTTTCCAAGGCGGCGGCGGCAAAAATACAGTCGACTATTTAAATTACTAGTAGTAGGTTGTCAAGATTAAAAAATAAAAAATAAAAAATAAAATGTTCTCGTTTTAAACGTCCTATTTATTTAGACTTGCTTTGACAGAAAAAATTGACACGGTTTTGTTTAAAATGGATCTAAAGAAATAGGACTCACAGAGTAATAGTTAGTATTTAAAATTTTTCCCTTTTAAAAAAATAAATACTTTAATAAGAAGATCAAAAAAGAAAACATCAAAAAAGAAAACGCCACCATTTTTATTGTAATTGAGGTGATACAATAATATATAGTATATACTCTCTCGTCTTATAATAGTTTTTCTGGATGTGATGACACCAATTTTAATACTCCCTCCGTACTGCTAAATGCGGCCACAAATGTTTCGACACTGAGTTTAAAAAAGTAAAGTATTGTGTTTTTATAAAGTAGGAATGAAGTATTGTAAAGGTAAAACTTTTTCTTTTTTTGGAAAAATGACCACTTTTAATGAGACACCCAATAAAGAAATATGGCCACATTTAACGGGATGGATGAAGTACATATTATTTTTGAACGAAGAATTAATACATTTTTTTTACAAACTATAAGATGTTTTTTTTACTCAATATGAAAAATTAATCTTTCATCGTAAAGATTTACGGTTCGGAATCAAAAACCGGGGATACAAAATCAAATTAAATTTTAGAACAAAATTTGTTAAATAATAGTCAACAAATTAGAATTTATTTAGCAACAAATTTTTTTCTTCCATTTCAACTCATTTCAATAATCATTTTAGTTCTCATTGAAATAGAATCCACACAAGGAAAAACATTTGTCATTCGTTGTTTATTAGCGGCATCTCAAAAACATCCGGGTTGAAATATGACTTTCAAATTAAGTTTTAAATTAGTGGATGTTGTCAAAGTGAGTGGCGATGCCATAAAATGATGAATTTGTTCATGTGCTTTTACAATTCTAATTATTTTGTGAAATGAAATACATGAGTACATGATCAATTTTCTCATGTAAATGTGTATTTTTATTCTTTTATTTTTTTTACTTATGAAAGTGGATATTTTAACTTTTACCCCTATATGTATAAAATATTTTTTTTTACTCACTATTTTTGGCCCTAAAAGTCAATAAACCACTCACATATTTGGTTAAAAGGGACCAACAATATTGGGACGGAGAGAGTATTAACTAGGCGAGTCAACAAGTCAGATCTGAATTTAATTTGGGACTCTGAATTTGAATTCCAAATCTTGTACTCCCTTCGTCTCACCTTAGTTGTCTAGTTTCTTTTTAGACCGCATACCAATAAGTGAGATCAAATAGAAAATTGAATAATTTAATTGGAACATCCCAATATAGTATACTGAACATTTGATTTGAAACGAAGGGAGTACTTCAAAAAATTTGATCCAAAATTTGAAATATCCAAATATTAAAAAATGAATCTTGTTCCACATATTCGGGCCAGATCATAAATCTACTGCAATCTATGAACAACACATAACCCCGCGAGCGTATTTTCGCGGATTTCATATGTTGATATATATAAACCACTATAATATTATGTACTCTTTTCGTCCACTAATAACGAAATATTTTTTTTTTATATACAAAAAAATTATTTAATAATTATGTATTATATAAAAAATCAATGAGCATCTCATATTTTAATTTTTATTCAAAAAAAGAATATACGGCATTATTACCGAAACAGGATGAGTTTATAATAATATAAAAAGATAAGAATGTACTCAAAATATCATTTTTCTAAGTTTATAACTATTACTCTGTGTCATGTTATTCTTGATCCAAAAAACTAATAAAACACACATAAATTTAATCAAATCGGGCCAACAATACTGAGAATATTTATATTAGTGTCAATTAGAGAGAAAAAAAAAATCCATATTCTAATCAATAGGAGATGCTACTATTCTTTTATCATTATCTAAATGTACATTAGTGTTGATAACTAGAGCTGTCAAATTGACGGGCTCGGGCCGCCCGAGCCCGAGCCCATCGGGCTTTTTTAATTGGCGGGCCGGGTCGGGCCGGCCCGAAACTCTTCGGGCTGCTGAAATCATACTGCCCGCCCGCCCATTAAAAATAGTCGGGCGGGCGGGCCAAGCCCGCCCGCATACTAAATAAGAAAAATATTTTTTCTTTAATTTTAATCACCTAAAATTGTAGCAACATTTATATCATATACTATAACTAACTATATAAGAATTTAAATCCAACATATGGTCCAAAAATGAACTCCCACGTAGATAAACTGATAATATGATCCACAAAAAAGTCTCGATAAAGTCAAATACTCAAATTTAAATTCAACATATGGTCAAAAAACAAACAAGTCTTAATGACATACATTCAAATACAAGTCTTAGTAAATGCAAAAAATACGTTTGATTTAATTTAGATAGGGATAGGGTAAATAAATTCAATTTTATTTTAGATTAATATAAGATAACTAATATAAATAATTATTAAAATTATAATATAAACGGGCGGGCTTAGCCCGCGGCCCATCGAGCTTTCTGAGCCCAAGCCCGTGCGGCCCGCTGGGCCTTTGGGCCGGGCTTAAAAAGCCCGAATTTCTATGGGCGGGTATTTTCGGAGCTAAGCCCGCCCATAACTACGGGCGGGCCGGGCCGGTTCGGGCTTTTTTTGACAGCTCTATTGATAACATACAAAATTAACTAACGATTATTAATCTTTCCAATTATCAAAAATTGATCGAAGTTTAAACTTCAATTTAAATGGTTTAGTTCTATAAATTATTTAATTAGATTAATTTTAATTTTAATAAAATTTAGCTTTAGAATTTTAATTCTTACATTTTCTCTTTTCCTCAAAAGGCAAAAACCCTTCAACCCCCAAAAACCCACAGCGCAGAAGCCTTCTTCTTCCCCAACCGCTAAACGTCCGTACGATTCTTGAATTCAATTAGTATTATTATCCCTTTCAAATACTTGCAGAAATTCCCACCTACACTCTGTGTGTGAGTGTGTATGAGATGTGCCAAAATCATGCAGAAGCTGCTGCGCCGAAGCCCCTCCTATCCCCCTACATTATCCACTAAAGCTCCTCTCTCCCCCCTCCCCCTACCTCACTCCACCACCTCCCTTGCTCTCTGCGCCGGCGCCGCCACCGCCAAAACTATCAAAATAATGTCTTCTTCCACCGCCGCCGCTCTCCGTAACCCCTTACCCCTGAACCGCCCCCAAAGCCCCTCCTTCGCCGCCGCCGCCGCGCAGGGCCTCCGCTTCGCGCGAGTGGCCCCCTCCGCTCGCGCCACCGAAAGCGGCGGGACTACGCTCAAGGCGTGGGTGGTTTCTAAAGAGAGTAGCTATGGCGGTACTGGTGCACCGCACAGAGCTTGGTTCGGCACGTGTGTCGGCAACCCCGATACCGGCGGCGGAGAGATATCGCTGGAGAATGTGAAAAGGGTGCAGAGGAGGCAGAGTGGCGCCGCCGCCGCCGCCGCGGCAAATCCCGATTTGCTGACAATACCTGGTGTGGGCCCGAGGAATTTGCAGAAGCTGGTGGAGAAGGGGTTTGAAGGGGTAGCACAGCTCAAACAGCTCTATAAAGATAAGGTCTGAACAATTTATACTACATTATTTATTTTATGAATATTTTTTATTAGTTTCTAGTTTTGTTAATATAAATGGTTTTCTTGTTGTGTAATTTCATTGTTAGCAAAAATTTGAGAAGATAATTACTGTAGTATGTTCATGTGTATGGTTAGCAAGAAATTTCCAAGATTTTGTTTTTGCAAAAGTAGGTTTCTTTTTAGTTGTTTTTTTGTAGTTTCCTTGCAACACTTGATTGAGTAAATTCAAATGGTTGTGATTTTTGCTAATAGAAATGATTTTCTTCTTGTGTAATTGTATTACGAATAGGGGTGTAAGCGAACCAAACAATTTGTGAACTATTCGGAGCTCTGCTCGATAATCGTTCATTTACTAAACGATCTGAACTCGAGCTCGAATAAGGATGTGGTAGTTCTCAGAAACTTGTTGATAAGGATGACCAAATTTATGTCCAAGTAATATGTTTAAACCAAATAACTAAGATATAAGAAATATCTTAATAATATTGATTATACAGCATTTGGGCCGCATAAAATCTTACAATATGTTCTTGATTGATTAATGGCTTCATAGCTGATGTTGATATGTGATTGTTTATGCCTTTATGGTTAACAAGCATGTTTCTGAATTAGTATGTTTCTTGTTAGGTGCTGTTTTTATAGTTTTCTTGCATCATTTTTCTTAATAAATGGCTTGAAAAAACAAAAGGATTAAAGAAAAATTGTGTGGTTATGGAACTGTGGTGCAGTTCTTCGGGAAATCGAGTGAGAAAATGGTGGAGTACCTGCGGAGTTCTGTTGGTATCATACACAAGAACCATGCTGAAAGTATAACGACGTTTATCAAGGAAAGTGTGGACGACGAGCTAAAGAAGGACGACATGAGGCCAGCTCAAAAGAAACGGATCACTCTGTGTGTTGAAGGAAATATCAGCGTTGGAAAGACAACCTTTCTGCAGAGAATAGCTAACGAGACACTCGAGCTCAGAGATCTTGTCGAGATTGTTCCTGAGCCAATTGACAAGTGGCAGAACATTGGTCCCGACCACTTCAACATATTGGATGCCTTTTATGCTGAACCAGAGAGATACGCGTATACTTTTCAGAACTATGTATTTGTCACGAGAGTTATGCAGGAGAGGGAGTCGTCAGGTGGCGTTAAGCCCCTTAGGCTGATGGAACGAAGCGTTTTCACTGATCGAATGGTAAATATTCGCCCTTTTGAGAGCTCTCTCGTTTAATTCGATTCATATATAGCAGATTATAGAGTATCGGCTACCTTATTTTCCTCTAAAAGAGTCGAAAAATGGGAGAAAGCTCGAGCTTATTCAAAACTAAGAATCTTCTTTACTAACGTGCTTTTATCACTCAATAAAGGTCTTTGTGAGAGCTGTACACGAGGCGAAGTGGATGAATGAGATGGAGATCAGTATCTACGACTCGTGGTTTGATCCTGTTGTTTCGAGCCTACCCGGTCTTGTTCCTGATGGTTTTATCTACCTTAGAGCGAGTCCAGGCACTTGTCATAAGCGCATGATGACGCGTAAGAGAGCAGAGGAGGGTGGAGTCTCTCTCAATTATCTACAAGATTTGCACGAAAAGCACGAGAACTGGCTTTTCCCGTTACAAAGTGGGAATCACGGAAGGCTCTCTGTGAGCAAGCTATCCAACGACATCGATTGGTCATTGCATCCCAGGTTAAGGGATCGTGTGTTCTATTTGGACGGTGATCATTTGCACCCGAGCATCCAAAAGGTACCTTGCTTCATCCTCGTCTTTTTTTATCTGTCGTTTGTAATCGTTCAACTTAACGTTTGTTTTGCAACGAACAGATTCCTGCATTGGTTCTCGACTGCGAGCCAGATATTGATTTCACCAAGGATATAGAAGCAAAGCAAGAGTATGTTGGCTTTTCCCTTTTCTCTGCATTTGATAAAACCTTTTTTTATTTTACTTATTTAAGGATATTTTATATTAATAGGTTTTGGTCGGTTCAGTTACCGACTGAACCAAAAAGCATAAACCGCAAAGCTAAACCTATCGGTTCTAAGATTTACAAACTGAATCTCAAACTGATTCAAATAACAATCAAACCGAAATCGTCAAAAAACTTATTGATTCAGTTCGGTTTTTGCACTAATCTTTTTGTATACATAATTCTTCAGAATGTGATAAGGTTTATTCATTTTATATCTCTATATGTTTACCATTAAATCCATAACTCTTACGTTCATCCAATCATAAAAATTTAAGATAGCCTTATCTGCTTCTACTTGAACTGAAGGTAAAATTCGGAATAAAAATCTTGCATATATATTTATTGGCGTTGGCTACTCTTGTTACTTTATCATTGCTCTATCCACTTCAAGTGACACCGTTACTCCGTGAAGGTATGCTCGCCAAGTTGCCGAGTTCTTCGAATTTGTGAAGACTAAGAAAGAACTCTCTGCTTCGGATGTTGGAGAAGACGCTGAAAAGGCTAACCAACGTCAGTTATTGATGCCCGGCGACGGAAGGTTCTGGATACCAGGTACGCAGCCCTTACCCGACTCTGCCCTCAAGTCGATGGAACTTAGTCGGGCCATGTCGATTTTGCCTCACTAGTGTGAGCCATTTCTCTAGTTTCCTTTTAAATGAGAAAAAGAGATATTTGCTCATGGCTCACTAGCTCTTTTACCTTTGTTAGGGTTGTAGATTTTGGTAGAGATAGTTGTTAATTGTAGTTATTTTTTTGGAGACTCAAAAGCTTAACAAGAAGTTGTAAAGAATTTATTTTGTTACTATTTTGCAAGTTGAATGGTGAGCAGCAGAATTGAATACTTTATATGATAGGATAAATGATGAATTGTTCAGTTTTGAACTAATTTAACAATTTTATCATTAACTACTTAATCTTATGTTTTATTGAACTTTTGTTCTAGATTTCTTTTTTCATAATTTATGATTTTGATGAATTCAAGAAGAAAAAAACTATTGATTTTATAAAATAAGGTTAAATTAATCAAATAATTTTAGTCTAATATGGTATTCGATTTGAATTTAATGATTCGTATTCGAATACAAATAATTTTTTAATTCAGTTAGTGTTCAAATATAAATAGAATGTTATGAGTTTTGATTTGATTATATAAATATTTGATTAAATAATAATTATATATACATATTGAATATATGAATTTTGTGCACTGATACAAATTGATTTACAAAATTAATAATAATTAAATAAATATGTAGACGTAATTTAATTGACCTTCAACTTAAAGTCTTAAACTAAATACTGAAAATATGCTAGGCTTTACATAATTCTTATTTGGTTAATACTAATACTAAATCATGATATTTGACTCGATTCATTCACGATCCTATTCCTACTTACCAATAAAAGTGGATTAATCCTTCAACTTTGTGATAATATTATTTCGAAAAATTGCAAGGGACAGCAATATCATATACAATCAGCCTATTTTTATATTCACAATTGACCTGAGCCTATTTTCACTATAATTAGACATTCAAATCATGATAAATGTAAGAACTAACTTACTTCATTCACCAAAACAATCAAATTCCAAGATCAAAAGAAGGAGATCCAAGAATCTCAAGTTTCTTTTCAATGGCTTCAAATGAACCTTTACTTTTAGGTGTTGAGCACTCTGTTTTTTGCTTGAGTAGCTTGGTAGCTTCCTCTTCTATTGCATCAAGATCAATACCTTCATAAAACGCGTCGTCTTCGAACGCATCCACGCATTCCTCCACCCTCTCTGCACTTACGTGGACTAACGAGTTGTCGCGCACAGTTTCAGTTTCAGAGAGTAATGTGAAGTTCTTGTCTAGATTGAGCATCCGTAGTGAGCCAGCTTGGTCGGGTCTCAACTTTCTTTTCTTGCTCTCGACCATCTCCGTGGGATCCTCGTCATCTGCCAATGGGAAGCTCCTTGCAGTTGATCTGAAGCCAGCATGAGGAGCATCGTTGTGTTTTGTTCCTGTTGAGCTTCCACTTCCATCCATTTTGCTGCTTTGGACCACAGAGTCGGGACTCGAGAAGGTGGGCAATCTTTGGAACGGAGATTGACTGAGTAGGGATCGCCTGCAGATTGGACGTAAATAATAAGATCAAACCATGAATTTGAGGCCTCCATCGATAAAGTAATGAGAAGGCCCCACCGGTGTTTACTTTGGCTGATAACTTATAGAAAAACAACATAGGCTAATCCACCACAAACTTTGTTGAATCGAACTATTTTTAGCTTGTTTCATCGTTTAATCCTTCAAATATTCATAAGCATTGTTAAATTTAATCTATCGCCTCTAGTAAACACCCCTTATGTGTATCGTTGATTCGATATATCAGCCAACAGTAAACGAACCCCAAAAAGGATGTCAGGCAACAGACTAGACGAGGAAGATGACGATTTTAACCTGTAAATTGCCATCATGTCGACCCTAGTGCCGCTGCCAGCTTGGGTATTAGAAGTTGTGGGATTTATTCCATCATCTATGAAGCTATCCTCATACGAACTATCTTCTTGCATGTCATCTTCGTCGCCGGACGCCATAGCATCGGATGATACCCTAATCAAAAAGCAAAATTAAGTATGGGGAAATAAATAAAGTAAAATGGCATATTTCTGCCTCTAATTAAAATCAAGAAGTCCTTTCACTTGTGTGAATCTCAGAAGGTGTAATGTACTCACTCTGCTTCCTCTTCGATAAACCCTGCAGCATCTCTCGATTGTTTCTTCACGCCTGATTCCAAGAGGGCAACAACTTCAGTTTACACAAGAGTAATTGCAACTAGGCTATGACAGGTTAGATTTTTATTGATAAGAAAGAAATTAGATGACCTTTGAAAAGCTTCGGCTTCGTTGATTTTTCTACTTCTTTTGCACGCCTTTGGTTTCTGGATCCTGATGGACTTTTCCTCTTGAATTCTCCAAGTTTGCGTAGCCTACGGAACTTTCGCTGCTTCTCAACTGTTTCAGCCCTCACGCCAGAATCGAAAAGCCAGTCTTTGCTGCTGCTTGAGTTCGAAAGTTTGGTTATAGGAGTTTGCACATCTTTGGTGACAGTAACAGGTGGAGAGCATGGTCCCTCTCCACCCATGTTACAATCTACTGTACATGTTTGAAAGCCGTTATCGTTTCGGCACGGGGTATCCATGTCCATGGAGCTGCCATTTTTATCTTTCTTCTTGTCATGAACACATGAGTTTGAGAAACGCTCGCTTTCCAAATTTGGGGAAGAAACGAGAGCAGGACAGGTGAAATCACCAGTGTTACCATTCAACGTCCCTGCATTCAAATTGGAGACATAGGAGTTAATATTCATACACGTAATGACGTAAAGAGAAGAATTTATGGATGTACAAACCTGAATCATGTATAGGAGATTCTGGCACGACTCCACTTTCAATGAAATTAGTCAGTCTTGGACTAAGTTCAAAATCTTGAAGATCATTGTCCGATTCGTGAGCTGATGGTAGTATCCTGCCATGCACGACATCATGATCATGATCATGCATATCTGTCTCTTTCTGCATTTTGCTTGAAACTGGGGCATCGGGAATTTCCTCAGCCGCGTTGAGCTTCTTCTCATCTTCTTGAAGGGATCTTGGGTGCAAAGAGTGATTATCTATAGGTTGCAGATGAATCTCGTCGTGATCCACATAATCCTGCATCAAATGGCATGGAGAAGCCATATTGCTAGCTTCTGTTTGTTTAAACCTCGATTTCAGGGGCAGTTTAGGCAACGATAAAACCAAGACATTTCCAGCATCATCGATAGATACGAATTCGGAAGCAAAGAGGAAGGTATGCAGCAAAGGTTTTGGTTTTGGAGAGTCCTCATAGTGCACTTCTTTCATAGTCTCATGAAGCTCTCTACCTGTTCCTTCAGCTTCTTCGTCGAATTTCTCTTCAACGGGATCGACATACCTTTCTGAATCTAGAACATTCCAAACAAGGAAAACAAACTGAATTATAAAAAACTAAGCCAGTTCCATATACTATATATTCATTCAAATCAAATCGTTACCTTCTATTACTTTTTCAAGAGGCTCTACCGATAAAACTCCCGAGTAAGGACGTAAAATATAGTCATCCTGAATCAAGATAGTAAGTCAAACACTTACAAAGAATAACCAATTGATATAAATGAGGCTATCGTGCTAATAAACAACCTCCACTGATGAATTATAGTCATTCGAATATTTTAGGTCTTGCAAATGCTGCATTGCATCTATTAGTAGCCCTGTTCTAGAGGAATGCATCACTTCATTTGCAGGGGAAGGAAGTGCTTGAAAGTGAGGAAAAGCGATAAGAGATGGTCTCCAAGGATTTTCTTGAGCTGCGACGAAATACTTGGCAAGTAAATTCTTCTCCTCATCAGTAAATTCGACTTTGCAAGAAGGTGCTGGGACAGGTTCCGAATCTCTCACTTTCGATCCACGAGGAACATAATCTTTAATTGACATCTCAAGGAATCGCACATCAGGTTTGATAAAATGAGGAACCTGCAATTTTAAATGCAAAGGGAGAAGACCTCTATGTATAAGCTGAGTCGATTAAAGCTTCTTACTTGCTTATCTGTAAAAAACCGAGATAGAATCTGCAGAGAAAGAATACCATCCTTGGACTCGGGTGGAAGTTAAAGCTACTCGTGCCACCATTTATCATGTGCTTCTTAATAGACTTGCCAGTCGCTAGCTTTCGTGTATAACCTTTCATTTCTGACCCTTCACATGCTAGAACTAGTGAGCTTGTTAAGGAAACTTCTTAGGAAAGGATTTGAACTCAATCGTAGATAAGATGTAACGAGCAAGATCTCCATATATATGAAAACAAAGGAGCTCCTTTGAGAGCCACTTATAGTAAGAAAAGGATATCAACTCGTCCCTCATGCTTCCTCCCAGTCCTCCCCATGCGTTGAATCATCCTCAAAGGTGACACATTGGCATCGAAGCATATGACAAGATCAACTTCCATGATATCTAGACCTTCTTCACCGATTGAAGTTGCAACGATGACATTGTACCCACCTGTCCGAAATTTCTACATAGACGAGTGAAATAAACCACTGAGGATGGAAGAGCACAGATAGAAAAAGTAATACCTGTAAAACTTCTTGTTGAACTTTTTGTGATTGTCCTTTTGAGGTTTTTCCTGCACAAAACAATTATCTCACAATGTGTTTACCAATTTTATAAGTGATTAGACCCTTTGTGTTATTGTCAAACCAACTCAGTCAAAAATTAAGGTCTTGATAGATTGATAGTCGAAAATCAAGTACGTATAATTATACAAATCTTTTGGAGATGAAGTGATGAATTTCAATATGTCAGCAGGCAAGTGCAATCACTTCTTGATCTATCTCACTCGTGTTTAAAACAAAGATCCAAGTCTCAAAAATAAAGAAATAAAGCAACGATTAGCAATTTTTTTAAGTTCATCGATAGAGCATGATAATAATGGTCAAGGTAATTGATAAACGCACCAGAGCTTTGTCCTATGAACTCTGTAGCTTTGACAAATTTATCAATTGTTTTGAGAGCATCAAGTATGTCCCTGAAATTGAATATTACAGTTAAGCAACAAAGTTCTCTAATATTCCTAGACTAACTCATCATTACAAAATAAGTTGTTTAGAAGAAGAAACAAATATCAAAATTACCTCACACTACCCCTGAAATTTGAGAAAATGATCACCCTAGAGTTTTTTGGATCTTTCACATCTGCACTAGAATTCGATAACATGAACAAGACTGATTTTTTTCCCGTGTACATCAAAACACTCAACTAAAGCAAAAAAAATTCAAAGAATACCGAGCAATTCTTTACACATCATAGACAGCAAAACATTAATTTTCTCAAATTATAAAGAGTAGGACTAAAGGTTGTGCAACCTAGCAAACAAATTATAACATCATGTCATGTTTCCCATCTCAATCTAATTGCTCTATTTGTTCACCAACTATAGAGAGAGTTGACATGACTATAACATAAATCATATCATGTGAAAGAACCAATGTGACATACTGAAATGATCAATCAGTACTTCCAGCATTTTCGCTAATTTGGGGCTGTGGGCGCCATGATCAACAGTTTTATGCATTAGAAGTTTTGCTTTAAACAATGCTTCATTTCTGCTCATAGTTCGGGCAAATGGCCTGCATCATGAAAATGACTAAAGCTTAGAGCAATTGGTAACTTCAAAGCACTAATACCTTAAAGAAACAATCTAGAAACTAACTCGCACAGCAAAAGCTTGAATGCATACCCAATAGATATTCTCAGGAAAAAGAACTGTTTTAGTATATCCTTTTACTCAAAAGGAATATCGGAAACCACTTTGTTGTCCGAGAATTCTTATATAAAAATAGAGAGATTACAAACTTTAAGTGCTGATTAGCAGTAGCATACCCATTTTTTAGCTTTTCATCAAGCATCTCGAATGCAGGCCTTATTCCATGGCTTGCAAGCAATTTCCTGAGATGGTGCAGTGTAAGAAGATTTGCAAAAGAACCCATAATTTCACCATGCCTTGATTGAGGAACATTTGGAGGTGGCTTTTGGCAAAATGACTCCCTTGAATTAAGTAAATCACAGGGGCTCAACTGTAAATCACAAATACATCAAGAGAAGTGCGCTCAAAAACAAGTAAAATAACATTTTTTGAGAAAAGTAGTGCTCATGGTTTGCATGTATAGTTCTGAACAGAGATATATATACACCAAACTATCTGACACCTTTTTCCATATTCCAATTGTCATACAACATTTTTTCAGGTTGAGAGATTGCATAAACGATTACACAAGTAAAAGATAATGCCAGTGATGGAACATAGTTGAGGTTTTCATTGTGTTAAAAGGATGTAGACAAATTTGAGAATCTTGCAATTCGGAGCTGTGAATTGCTAAAGCGGATTTATTAATAAGACATTTACCTTCAGATATGCATAAAACGTGTTTCATATTATATATTTTGAGATAACTATGTTACATCTATGCTGAACATACATTAAGAGATGAGAACCTGACTTAAGCGACTGACTCTAAAAGTTTGAAGGGTAGGATACAGGAACATACTGTTTTCATGTCTCTCTTTGGAAGCAGTCCGAGTGAGCAAAGACGGGCATGGATTGGACCTCCAACTTCCAATAGCAGATCATCTATTTCAATAGCTTCATTACCCATAGCAACCTAAAAGCCTTTCTTTTATTCTCATATGCACCATAGAAAGTATAACCCAGTTAATCATATAAGTAATCAGTACCTGAAATAGTTCTATCTTTCTCTCATGCACAAAAGGCAGTACATCGGGATCACTTTCATTTCGGTATTCAAGTGTGGATATTTGAAGATTGTCAATGACATGCTGGATTGTCTGCTTCTTAGCTGAATTATGCCCAATAAGAATAATTTCAGCAAAACTATAAGAAATGGAACCAACATCATCTTTCTGGTAGGTCTGCATAGTACTTACATCCTGGTGTCGCAGTCAAAGCTAATATTCTTAGTTGGACCGGAATATCCATCAACTGCAACATTAATGTAAATCATTATATGGTGTAAATTTCTTTCGAGGTATAGATCAGCTGGCAAGTTTTCCTCAAGATCAAAACTGGACCACTGGATCAATGTGCTCGTCTTTGTGCTCCTCTTAAAATAGCTCAAGAAAGGTTTTTTTATCTGTTTAGGCTTTATTAAATTTTGATAGTTCGAAGTCAATATCCAACTCTCTTCACTTATAAGAAATATTTATAGGCTTATTCTTTCCAACATTTTACTAGTAAATAAGTAATTAATGTAAAATGAAGTGGAGAATAAATTATAGATACAGTCTATAGAATCAAAATCATGAAACCATTTCCTTAGCCATTTAATGCATTTTCCAATCTAAATTCTAAAACGTAAAGATATATAACTCAAGAACAAATGAAAGAAATTATGAAACAATATACCGCTCGGAGAGCAACACAGTAGGCATAGTTTCCCATAGCACGATGTGCCTCGTCAATCACCAGGCACACCAGATTCTTCACCAAACAGGACCCTACATACATTTAGCAAAATCATATTTTCAAAATGTACAACATAAATAGATTGTGAGCCAAGTTGAACTTAATATAAATTGGCATCAAGTGCTATCATCAAGATAATTTGCATGCAAGTGCTTTTCTAAGGTTTTCCAAGACTTATAAATGCTATAAGCCAAAAACAATCCTAACTGATATATATATATATATATATAGGGTTAATAGGTAAAATTACCCACTTTCATAAAATAAAAATAAAAAATACCCACTTAAAAATAAAAGATAAAAAATACCCACTTTTTACAATAACATGATGAATTTTATCATGTGCTCATGTTATTTTACATGAATTTCATCATGTGCTCATGTTATTCAAGTTATTTTAAATTTGAATAACATGAACACATGATCAATTTCATCATGCTATCGTAAAAAGTGGGTATTTTTTATCTTTTATTTTTAAGTGGATATTTTTTATTTTTTACTTATCAAAATGGGTATTTTAGCATTTGCCCCTATATATATATACCATTAATATTTAATCATATCTTGAAACTCTTCTAACATTATTTTCTGTTTCCCACATACAACCTTGGATTATATTTCAAGTTTCACAAATGTACTTTAATTTCGCATCACAAAATGTTGAGAAACAAACCAGAATGTATATCCTTCTCTAATACTTGTGGAGTAAGAAAAAAAACTCTTTTGCATTTCCAAAATTCTGCTCTTCTCGAAGGACTCGTCTGTCCCGTCAGATCAATAGTCCACTCCTATCATTTGAGTGAGGACATTCCAAGTATAGTTACCAATCGGAAACATAAGAGATGTAAGTCCGAGAATGCTGTTATCATAGGCTTACTTGCGGAATTCCAACAATTTTATGGCATGCCTCTATTTGTTGCATCACTAGTGGTCGAGAGGGAGCAGCAAAAACAATTTTTCCTGCAGAACATAGTTGGCAAAATTGTTAACAAAGACCCTAACATAAAATACTTGCAAATAGACGTAAAACCTAACATGATCCCACTAGTAAGGGATCACAATACCTTCAGGAAACCATCTGAAGTAATTGTACATGACGACGGCGGCTATAAGAGTTTTGCCAAGTCCTGTTGGCAATGCCACTAAAGTATTGGCAAACAGTGCAGTCTTGGTAATAGATAACTGATAATCACGAAGAGGGATATTTACTGCCATAAAAGAATAGTTACGAGTTTAGAATATTCAAATGGTATTCCTACTTGCAGCAAAAAGAAGAAAAACAATGTTCTGGAAAAATTAGAAAAAGATCTTGCGGCAAGAAACTGGAAACGGCACTACAATTTCAATACATGAAATGTTTCTCAAAGCAGACAAAAGTTGATCGACACAAACACTTTGGATTAAACTCTGGAGCACTTCTAAAGTTTTATCGAAGGTTCATTTGAGAAGTGCCACGGCCTACAGCACGATCACGCATTAACTTTTTGAAAGAATAAGGGTTCTCTTTCATATAAAACTTCTTCGCCTTTGTTCAAACAACCTCCACTCAGAAATCAATGCACTAATCAGACATTCACTATATTGGCTGGTTCACTAAAGTTAGGCCATTTTCATACACATAATCAAGCTAAACACCATAAACATGAAATTCTTTAGTCCTCTTCACATTAGTTCATATCCTAATTTTGCTGCCAGTAACTTCAACTTACGTAAAAACAAAATAGAACATATGCAAACAAGCATCCTAAAATTACTGATAAACACACACACACATGAATATATGTATGTACATATATATACAAACACACATATATTGTATATATGTACCGGGGTAAATCCATGTCTTTGCAGCCTCAGCATCAATTTTAACAAACGTATCGAGCATCTCAGTATCTCCACACTCAGCAACACCACCACCATTCTTATCCCAAGCATTATCCCCAACACTATTATCCATACGCAGACCAAAAGAACCTCCCGCCTTTTCTTCAAATTTCCTCGAATTGCAAGAAGAACCCCCAATAAACTTATCCAAAGTGGTCTGCCTAGTTGAAGGAGCAGAACCAAAATTGACATCAAATCTCCCCCTTTTCCGCATTTCTTGATCTGGGTTGTTCACACCCATAACTTGTTTGCAATCTAAATTAGGAACCACGGTGGCGGGTCTTCCAGCAGCGGTTGCTTGGCACGCCACATCGATTTCATGCACGAGTGCTTCCCAATCGACTTCCTAATACACCCAAAATCAAATTGCAACAGAAATGAGACTCATTTCCTTTAAAATTACATATTGTAGTGTGCGAAGAAATAAACCGGGCTTACATCATCATCGTCCGCGAGTTGAAGAGGACCTGAAGTGGATGCCATGATATATACTTTGGCGGAGTTTGAGGAATTTGATATGAACAGCTCTTTGCGAAATTACCAGTCTTGAATTTGTTGAAGGAAGGAGATGAATGAGCAGAAAACCTTGAAGCTCTGAAGTCTGAATAGGCAAAATTGAAAAATAGCGGCAAAATTCTTGAAATTAAAAGATATTTATTTCTAATATTTATTTTATAGGCAATTTTTTTTACCTAAATTTTAACCTTTCAGGCTTTCACAATAATAGCATTTACACATTTAAAAAAAAAATTATATTAATTGGCAACCTATTAAATGGGCTCTATTTTTTCCACCAATCAAATTTTTTCCAATATTTTACATTTAATATATTGAATACGACTATTTTGGAATGACAATTTTGTCTAATTCGGCTCAAATCCAGTCTGATGGCTTAATGGGCCTAAAACTTCAACTTCAATGCATGGATTTGGATAAATTTGTAAGTCTGATCGGCCTAGACCCTTCCAAATCCGATTCAAGTATTTATATAGTATTAATATTATGATTATTTTGTACCTTTATTTAATGGATTGAATAAGATTTTTATAAAAAAGAATTTTATATCATCGACTAAAGGTTGAAGAATTCTCAAAAACCAACCGGCATCATTATTATAGTTCGACAAAAATTTAATATTTTATCTTTCACATATATTTTATATGTGGGTCTTATTCTCCATTAAAAATACACTTTTTAAATTTTTCTAAAACACATATTAACTCACTCACAGCATACTTTTCGTGGAAGTACGAAATTACTAAGTCAAATATACTTCTTGTCGTGTTTAATTTATGGGTGTATTATATATAATAAAACTAGGCCCAATAAAATATGATAAGGCCCAATAAAAGCCCAAGTTATAGCCCAAAAATTATCGCACGTGATACAACAAGTCAGCTAACCCTCAACGCATTTTCCTTTCCTTCCTTCATCCTTTTCGCTCAAACTTTCTCTTCTTCGCGAATCTAGTTTTCGAGCTCGGAAATGGCGATGAACAACGGGATTAGATCTTGCGCTCAAAAGCTTCTCACTGCTGCTCCATCTGTTCTTCCTAAATCTGGTTGGTTTCTTCGGCATCTGTTATATTTCATTTTCATTTTTTAAAACATTGTTCTTGTCTATAGCATGATTTATTGGTTGATTTATGTTTTCCTGATTGATAATTTAATATTTCAAGTAAAATTATTCGAATTGGTTTATAGATTAATGAAGGAATACTAAATTTGTAGCTGAGCTCAAGTTCTTGTAATTTGATTAGCTGAGTTAAATGGTTGACCTTGATTTTTCTATTGGTTCTTACCGTTCTGCATTTTGTAGATTCTGTGGATTCCAGGTTATGTATCTTTTTGTGCTTAGATTCAATCAGGAACTGTCACTTCTTGTTTTGATTCAAACTTCAGTTTTAGTAATTTTCTCTCTTTTGGCTTGTGGTGGTAAAAATGGGATGGAATGAATTAAGATTGTGCTAAAGGTTTGATTTGTGGATTACAGTTGTTAGCAAACCTTGTGTTTTCAGTTTATTGCTATCTACTGTTGTTTCTTTCATATATTGAAAAGCCAAAAGGAACCGAATTTCAACAGTAGGAACTCGTTCGTTTGTTTGTCATTATGTTGTGCAGAAAATACACAAAAACTAACATTTGGCTTCAACGTAATTTCCTGCATTGCTAAAAGTGAAAGGATCACTCACAAGTTCTTTGTTTTCTTCAATTTGTTGGGCTGTGTCGCTGTCTTAATTTTTGTTCTGAACGGATTTATTTGAGTGTCTCATATGATAAGCAACATATGTCTAGTTTTGTCATATTTTACGATTATGTGCAAGTGGCACAATCTTATGGAAACCATATCGCGTACTAAACATTGGATTTTGCATTGAATTTGTGTTTCTATGTCGATTTTGATTCACATAGAAACGTGACTTTTTAGGGTAAATCAACTTAGTTCTTTCCTAGGAGCTAGAAGTTACCTACAAATAACTTTTAAA
Source organism: Leonotis leonurus (assembly GCA_026898415.1). Classification (NCBI taxonomy): domain Eukaryota; kingdom Viridiplantae; phylum Streptophyta; class Magnoliopsida; order Lamiales; family Lamiaceae; genus Leonotis; species Leonotis leonurus. Next base: position 962,268 of record JAPKLX010000074.1, on the reverse strand, counting down.
TAACATATAACTTGTAATATATACAGAACTGAGTTTAGTGTATGCTGTAGGGGAGTTGTTATAGCCATATAGGCATATGTTGATGATTCTTGTGAAGATGAGGTGACATTAGATCAAGAATAGCAAAATGTCTGATAAATACATAACTTATATTAAAGTCATGATAATTTGATAACTTGACAATTGTGAACTGTTTCTTTATTTTCACTCACAGAAAGGTATGATTTTCCTCTTTCAGCGAATAGGGGGATTCACTCCACTAGTGTAAAAAAGATGAGTGGAGGACATGGGCATGATGAGCCTTACTACCTTCATGCAAAGCATATGTACAACTTGGATAGGATGAAACATCAGACTTTGAAAATGTCTCTTGGTGTCCTTACTGCATTCAGCATTGGTGTTGCTGTCCCCGTTTATGCTGTCATCTTTCAGCAGAAGAAGACCCAGTCAGGGTAATTTATCGTCTAATTTCTTTTTGGGTGTAATAATGTAAACTATTTCAAAAACTTTGCCTGGACACAAGCCAGGAATCAGTTGTTCCAAAAAGATCAGTCTTTGAATGCCCACATTGTTCACTCTTTACTTGCAGTTGAATTCTCAAAATGATTGTTTTCTCCTCTTTTCTCTATGATCAGACTTTTGAGATATGTTCCAAAATCCACCGCATGTTGTTCTCTTCCCCTTCTTTGCATATCATTGCATCTTTTTTCCCGCATTTTAGGAATGAAGGAAATGAGATTACAACGGGAATAACATATAATTGAACTGAAAACAAATAATAAAATTACAAAATCGAGAAGTAAGTTGAGTTTAGGAAAGCTATATTTTCGCAAGATGAATTATACTTCTGTAGTGTTCTCGGATCAGGCAAAACGTGCCCAAAGATAAAGCGCTTCTTGTTTTGAAGGTAGTAGCACTGTAGGCAAACGAGTTCTGGTGAATTGGAAAGAGGCAAGGACAAAGCTTCCATTTTAGAATACATAAAAGAAACTCGAATGCTATACATGAAACTAGATATGTTCTTCATCTAAGAACGAAGTTGGGCTTCTTACTAATTGGGCCTAAACCCAAGATCAGGCCCAGAAACCAATTGTTAAGATACAAGATCCATGGTCCAAGAAACGACACACTTTAATTCACTATTTCTCACTCATTGTGAATCATTTTAGAGAAAGTGAATATACAACGATCATCTATTCGAAATGTAGATTAATCATCCAATATTTAATTATATAAAATAAAATATCCAACCACTCGAAAAATTGTTTAAACACACTTGATCAGCCATGATTCCAACATCCTTAGCATCTTTCATAGGTAGCAAAGTTAACTTCAATGAATATAAGTTTAGGTTATGACTCTTGCATCACAGATAGACCGATGGTGTTTTTCGTAGCTTCCTTTGTTTTGCTCTTCTTCTTCGGACCATTCCCAACTAGCTTGAGTCGTATTCCTTTTTGAGTCGTCTCAACTAGCTTGAATCATTTCTTTTTTAGGAAACCTTTATTACACACACAAATTTAAATAATATATATTTCTATCATTACTTTATACTTTAAACATACACTCCTTAACTCCTTAATTCTCGTGCTGAAAAGAAATGTCCCAAGCTAGTTGGGACGGAGGGAGTATATATATTAATGTATAAACATAATATAAATTATGTATGTATATTGTATATCATTATCATAATATATTAATTGAATTAATATTTTGTTTATAAAAAATTTTAAATAAAAATTATTTATTTATTTTATTTGGTAAGAGATAAATTATTAAATTATAATGATTGATTATCTAACAAATCAATATATATTTTTCTTAATTTCTTCTTCTTTATTTACTCCTTATAACTATATATATCAAATTCTCAGTAGAAAAATATTAAACTTTTAAATAATTTGTTTTATTTATTAATCAAGTATATGTGTTATATTAGTGTTGATATTTTTTTTGTTATACTAAAAAAAATGACAAATAGGTGATAATAACATTTTTTTTTATCGAACTTTTATTTATATTTTTATTTACTTACTTTTTACACTAAAACGAAGAAACATTTAATAAGTATACATTACACGAAAATCAATAAACACACCATATGATAATTAAATAATAGTAAACCGCATCAAACCGTATTAATTCAGTTTGGTTTGGTTCGATTTTGAAATTAATTCAGTTCAGTTTGATTTCACAAAAGTTATAAACCGTATTTTATAATGTGATTTGATTTCCGTATAAAACCGTACTAAACCAAACTGCGAACACTCCCAGAATTGAATGAGAGGGGAAGGGAGAGAGTGGGACCCAAATGTGGTGGATGGAAGTGGGACACATTTGGCATGGTTCTAGAACCTTGTTCAGAGATGTTTTTGCCGGCATTGACCACGACCGCCTTTCGCAACTATGACTATTATTTTATATTGTGCTTTGAAAATCTTCACACTCATGAATCATGTGCTTCTTGAATCTTTCTATAGTATTCTTGGTATATTTGTTATTATAGTTGTGAAATTTATCTTTTCCCAAATTGGTATTTCATGCTAGTGATATATTGCTGGATGAAATCCATACACATTACTTTTTGGAAAATAAATGTGTACACAGAACATTGATGTTCTGTAGTAAGATGCTCCAGCTGTATTTATCTTATTCTTGGAACCATTTGATATCATTTGGGTGTGACATATCTAATCCAACCACATATTGTCTGTGCATTTCCAATACTTACAATTTCTATTCAGGTTTTCATGTTAAGATTCTTATGTGATATAATGTAGATCGAGAATCTTCTAATAACTTTTTTGAAGGGATTAGGAAAAGACATTGGGCTCGGCTCGGCTCGACTCGGCTCTACCCTTAGAGGTCCGAATGTTAGGTTGGCCCGATTTTTGCATTTGTTCTATGGGTCCGACTGGACTGAGAATCAACGCTCCGAGTCCGGACCCACATGTGGCTCGAAAGCCTGGTCCATTTACAGGGCAATAATATACTCTAAAATCTGTGCAACTAAATTTGGTCAAGCCAACAAAAAACCTTCATTTGGCTCGGAGGGCTCGGTCCATACCGGTCTATATATCTATTTGTTTGATGACTCTATCCAAGATCGAACTGTGTGTGCTCAGGGGTGTGTAAGAACCGAATCGAATTAAAAAAATTCATTGAACTGATAAATTTTAGATGGTTTCAGTGCGATTCTTATTTAAGTCAATTTATGGTTTGGATTGAAAATCATAGAACCGATAGGTTTCGGTTTAGTCAACGGCATATACATTTTGGGTTAGTAATTGAAATGAATGAAACTTATTAATATAAATAGTAAATAATTATAATTGTATTATCACAAAAAATACATATAGTATATTTTAGATTTAGAAAATTAAATTAAAAATATATACATTTTTATGAATATGGATTAAATAAATTGTTTATAACTAAAAAATTATAAAAAATAATTATGGTTGGATTCGAAAAATTCAACCAAAATCGAAAGGTTTTAATCAGTAGGTTTTTTGGTTCAATTTTTATTTTGCTTGGCGGTCTATTCAGTTTAATAATTTTCCATTTAATTAGATTTAGTTTTCGTTTCATGAAATTTGATCGGTCTGCTATTCAGCCGATTAGAGCGTACCCCTACGTGTGCTAGTAATGTTTTCAATTAGTCATTAATATTAAATAAACTTTAATTGATATAGATTAATTAGATCTGACTTAACATCAAGTGAAATAGGAGGGGTGCAAATGAGTCGACATGGCTCGCGAAATATAGTTGAGTTTAGCTAGGTTATGATTGTACGTTTATACTCTTTATTTTTAAATGAGCCTACGAGATAGTTTAAACGAGTTTTAATTGAGATAAAATTAAAATTATACCAACAATCGAACTGAGCTCAAGTTTTTCATCGAGTCCAGCTTGAGCTTGAAAAGTTAAAACTCGATCCACTCGAACTCGAGCTTGACACTTATGGATTGCGTTCTAGCACGAATTTGAGCAAGTGATCAATACTCGGCTCGGCTAGAATTTGAGCAAGTCAAAATTATATATGTTCTTGAATAAGTAGATCGTATCTACTCTTCCTAACAAAACTTCAAAGTCCATGAGTCTATAAACCATAGCCACTAAAGAAAGAAAGAAAGAAAAGGTATAAGGGTCAATGAAATTGGTGGTCATAGTGAAGGGAATCAAATGGAATGAAAAGGTAAGCATGCTTTTCTGAAATTAGGGTAAAGAGAAAGACAGACAAAATAAGGTGACATCTTTAATTCCTAGCCTTTCTTGCAACCTAATGTTTTCATGTGCACTAGTAAGTACTATTTCATGTATCAATCCTCTCAATTATTGAAGTGTTTCTTGTTTTTTCATGTTGTGTGTCCAAAACTTGGCTAGTGAGAAAGACTTCTATCTACTTGCTTCTTTGGAGCTTTGTATTATTGGGGTTTTTTTCTATGTTTTATTTATTTAATTAATTTTAATACTCTGTCCGCCTCACTAAATATGTCATATTTTGATCAAAATTGTGAGAATTTTTTGGTCAAAATATGACATATTTAGTGGGATAGAGGGAATAGTATATACTCTATCTGTTTATTAAAATTATTTTCGTTTTGATCCGACACAAATTTTAATATTTTTATTTTATTTTAATGGAGATGTATAGCAATTGGAGTTTGTATCTAACTTGATATATTATTTTAAATGAGATTTTGTTTAGTTCGTGTATTTTGAATCTCACTTAATTAGAGACGGATCCAGAATTTGCATTTGGGGTGACTAGAAAATAAAATTTTCAAAGCACTATATTTTATATATGCACAAAATTTTGGGGTGAGACTAATGTTGTAAAGGGCCTTAGAAATATACATATACATAAATGAAAATTTTGGATTTGCATTGAGCTGCTGAAGCTCAGTGCAGCCTTACCGTAAATTCGTCCATACATTTAATATATTGTTTCAAATTAAATTTTGTAGTGAGTATGATAGGTCTAATTTTTATAAATAATTTTTTTTAAATATAAATTATTTTTATGAATATCTCAAAATAACAAAATGTGTGGAGGGATAGAGCAATAAATATCAATGAAGAAAAAAAATCCCAATTCCCATAAATTGGCTTGAGAGGTGGTGGGTGATTAGAACATGTTGATATTTGGAATGGCTCCAAATCTTACTATGTAGTGACATTTGGAGAAAGATAGAGAGAGACTCAATTATTGGAAGAGACTTAGTTTATTTTTTATTAAATTAAGTAATTAGATAAGGACAAGGTACATGAGGTAAGTATTGTACAATTTGTTCGATTTTCACTATCTTCTCCCCTCTTTGTTAAAATAACTTGCCTTGTTTGAGCAATGTCTCCATTTTTGGCAATTCTCATTATATATTACATATGTGATGCCACAAAAATATATGTTGATTTGGGTTTGCACGAGTTTTAACAAACAAATTGTATTCTTTATGTTTTATTAATTTAGACACAGTTTGTCAATAAAATTTTTACAATTTTGGTCAAAGTGTCTGAATTAATGAAACGAAGGAAATATGTTTCAGTGGAAAAATAGTATAACATTATTTATTTTTAAATATGTATTGTGAAAAATGTAAAAATTAGTAAAAAGTGAGATATACTTTCTAAAAATGAAGTATGCTAGTTTTTTACGACTTTCACTTTCAACCCAATTCACCGCCAAAGAGTGGGGTGGAAAAGAAAGGAAGTCTTTCCTTCATCCATCAAGCATTCAACCAAGCATAATTGATCCTCTTTCTTGAGGAGAGATCGGAGTAGAGAGTAGTTGAACTATTTTTTATTAATTTATGTAAAATGTCAAGAAGGAACTGGCCATTCACCAGAGCGATTCTAAAATTGCGGAGGGCATGTCACTAAAAGAGCTTTATAAACTAAAGTTTGTGGTTGTTTATAAATTGTTATTATATTAATCTTAAATTACAAAGGCATGTCACTTATAACTCGAAGTCGAGATCTATTACTTCGGACATAAAGGTGTCTATACAAAAATTAGGTATCAAATATTTTGGATAATCAAAATCCGATCAGATTCAAATATCCGAATACTTAATTTTTAAGTTATCGAATTGGGTTCAAATATAAATATTCTAGAATTTTCTGGTTTAGGTATTACATGTGAGAGTATAAATCTCATCTCAAATTATCTCTCTCACTATCATTCATAAAACAAAATATTCCACATAAGGAAAAGAAAATAAATAAAAGTCAAAGTAATTATAGTGCATTTTCTCTATCTCCAATCACAAAGATCCATCCATAACTTTGATTACTTTTTTTTTTGAGAAACATAACTTTGATTACTTACCTTTCTTTACTTTCTTCCTTTCTTCCCGCACAGAATGAATGAGTACAGTGACAACTAAATACTAAACAATTCACAAACTTCAACACTCTTCAGGTTTTTCTGCGCTGAATTATTTACTGCCAAATAATCAAAACCAGTACAAAATTCACACATCCCACAATTTTCTACTTCTAACCCAACATCCTCAAATTTGTACCTCCCAAATAATTCAACTTTCCTAATTCAAGAAAATCATCTCAGGACAGTTTGCTGAATAGTAAACAAACAAAAACAGTTAAAAAAGCAAAGCCAAATATATTCACACAACTCTTGAACTTTTTACCTTAGGTAAAAAAGGTAAAAGGGTGTGGAGCAAACTCTTTAAGAATAATGACTATTATTGTGAATCTTTTCCCGTTTCATCGTCGCTGTCGCTTTCCTGCGGCTGATTTTGGTGGTGGTGCTGCTGCTCGTGGTGGTGATCCAAATTCATACCTAAATCGATTCTGTTGTGATTATTGTTGTTGTTATTGCTATTGTAAGCATTCATGGAGGCTAACATTCCCATATTTGTTTCTAACCCGAGTTGCTGAACCGGTTGCTGCAAAACCATCGATCCGAGCTGAACCGGGTTGAACCGGCTGGCTCCGGAGAAGTCGAACCCTCCGAGCCGCTGCGCGGAGGAGTTCTTGTACTGCCATTCCGGCTGCCCGGCCGGGGTGGCAGTGGCGCTCCCGGTTGTCATCGGGAGCATCCAGAAGGCGTTGCCTGCATTGGCGGCGGCTGGCGCCACCGCCCACATGGCGGGTGGTGGGATGTAGCTCGAACCGGGTTTCTGCTCCGAACCCGGTACGTGATCGGTTCGGTCCGGTTTAGGGGAGGTAGGTTCTTCTCTATACCGTTTCTTGAGGTGGTAGTTGTTGTCTTGGTCCGGTTCTTGGGCGGCGTAGTGATGGTGGAAGCCGAGCATGCCGGCGCCGCCGCCGAGGAAGAGGGGGGCGGACTTGGACGGCGGGGCGGAGATGGTGGTGCCGCTGCTGCGGAGGGAGACGTTGAGCGTGGAGAAATTGGCGGGGATGGTGCCGGTGCCGGTGGCGGCGATGATGGCCGGCTCGGCCTGGTGGAGGAGCCACTCGATCGTCTCGCCGTCGGACTTGTGGCCCAACTCACGCGTTAGTTGGAAGACGCGGGCGGCGCAGAGAGCCGGCATCCGTATGCGCCGCCCGCGCCCGTCCACTTTCGTGTGGCGGTCCTTGGACGGCTTTTTCGCAGCTAGTACTTTAGTACTGGCCGCGTTATTAGTGGTGGTGGCGGCGGAGGTGGAGGTGGAGACGGGAACGAGGGCGGTGGAGGTGGAGGAGGGAGGGGAGTGGGGTAAGTTGGTTCTTGATTGTTGGAGGGAGATGGAGCCCATGAATGGACCTCCAAGGGGAGGTGGGGTTGGACCGGACCCGGATCCGGAAACAGAATCGGGTTTGGTTTGACCTTGGTGGTGGAGGTGGTGGAGTTGTAGGGAAGAAGGTGGTTCAGAATTGGAATTGTTTCCTCCTTGATTTTTGGTTTGTGTTTCCATAAATTCTATTTCTTTTTTGGGAAGAAGTGTTTTTTTCTTTTATTTTGTCAAGAAAATATTGTTGGAAGATTAAACATAGTGTCAATCATGGCATTGAGGATGAAGAGAGAGAGAGAAAGGGGTGTTTTGAAACAAAGTGGTTTTGAGGGAAATGGAGAAGAAGTGGAAGGAAATGGTGGGGCTTTTTCTGTATTATCTTTTCTTTGTAAATGCTTGGTTTGTGGTTGACTGGTGTCTTTAGAGAAGAAGAGAATAGGGTGTTTATGGTACACTTAGAAATGTAAATCAAATCAAATCAAATCGTATTTATGAAATTTAGTTCGATTTATGGTTTAAAATATATGATTTGATTTAATTTTTTATGAAACTATAGTTTACAATTTCAGTTTGATTTTTTAAAAATTAAAAATCAAATCAAATCGCAAACCGCAAAACCGTAATATAATTATTATATATATTAATGTATATACATAATATAAATTATGTATGTATATTGTATATCATTATCATAATATAATAATTGAATTAATATTTTTTTTATAAAAATTTTTAAATAAAAATTATTTATTTATTTTATTTGGTAAGAGATAAATTATTAAATTATAATGATTGATTATCTAACAAATCAATATATATTTTTCTTCTTTATTTACTCCTTATAACTATATATATCAAATTCTCAGTTAGTAGAAAAATATTAAACTTTTAAATAATTTGTTTTATTTATTAGTCAAGTATATGTGTTATATTAGTGTTGATATTTTTATTGTTATACTAAAAAAATGACAAATAGGTGATAATAACATTTTTTATCGAAATTTTATTTATATTTTTATTTATTTACTTTTTACACTAAAACGAAGAAACATTCAACAAGTATACATTACATAAAAATCAATAAACACACCATATGATAATTAAATAATAGTAAACCGCAAATCGAACCGCATCAAACCGTATTAATTCAGTTTGGTTTGGTTCGATTTTAAAATTAATTCAATTCAGTTTGATTTCACAAACCGTATTTTATAATGTGATTTGATTTCCGTATAAAACTGCACCAAACCAAACTGCGGACATCCTTATAGTTGAATGAGAGGGGAAGGGAGAGAGTGGGACCCACATGTGGTGGATGGAAGTGGGACCATTTACACAAAAAGATGAATAAATGTAAAAGCAGGAAGAGAAGGGGCCCCACCTGAAGGGTCTTAATATTTACTACAGTGCAGTTTAGCTAGCTACAAAATATCCATTTTCATTTTTTTTACTAGAGTTATCATGCTTTTTTTTAAATTAAAATATTTTATAAAGTAAAATATATATATATATATATGAAGTTTAAAATAAAATTTTATTTTATTTGATTATGTCTAAAATTAAAATAATATATTTTTAGTGGACATCTAAATAAATAATAAAAATACTATTTTTGTTATGAATAAAGTATTTATTTCCATACTAATTCGATTATACACGAACAAATGAGATTAAATATTTCACTTTTACGTTACACATGCAAAATTTTAATATTTTATTTTTTAAATTTAGTTTTGTACTTAATATTATATGTTAATCTACTCAAATATATTATATAATCATTTCGTAATATTTAATTTCACTTTTAAATGGTTTTTCAAGTGTGGTAAATTTAAAATAGAATATATAATTTTTAAGATTTTATTTTTTAAATAAATATTAATTATAAAGAATCTTATTATAATATATTTTTAATATATTAGTTTAAACAATAAATTTGCTTATAACATATGTAATAAAGTGAAACATTAAATCTTACTTTTATTTATTATTGTAAATAAAAGTTGATGCTGCTTTTGTGGATGTGAGTGTGTGTTTTTTGACGACGTTGGAGCATCCTCAATGGGGAATTCTCAAAATTGGGATTCGCTAGCAGTGGGAGGCTCTCAACATACGGATCTCTCTTTAATTTGTATTTTTATTATTTATGTATATTTTTATTTTGGATATTTGTTATGTATTAAATTTATTAATTTAAATTACAAATTTAAATTAATAAATATGTAATTAATATTTATTTTTAATTTTAATATTTTTTATTAATTAGATTAAATTCAATAAAAAAAATTAATTTAAATACATTAATAAAAAACGAAGATGTGTAAAAATGTGAGATTTAAATAGGAGATTTATAGATGAATTTATGTATCAAAATAAATTTTAAAAAAAAGGAAAAATAAAACAAAATAAAAATGGAGGGGCTCTGGAGTACCACACCTCGCAGTAGAGCTGTCAAAATGGGCCCGACCCGGCCCGCCCGCCCAAAAAACCCGGGGTTTGGGTCAGGTTGGGCTCTAAAAATTAAGGCCCGAAAAAAATCGGGCCTGAAAAGCCCGCCCAGAAAACCCTACGGGCTTATAAGGTTTCGGGCTAAAAAAGCCCGCCCGATTTAATATATATTATTTTTTATTAAAATATCTTATTCTCTAAAAAAATCCTAGCTAATAATATCTTATTAAATGTTGCTACTTTTATAAGTTGGAATATTTATTTTTATTTTTTAAAACTTAATGTAATTGATTAATACTTGATGAAAATTGTTGAATAAACACACTAACTATTTCATATAATAAATATTATTAATGTATTTCACACCAAATTTATGAATAATATCATTTTCTTTTTCTTTAAAATGCAAAAAAATGAATTTTTGTGTAGAGACAATTTTTTAGAGGAAATGGGCCGGGTAAGCCCGCCCGCCCGAAAGCCCATATGAGGTTGGGTTGGGCTTCATATATTTCAGCCCGAAAAGTTATGGGCGGGCTTGGGCGGGCCTTACATTTTGAAAAAGCCCGGTGGGCCGGGCCAGGCCGGGCCGGCTCGACGATTTTGACAGCTCTAACTCGCAGCAACAAAAGATGGGCAGCCTCCAGAGGCCAGAGACTGCCTCTCAACCCAAAGCCTCACCTCCGGAGGCCGTCCTCCATAGCGGGGGACTCTCTCCTCGGCCTCTGGAGACCCTACCCGCCCAGCCCTACCCGAAGGCTCCCCGGCTCCACCGCTGGGGATGCTCTTAGTTTCGTTTCTAGGAAAATTCCCACTTTGTCCTCGTTCTAGAATGGTAACTGTATAGGGAATGATTCAGTTCCGGTTCTAAATATCCAGAACCATGAAGAGACGGTTCCTCAAAATTTAGTTATATGTTTTTCTATTCATAATTTATTTTTATTTCTTGTCTTATATAGAATTGTTGTTTATAACTCATAAATTTTCATTCTAACTTGCAAATTAATGTAAAAGTACACATTTTTAAAGACGATTATAAAAGAACCGTCGATTTGAAACCGAGAATGGTGGTTCAAAATTGGAACAATCTTGGACGGTTTCAGTTCTGATTCTGAACCGTACGTAAATCATAGTAACCACGATTCAGTTACAATTTTAAAATAATGAAATTGTACGTGAACCGACGATTCGATTACAATTCCATAAACGAACACCTCTACCTTGCATTGTGACAAAATTTGAAAATGTTATATATACTAAATTAACCCAATAAGAACACATAAAAGGTGGTGACAAAAAGATATTTTAATGCTTTTCAAATAAAGACAAAGTATGAGATAAAATAGAGGTGCCATGATTCTCATGTTAATAATTGAAGATTTAAAGGTTTATATATAAAAAAAAGACTAAAAATTGAGGATTGGGAGACATTCTCAACCCAAAGTTTTGGCTAAAGTCTTTGTCTATCTTTTGTTGCTTTTGTATATTATTTTTGTAATCAAACAATATTTTCTTTATATTATATAGATTAGGATGACTAATTTCCTTGCATTTCTCATTCATTAAGTAATGTATATTATAAGATGTTGATAATGACTATTGTGATTGTACCAATCCAATTGTGTTCTCTTTTCAAGATTGCTCTTATGATAACCATTAATAGATTATTGACAAATAATCTAATTGAATCTAAATATTAAAAAAATCATAATAATTAACATAGAATAATGTTAGTACTTAGTATACACTCCTCCTTTCTATAAAGATACATAGCTTTCTTGTTCCTACATTGATATTGTCCACAATCTACACCAATGATCTCTTTTTATAGAGATGAATTTCCAAATAGAAAAAGTTTTAATATTGGTTTCAAATATAAATTTCTCGAATGTCCCTAACTTTTAAATGCGACCAAAAAAATAGGGTTATAATTTTTAATTTAAATTTTGAAAATTAAATTTATAATTAAAATCAAAATTAATTTTAGAATATTCAAATACTTCCGGTCAAGTCTCGTCCTTGGTTCAAAATTCCAAAAAAAAAATCAAGATTTAGGATCCTGAATCATGTCAAGACTCGGTTTGGGACGAGAATTTTTTAAATAACGAAGCAAATTTTCACTCCTAGTGATATACAAGCCACACACATACACATACATATATAGGGAATTGATATGCCTCTCATCATTTATTGATATTTTCTTTAAATCGCAGTTATAGATTAATATAAAAAAAACTAAAAAGAAGGTTTCTAAAATGTGCAGTTCACATATATAAAATAAGACATATACACAAATTGACTTACACTAAGGTGACCTCCAATGTATCACGTCAAGAGATTAATTTCGAATTTTTCAAATTTAAGATATATTTAATAATAGTTCATTATTAAAAATATTTATAATAATTCAAAATAAATTTAATATAATGTGAATAGTTTAATATTTTTTTTGTCATCAACAAAAAACATCTACAATAATTTGAATACAAATTCACAATATAAATTATAAATCCAAAAAATCAGATGTTTGAATAAATAAGTCTAATTAATTTATTTGAGGCAAAAGCTAAGAATTAACAGCTCAGCAAAACACATTGCAACAAAATTATACAGCTCATCCCTACACTAACCCCACCTAACGCCACGTGGTATTTATTATTATTATTATTATTATTATTATTATTATTATTATTATTATTA
>JAPKLX010000074.1:919614-949412 GCA_026898415.1 Leonotis leonurus | reverse complement strand
TATTATTATTATTATTATTATTATTATTATTATTATTATTATTATTACTATTATTATATAAAAAAAATATCGTCGTCTAGACTTTTTTTTAGAGAACGATCTTCCCTAATTTACTCGACTTATTAATTTAAATACAATCACAATTAAATATTCCACGTGGCGTTACAGCATGTGTGCACATTAAGAGAGATTTTAGCAAGAAACGAAAAAGATTTCTGAAAAATAATTAAATATTAAAAGAGTAAAAAAATTATTACTTATATATATTTTTTCGTTAGTATGAGTAATGAGTACGTAGTCGTGAATTATAGTAAGAGTGTGTTTATTATATATATATATCTATATATATATATATATATTAATTTAGTATTTATTAATAGAATTATACTAATAATATATCATAAATCTCATGATTAATACTCTAATAAAAATTTATTTGCTTGATAATGATTTTATCTAGAAGAGTGAGATTGAAATGTTCGAAACCTTACTTGAACATCTAAATCTGCATCGATACCAACAAAAATATATACTAAAGTTCTAGCACCATATCAAACGTGTGAGACTAAGAAAAGCAAAGCAAAGCAAAAATATATTACACTTTGTAGAAATAGATGGATTTATTTTTTAATGAATGTAGTGAATACTTATCACATATAAGTAAGGATTACGTTTTATGATTTTAATCAACAAATATATGACGCGCCCGCAACGGGTCTCATTAATATGTTTGCGAATTATGCGACATATTACGTGGATAGATAAAATAATTTTGATAAAGTTTATTAACTTTTACTTTTCAATTGCGATTTATTAATTGGGAAATAATATTATGAAATAAAAATTTAAAAATTAAAATGACTTATATACTTATATAGATTAGCTGACATTGTCACATTTGTCGCTAACAGATTAACAAATATCTACCCCAGACCGTAGAGCAGAACTATTAATCTAATTCGTTATTATCATTTTCAATTTTTATCCCAATTAATTGTTAGAAAAATGATTCTTAAAATATTTATTAGTGAAATTAAAAAATTATTAACTTTATTGTAACTAACCCTAAATTAATAGTCCTATTTTAGCTCAAAATAAATTCGAAACTCAAGCAGCTAGACTCCATAATAAATGAGAAATAATAAAACAAAGAGGAACATTTTAGAAAACTTGCAAGAAGGTGATATAATTCCCAAAGCATAGATCTTCACTGCAAAATACAAACAACAAAAACTCTCCAAATTGAGAAAAACATCCCATTGAAGAGAAGCAACAAAACACAGATGATCAAATGTCTTTCTTTATTTGGAAAGTGCAACAAGAAGATGAAAGTCTTGCTAGACACTAATTTACACACAAATCTTCAACCAAACACCTACAAACAAGGGAGAAATCGCCAAAGAATTACATCCATACTTCTTGATTATACCGAACCAAAACGACGCCTTTCTTCGCGCTCTTCGCCTCTCTATATTGGGTCGACGTGCCTTCCTTCAGCAAGTCCAAGACGAGGACCTCTTGAGCACGGGCTTCATTTGCTTGTCCTCTTCGAGGGAGATCATGCCCAAGTGCGAAGGATCCTCAAGCATCATCTTTGCCACGAGGTATCCGGCAATCGACCATGTCTGGTATTTTCTTGCTTGCTTCCCTATGTATCTTCCTAGCTTCCCGTCGTAGTACTCGGGCCAGCTGTCCTTGAGCAAACGGCTCTCTGCAAGATCGATTGCTCGCCTTGCTATTTGCGGGCGTCCCGTTTTGATGCAGGCTGCTGTTAGCAACCATAGAAGCACTGCTCCACATGCAAAAGAGTTCAGCAATGATATAGAACAATTTTGAGGTTGTTTGATGTCTAATACTTTCAATTTTCAAATACAGAACAAGATGGTCGTAGTTCGGACTCGGATACCAATAGATCGCTCGAGTTCTCGTTTCAATCGAATTTTATAGTATGGATTGCAACAGATATACAAACAAGTAGTGAATAGAGAGAGAACGACTCACCTGGCCAAGAACCTCCGTTGTGATAGCTCCATCTCGTGTTCTTCGGATCGCATCCCGTCACAATTCGCCACTCGTGGCTTTCGATAGCTGGATAACATATCTTCAAAGGCATTTCTCCGACGAGCTCTTCCCATCTTTCCTCGAACAGGTCCATAATGGCGGAAGCTTGGTCAGGAGTGGCGAGAGAGGACAATATGGCAACACAGTTACCGAGTGCAAACCATCTAAAGTCCATCCTCGCAGGACTAACATTCCCGATGAAATAACCACCGCGGGTTGGCATGAAATCGAACACCCAATCCGGGATTGAGTCGGGGATAACGTTAAATTTGTTGACAGCGGTATGAGAGTACTCTTCGGTTTTGTACCGGTATATGTCGTTCAACTGTTGAAAATCGAGCCAAAAGTAGCTTCTCATGTGATAACTCATGGCATGCAGGCGCTTCACTATCCTGTCGATGAACTCTTTGCCTTCAGCGTCGTGCTTCAACATGGACAGAGCAGCTCGCAAAGCCATAAAGAACAGTGCTTGGATCTCGATCGGGTAACCATAGATTCCCTATCAAATCGCGGATTTCAAATCAATATAAGCATTTATTCGACATAACTTCGATAAGCAATTATGTAAATTAAATGGCTTCAAACAGCATCATGCACACTGCATACGAGCGCAAGGAAATATTAAGTAAAAGCAATTCGGGGTTCTAAAGCAGCTCTTAACTCGTTTCGCCAAATAAAGAAACATCGAATATCGGCAGGAGTCTCTAATCACTAATCAATATTCTTCAATCAATTTTTACATTTCCCAAAATCAAGAACTTCAAACTCTTAGGTGCCTTTGTAGCATTCGTGCACATAGATGCCTTAGTGTTTCGATTTCATCTACATATTAATTCAATGTTAAGAGTGCTAGCAAGAGAATTATAGAATATCTCACCATTCTCCGGTCGATCATCGAGCAACCATCAGCACACAGCAATGTTGGGAAAGTGTCGAAGCCTTCCGACAGGCACAAGGCCAGAATAAGTCTCATCCCCTTTTGGCACTCCGGTGTTTCGGCCAGAGAAAGGTCTCCGGTGGATTTTGTGTACGCCCGGAGGAGAATAATCCACCAGAAACCAGAATCAACGGGTGCCACTCTTCCTATAGCACTTTCACCAAAATCAGCTATTATCGTGTCCGTCTTGCGAACGGGGTCGTGAAGTACTTTGAAACTAGCTGGCATAGCTCCCTCACCAAGCTTGAATCTATCGATTTGTTTTTCCCACCCTTGAAGCTGAAGAGTCTTCAGCAAGAAATTCTTAACTATATCTGGTTCCCCATTCATCAAAAAGGCCAAAGCACTCGGCACAAAATCTCGAACAAACACCTGCAGTAAGTGCAAATCAAGTTCAATAAAATATACTATTGGTTAATCAGCATAGATTGTCACGTGTCAAATGCATTTCGTCGTCAACTTTAGTACGTATACAAACATATATATAGTACCTGATCATAATTCAAGACCTCCTCCGAAGCATGATCATAAGCAGCAATGGTGCCAACTGGTTGGCCACGAAAGTGCACCAACGAGCGCCTGAGGGCTTCCCAAGCATCCGCAACCATTGGATGAGGCTCAAACGAGTTCCTAGCGGACGAGGCAGGGGTGTCCAGCGCTGACCGCCCGGGTGAGTATGTACTGTCATAATTATCCAAAACCCTCGACAAACCAACTGATAACTCGCTCAGCGATCTCTCATCAAATGATCTCTGCCTCTCGATGTTCAACCTGGGCCTTTCAAGAAGCTTCGAGAGATCAAAGTCGTCCATTTCTGATATCGAGCAGTGGGAACTCACGTTCTTAAGTCCCGACTCTTTCGCACCTTCCACTCCCCCCTTGCCACCATCAGGAACAACCTTAAAACCATCCATAATCTTTTACAGATCCCCACACAAGTGTTTTCTGAATCATCAAGAATTATTAACCATTAGCAAAAACATATGAGAAATTAAGACACAAGTACACATGCTACTCTGTGTATATGTCTATCAAGAACTACACTTTCCAAACAGCAATACCTCTTACATTATAAGTTAACCATAATGCATAAACAAATTCATAAACCAAAAGTCCAATTTATAAAACTCCACAGTAGATGAAAGAAGAAACCGGATGCAGTAAAAGGGAGTAGAGACAGAAAGGAAAATAACTATTTACCATAACAAAATGTTTTTATCCTACAAGAATATAAATCAAAGCATAAGGCCAAAGATTGCCATATGATCCACAAAACTAAGGAAATTAGCAAGCAAACATAGAAAGGAAAACTGAGCTACCTAAATTTCCATAATCTTGTAAGCAACTGAAATATCACAAATGGGAAGAAATCAAATCTCTTAATAGCATTATCAATGTGCAAAAACAAGTGCTTCATTATAAAGTCCACCTAAATGCTAGGTGATAGATATACCCCACCTCAACGAGAGAAACTGAAACACTACCCACCATCAACATCTAAAATATTAGAATACATCAAAGCAAGAAACAAGTTTTCAAGAACGCAAACATTGCATCACAACATGTTTCAGAATTAAGACTCCAAATATGGAGGTGGGGGCATTTGAAACTATATAAAGATTGAATCTTTGCGAAGAAACTGAAGTGGGAAAAGGGGAAGAAACCACATTATGAAATTGAAAGACGAGAACACAGCAAGATCCACTCAAAAACACAGCTGGAAATTTTTGGAAAAAAATCCGAACCCACAAAAACTCAAACTGCAGTGGCGTGGAAAATCTTAAAGTGTTGAATCAGTTTCTGAAATGGTGGCTGAAACAAGTCAACAAAATGGGAAAGACGCAGTAGATCTAAATCTCTTTCTGCATAGAAATCAAGAAAGTAAGACAGAGCAGACCTTGGAGGTGTATACGTGTATGTAAGGATATGAATTTGGAGGAATGGAAGAAGAGGCGGGAGATTCCGGCGGGAGAGGAGGCCGGCAAGAATGCAGGGAGGGGAGAGGGAGTGAAAATGGAGGAGAGAAGGAAAAAGGGTTCATTGTGGAAGAGGTTCGATTTATAGATCCAAAAATCAACCAACCCACTGAGGGAAAGAAAGTGTGTGAGTGAGTGATGAAAGATAATTTTAAGGAAAATTAATTACTTCTTACACCAAAATTATATTTTTATTACAATTCTTTCATTTTTTATATTGTCATAAAACATTTAATATATTTAAACATCATATATATTATACTTCCTCCGTCCCACGAAATTAGTCCCTTCTTTTCTACTTTATTTCCTCTATTTTTTTAGTTTTAACTTAATACTCTTAACTTTTTAATTATAAAATTTGTCAAAAATGAAAATGAGACTATTTTTGTGGGACGTATCAATCGGGAAAGAGAAACTATATTTGTGGAACGGATGGAGAAGTAATTTATGAGTATATTTATTCACTAATTTTTAAAAAAAATTGTTTAAAATTTATGATAATTTTGTCACAATAATTTTTTTGGAGGGGATGAGTGAAATTCAACCTTTTGTTCGGAAAAAAAAATGTTTTATTTGTTAAGGAAATTGTTATTACCCGTGTTTGCCGGTATCAATTTTGGAATAGAATTTTGACCTAAAGGCTCGTGGCTTACCTACCCAAAATGATCGGTTGGGACTCTAAATAAATTTAAAAATAGAAAATATAATCAAATAATCATATATAAAATAATTTCAAAAGAAATAAAATATATTTATTAAATTTCTAAATAAATAATTAAAAATACAAAATATAAACATCAAATAATCATAATTTAATTTATAAAATTGTTCCAAAATGAATAAAACTAACGCTTTAAAAGTTTTTCGTCCATATTTTATCAAATTCATACAAAATATAAATATCACACTCATAATTTAAATTAAATAATAATGTCAAAAAAAATAATGTTTTAGCCTAGAAATTTCGAGCTTTTTAGCCCGAAGTCCAACGAGTCTAAGACGATTTTTGAACGGACTTTTTAGGCTTGATTTTTTCTGGCCTCTTTTTTTTCAAGCTCGAATCCACCCAAACTCCAAGTATTCTGGGCTGGTCTATCGAGTCGGACTATTTTGTTAACTTTACACTTCTCGAATGATGGCTCCATCATGAGATTTCCACATCCGAGACAGACTCACGAGCCTTCCTTTCTCCATAGAGTGTGACTATTGATAACATATATCCATTAGAAGTTCATGTTATGACTGCTCTTAATTCATTCAAATGGTCGTTTTAGTATAATCTTAATGTTTCAAACGAAAAGAAATATTTTATGCTTCATCCGTCTCAATATTTTTAACTATCTTATTTTTAGATATGTAAACCAAAAAATACTTGAGAAGGAGACCAACCAACGCTTACTAATTGTCATAAATTGAAGCTATTTTGCAATAAAATACGAGATCCTATGCTTAGATTATCTAGTTACAGTTACAGGAAATAAATGAAATTTCAATTATAATAATAATAATAATAATATTGAGAGAAGAAAAGAAGTGATACCGGCGCTTCCGGTAAAGCCAGCTCAACAAACAACAGTAGCGTGTAAGGTGAGGAAAGCAGGGAAAGAGAGGTGAGAATTAACGGGCAGGAGGGGATTGCCCGTCATCCAACGTGGCAATACGACAGCGTTTAGATGTCCCTCTCTAATGAATACCTTTTCTGTTCGGGTACGGCCACTTTGCATTACATTTTGAGGCCATCTTCCATTTTAGATTACAATAATATCCACTATCATGAATTATGTTCACACTCTCGCATATATCATGCTAAAATTATAGTTGCCCTGCCACTAAACTTAACACACTTTTTTTATTTAGATTTTCACTAAATATGACACATTACAAAAATAGTAAATATTATCTCTTTAAAAAGGTGTGAACTATACTATTTTTATCACTCTTACACTATTTTATACACTCTCCTTAATAACCGTACCGAAAAAAAGGTGTCAAACTCAGTGGGACGGAGGGAGTATATTTTTATTTTTTATAATTAAACTCATATTATTGGACTCATTATTAACTTTCTAACCACTCACATTACATATTTAATTATAAATAACGTGGACCACTAAGTTTGACACTTTTTTTTCCGGCACGGTTATTAAGGAGAATGTATAAAGTAGTGTAAAAGTTATAAATGTGGTAGGGTCCACATCTTTTTGAAGAGATAACTTTTGCTATTTTTGGAGTGTGTCAAACTTAGTGGAACGTCCCAAAAAGAAAAACGTGTCAAGTTTAGTGAAACGGAGGGAGTACAAATTTTTCGTGGACGAAGTAATGTAGATAATTGTGCAAATTTTTCGTGGGCGGATGAGTGAGTACTTCATGTGTTCCGTATTTATGTCTTACTTTAGTCAAAAAGTTTTCATAATTTTGATCAAAATATGATACTAATAGCGGGATGAATGAAGTATTTAGTTAATACTCCATTCGTTATTTTAAAATTTAAAAGCGACCACAATAGATTCAATACGGATAAAAAAGTAAAATATTGTTTGTTAAAAAGCATAAATTAGTATTTTGAATTATTTATTTTTATATAATTTTTTTATAATTAAATATGCATGTCTAAACAATTATTAAAAAAAAAATTCACACATAACTGATGCAACATGCAACGATTCAACCTTATTTTTCAATCCAAACTAAATTAAACAACCACATTTTTGTGTCATGATTAAAGGAAAAGAAAAAAGAAAAATGGCAAAGTTAGTGCTAGGGAAATAACATAAATGTGGAGGGTAATATGTGAATTCCATTACTTTATAAAAAAAGAAAAATAACAACTAAAAATTATTGACATTTTATGGAAAATAAGATGACACAGTTTGAACACGTGAGTTATTAAATTATATAGCTAGTTGTGAAATATTTTTTATAGGTAGTAAACTCTTAATAATGACCCCTCAACAAATTTTCCACCAAGTGTATTAATTAAGGATACTCCTATCACAATTGTAACACGTGAACAATGACTTAAATAGCATTAGCAATATTAAAAAAAGTTAAATTATTTTGCGTTCTTTTGAGCTACATTTATTTAATTATATTTTAATTTGTTATTCTAAGTCCATCGTTTTTAGCAAAAATAATTCAAAGTTAATAACATTAGTTCAATTGGCATTGGCATATCTAACAAGAAGGATTCACCTTGAATTTCAAGGGCATGGAAAAGACCATAAAAAGCATATTTTAGTTATACAACTCGTTTTGTCTTAGATAGAAATGAAGGGTTTAAATGGACTATATAGTTTTGATGGTCATGGTCCTATTCTCCCCAATTAGATTAAAAGATACATTTAAAAAAAAATAGATTATATTAAATTAAATTAGAATGTCGCATCAGAGATGTGTCAAATTCGAAATTTATCGTCTTGAACGTTAATCTCATATCATTAAATCAACATACGCATCCTATAAGGTACAATTTGTTGCACCATGCATCTATGTCCTAAAAGGGTATGAACACTATAAGGTACAATTTGTTGTACCATGCATCTATGTCTTAAAAGGGTATGAACGTTTTGTCATTTCAGTTCGTGTTTATAAAACCATTAGGGGTGTAATTGAATTGAACAAAATCAAATACTGTTAGGTTCTAGTTTGACTAGTTTGAAAATTTGAAGGCTTGAGTTCGGCTCGAGCTCGGTCGAGTTATGAAAATCAAGTTCAGTTCGATAAATAAAAATCGAGCTTGAGTTCGGTTTGTTAATTATTCGAACGTTCGAGATAGTTAAAAAGCTCACTTATTAAATTATTTTGTTAAGATATATATTTTATATTAATTTGATAAGTTTTGGAACTAATTCGTATATAAAGTTCGCGAACTATTCGAAGCACAACTCGTTTTTAAGGTTCGTAAACAAGCTCGTTAACAAAGTTCAAGAACTATTCAAAACTCATTTCGTTAAAATTATATGCGAACATGTTCGTGAACATTTCGAACCGAATACTATTAGACTCGAGTTCGGTTTTAAAAATTATTCAAGTTGATTCGGCTTGATGTTCGAGTTCGATGCATTTAATAAACAAACGAACTTTTATCAGTTGAGCTACGAATGATTCATGAATGTTTGGTTTGTTTAACAATGAGTGGGTGTGGGAGGTGGGGTGGAGAAGGGATCTCAAAAACTGGGAATGCGAAACTTCTAATAAATTATTTGATTTACTTCAGTGTAGGAAAATAAAGATTAATGAACCAGACAGATGAGAGTGGAAACCCGAGAAACAAGGTGACTACGTTGTCAAAAGTGCATACAAAATACTACTGGAAATGAATCTGGAGGTGGCGGTGGACAACAACAATATTTGCAAGGCAATATGGTGTAGTTCGGCACCACCAAAGGTTCAGGCAACTGTATGGAGAATGATTTTATGAAGAATCGCGACTAAAAGGGAGTTTAAAAGAAGATGGGTCATTACTTCGAATGATGGGATGGAATGCTCACTTTGCAATGAAGCAACAGAGACGATAGAGCATTTGTTCTTTGAACGTAGCAAAACTTGGGTGCTTTGGTGTAGATGTTTGGAGTGGATAGGTATGACATTTCCTCTCTACAGTAAAGCTACATTACACTTCACACAATTTTGTTCATTACATGAGAGGAAAAAAGTGTGCAACTCTTGAAGATATTCGGATGTGTATGGTGTGATTAATTTGGAACAAAAGGAACGATCTTATTTTTAATAATGGAGTATGACATCATGAAAAATTGCTCGATGAAATCAAAGCATTGACATGTAACTGAGAAATGGCAAGGAGAAAGAAAGAAAATATGTGTATTAAGTTCATTAGTTGAGTTGTTAATCCATCTCAACAAGACTTGTGGTTAGATGAGTTTGATGTTTTCTGTTGCTTTTTTTCCCTTTGGGTTTGTTTGTTTCTTCTTGTTGAAATAAATAAAAAAATTATTGTTCAAAAAAAAAAAGGTACACTCACCTAATATGCTTCACGAGTTGTACGTCACACCATTAATATTGTACGTTCTGAAATCGGACCACAATAATTAATAAAACCCTAGTGGATACATTTTCCTTTTTCCTTTATTACACGAAATAATAAAATTAAAATAATGGTGATATTCATTCATGTTATGTTCACATCTTTTGATTTAGGAAATATTAAATTTAAAATATAACTTTTAAATTCTTTTCTTGTAGTATAAAATAAAAGATAAAGTTATTATATTAAAAATAAGACAAATAATTGATTCTTAAAATACGTACACTGATAATTAAGCTCGTGATGATTTCTCCAAGGTTTTAGTTTACATTTATTTATCTAAAAGAACATGTTAACTATTTTAGTGTATTCTTTACTACGATTAAATTGTAATAATTATTTCATATTCAAACTATATTTATAAATTATAATCAAATTAGTTCTTGTTTTCAAGATTATATTTGCAACTAGCGAATGAACTTGAGTATTCCATTTTTATATCCACACTTCATATTCACTACAAAATTTTAATATATTTTTATTTTTTAAATTCTTATTTATATATTTTAGTTTAAATTTGTACTTACTGCAGGTTCATCCATCCAAGTAAGATATTTTTAAATATTTAATATCACTTTCAATGATTTTTAAAATTAATAAATTCAAAAATATAATATGTATTTTTAAATAAATATTAATTATGATTGATTATATTATAACAATTTTTTATTTTAATAAATATTAATAATATAATAAATTTATTTATTGATATAAAATGTGAGACAGAAAATTAAAATACTGAATGTGGTCTCTCAAACTAAAAACTACTCCAACGATATAATTAAAAACTCAATTTCTATGCCAACCGACACTATGCATCACATAGATTATTTCAAATATTTGTAAATAGCTACAAAATTATAATACCTGTATAATCTAAATGGGCCCTAATAAAATCTCTTCAAAGAAAATAAGATGTAGAAAAATAACAAATATTGGAAAGGAATAGTGAATGGATATCTTATCCGTAATTTAAAAGAATCGGAACCGTTGTAATCGAATTGTAATCGGTTCTCAAAGATTTGATTCCAAATTAAAATTGTACGCAAGATAGTTGAGTTAAACTTTTGATGGTTTAGAACTGTGAACTAATGGTTTTTCAACATTTTTTTTACTTTTAATTCAATGTATATCTTATTCTATATAGATTGTTTATAATTTATAAAATCACGTTTGAACTTGTACATCTATATAGAAATATAATTTTCTAGACAATTTCGTCAGAATTGGAAGCGCCTCACGCCGTGAATTGTGATGACCATAATTTAGTTATAATTTTGTCGTTTTCAAATCGTTAATCGATAGTTATTTACGGTCCGAATCATAAGTAATAGTGATGGACTTTACATACTAAAACAAAAATTACTTTATCTGTTTACAAATTTGTTACCTATTTTGTTATTTTGTTCTATGTACGAATTTGATATCTTTATCATTTTCTTTTTTAGTAAGTGAATCTCTCCACTTTATTTACACAACTCTATTAAATATAATATATAAGTTAGAGTTAAATTTTACTTAACACACGTTATATATGTAATTATACTACTTTTTTAAATGAGTGTCGGATCAAATCGAATATTTAATTTATTTTCGTATTTATTTATTTTATATTACAAATTTAAATTAAAAAAAATTAAATTAATAATATTTTTTCCAAATTTAATCGTTCTAAAATTAAAGTAGAGAGTCTCTCACTGCTATCTACCAACACAACCTTTCTAAAAGTTGTGGACTCCACACAAAAAATTTCATTTAATTACGAAACTGCCAACTAGTCCCATTTTTAAGAGTTCCCATTGGGATGCTCTTAGCGAGCGGAATGAGTATTAATAAAAAGGAGAATTTAGGGTATTATTGACTTGTCAAAAGGAAGGAAAATAAATTGATACCACAAAAAGTAGTTTTTCTTTGAAAAATCAATTTCAGTCATTTTCAGACACAACTTAAATGTGAACACACATGCACATATAATAATGTATATAAATATCAATTATAAAAATATAATTTATATGAATATTATACTATAAATATATTTGAATATGTAAATATTAATACCACGTGATCCCTGGCATGCACATGGTATTTGTATATGTGGGCACAAACAACACACTCCTCAGAATTCTTGCATGATTATTTAAATAGTAGACTAACTTATCAACCAAAAGTAGATATACTGATTTAATTTAAAGAGAATGGTCTAGCATTCATAAAAGTTTCTATTTCGATTGGTCATATAATAATGACACAAGGTGTATTATTGATATGTAGTAATAATTTTTTTATATATATAGCCTTAATGAAACTGAAATATAAGCAAATGAAATAAATTTTAAATTAACATAATTAATTTAAAATAAATAAATTATATTAATTAAAAAACATTATATTAAATTTTAGAATTAATTCAAAATTTAAATGAAATTACAAGAAATTAAAAAAACTGAAAAATAAGATGTGAAACAAAGGTAGTGATTTGAAATATTTATAAATAAAAATAAAATAAAATTTTTTTAAAAATCAAATTAAAAAAAAAAAGAAAGAAGAAAAAGGTGCGAGCCCAAGGCATGCGAGTTGCGACCCACAGCGCGGGCTCCCACGTGGCTCCCGACTCTCAAATGGGAGCTCAGCTTCCGAGTCTCCTTGTCCGCAGCGCGCAACTTCCTAGTCGGCCCGGGCTTCTTCACAGGGAGCTCCTCCTCGAGAGCCCGCATTGGGGATATTCTTATGATCTCGTTGAATAAATTAGATCTAAAACTGATGATCATCAAAATTTTATGTTTATAATTATATGAAACTAAAATTATCATAAACCTTAATTCATGGTCTTCCAATTTTTATTTTGCTTAGTCAATCAGATTTTCATACATTTTGTAACAGCAATTCTGATCACATTTTCATACATGAATTCTCATTTTTCTTTCAAGAATCTCCAATTTTTGTAAGATTTACCAATTTGCATACATGATTTAAAAACATCATTATAGACCCTTTAAAATTTGAATAGTTTATAGCATTTGAAATCACACTATAGTAACATGATAAGAATACATTTAGAAGTAACAAGTAAATTTAGAAGTAATCCAAAAGCAGTTGCACAATTACAATCAAGTACACGTTAAATGATTAAAAATAATAATACTAAAAAAGAATCTCTCAAGAATAGTAGAGAGGCAAAATTTGTTATATGAAGGGAAAGTATAAAGATCATCAAACCCAAATGCTGGCAAAAGCTTCTTCAAGTGCCCTTTTCTTGCTTATCTCGAAGCTCCAACCCCCGGCCTTCGCGGCTCTCTCTGCTCGTAGTCTCATAGTCTCTTCATCTTCGTAGTCGAGCCCCATCATGTCATGACCTGCCCCGAGTGGAATAGGTACCCCCATTGGCCGAGGCTGTGCGATCCCTCCAGCGACTGCAGGTGCGTATGCCCCCTGTGGAACGTTGCTCGTTCCTGCTTGGGAGCCCAGGGACTGCATCTATGGAGTTAACACGAGATAAACAACGTGGAGATAGAATGATAGATAACCGCAGCAGGTTTAAATAATTTGATTGTGGATTGAACCAATAACGTGAATCTACCTCGACTGGTTATCTCAGCAACGAGGTATGGTGTTACCAAGTTTCGAGCTATTCGAGCCTAAACTCGAATAAAGCTCATACGGAGCTCGATTCAATAGTAAATGAGCTGAGCTTGACCTAATTTTGAGCTCGATACTTTTATCGAGTCAGTCGATTATCAATTCGTTGAGTTTGCAAACATGCTCGAGTTCATTTGTTCACGAGCTTATCAGCGAGCTCAAGTAAAGCCATGTCTAAACTCGAATAGCATGGTATCAAGATGCAGGATTACGATTTTGAGCAATTAACAAGCCTTTAACGAGCTCGAGTTCAAACTCGAGAACAATATTATCATGCAAAACATGAGCTGAGTTCAAATCGGTCTCGAACTCGATAATTAGATGGAGAACCAAGCTTGACCAAAAAGTTAAAATCTCGAGTCGAGCTCGAAACGAATCGAGCTATGCCGAATACTACTCGGCTTGACTCGTCTGGGCTACAACCCTATCTCTAAGGTCTTATAGGCCCGTATGAACAAGTTGGTGCGAGACACGTGAAATATATTGGTAAATTTAGATTACAACAGTGAAAAGAAAGCTCAAGGCAGAGGTATAAAGCAAACCGAAATATTTTTAAACAGTGAGATGACTTACAATATCAACACCCGTTGCTTGAAGTTGTCCTTTGCTTGCTGCCAAAGCAGCTGCGTATTCCTCAGCCTACTTCATCGTATTAAACAAATAAGCGATAGAAAAGGATATAATAACTTTATAACGGCATATGAGGTAGCGTTTTAGCAGAAGATAATGAACGAGAGAAAGCGGAACATAAGGACCTTGCGAGCTTGAGCATTCATGATTTGCTCTGCGTTTTCTCTCTGGTACTCGGCGATTCTTGCTTCGATAGCAGGGACATTGATCCCCTCGACTAAATTTATTACTACAAGCAAATACACTTTCAATTAGATGGTAATTAACAATGTAGAATTCATTCTATTTGATGTACTTACTCATATCTTCTACCTCTTCCAAGTAGTCATTGAATTCTCGCAACGACTGGAAGTCTTCTTCTCGTTTATTGTATCTGTGGAAAAGAGTTTAAGGAACTCTTTAGATGACAACGAAACACTTCTAGCAGATATGAAGAACTCAAGAAACTCGAGAAGAAATGAGAGATTTAAGAAACACAAAAAAATGACTAAAACGAGAACTTCCATGCTCGTCTAACCTCCTCATTCCAAGACCATACGAAAACAGAACAAAAACCGGACATGCTAAGTCTTCTAATAAATTGATCCTAATGCATCAAGAGATCTACGCTTAGTATAACCATAAACCACTACATCAAGCCCCAAACCATAAATCTAATTACACTTCTTCGATTAGCTTCTACAAATCAAACATCACACTACATAACCGACATTCAATCCCACGATTACTCCTCCATACAAATTCACGAAAAGGAAAAGACAGATGAATTCAAACCTTATTTACATACTAAATCCAATGAACAAGAAAAGGTTAAACATCATACTACATAAACCAACATCCAATCCCACCATTACTCCGCCACAAAAATTCAAGAAACGTTATAGTCGAATCAATGCATACCTCATTTACATACTCAATCCAATGCACAAGAAAAGGCTTCAACTTACAAACAGAAACACTATTACATCACACCAAGCTTCCACATATACAACTAAAAACCACCACACACATAAATTCAAGATGATTCCCACATCCAAACAGTTATACGATAACTTCATACATTCGAATAGTTTCTTAAAAAGAAAATCTCTGCATACATGCTGGCAATTCTTTTTCTGATGCTCATTTCCTTGGCGAAGGCATTCGTCGAGGCCATCACCATCTTTCTCTCCGATGCAGTTCGACCCGAAAAGTTTCCCTTCTCTTTTCTTCACTGAAACTAGCAAATTTCTTGGGATAGATGGCAAGAACTTCGAGAATATCCCACCATAAATCAACTTTAATGGCCAAGAATTTTCACAAACCACAATCACCAAGCAACTATCTACAAATAAAAAGAAAATTCATATGCCAGAAGTCATCAATATCCATCTATAAACATAATTAGATTATCACTCAACAAGTGACTAAAATTAGAATTTGAAGACAACCCAAAATCTTTCTAAAACTAAACTCCATAGCCATAAGCATACAAGGCCGGATCATTGAGTCCCAAATATGTTTCCAAATTATTAATTTATTAATAAATAACTATATTACTTTTACCTATTTCGTTTGGACGGTGAAGGAGTGTAGGGAGCACGGGGAGGTGGTGGAGGCGACCAACAATGGGGGATGAGGCCGAGAGCAAGGGGACGCCGTCGGAGGAGCAAGAAAGACTGAAAGCAATGAGGGTAGGGAAAGGGAAAGGGAAAGGGAAAGGTGAAGGAAGGGGGCGGCGTTCTTTTTTTTATAAAGATTAATATTCTAAAAATAAAAAATAAATTAATTTTTATTATATGTTTATAGATGGAATATTAATAGAAATGTCTAAATGTCTATTATTAGCTCTTGGATTTGTGTCATGCTCGAGTTCAGTTCGTTTGAAAATTTAAAAGTTCGAGTTCAGTTCAAGCTCGATCCAATTTCTGAAAATTAAACTCGAGTTTTGTTCGATAAATAAAAATCGAGCTTGAATTCAGTTCGTTTGTTCAATTTTATAAAGTCGAATTGAACTCGAACTCAACTAAAGTTCGTTAAATATTCGAGTTCAAGATCGTTGAAAAACTGGTTTATTAAATTATTTTGTTAATGTTCGGCTCATTTTTAAAGTTTGTGAACAAGTTTATTAACAAAGTTTACAAACTGTGATTCGTTCAAATTATATTTGAATATGTTCGCGAATCTTTCGAAACGAATACCATTAAGCTCGAGTTCTGCTTGAAAAATTATTCAAACTCTGTCCAAGATTTGAGTTCGATTCATTTAGTAAACAAACGAATTTTTATGGAACCTGATTTAATTATCATATATAAATATTCATATGATATTCATTCAAAGACTGTTTTAGGTTACTAGTTTTAGGTTACTAATCCCGTTACTTATGATATTCGTATTATCATTGTAAAATTAATGAATTGTATGAAATTTAATGTCGAATAAATAAGAGATGTATATATAGTATGAGTTTCATTACCATCCTCTAGCAATTTGATTAACCATTTTAGTAAAACGACGATGAACACCAAATAGTTGCTAATAAATTCATTATGTTGTCGTAGTATAACAAGCTCTCATCCAGTGTATCCAAATCATGCGTCTTTCTCGTAAGACCAAAAGAAATTAAAAAATAAAAGAATCAAATCACACCATCTCTATAATAGGTAAATGTCTCATTTTCTCATTAAGCCGTCGGAATCATTTGCAATGAGATATCGACGACAATTGAAAATGTCTTATCAATAAAAATTTCATTTATGCACGATCTAGGCATAGCCGGCAATCCATTTTCTAATTCTTCTCATTCCCTCTTGTGGGAAAATGATCCCACAAAGAAAAGTATTATACAGTACGAAATAACATAACAATATACCAACCAAGTTCGATTTCATCCTAATGTAGTTCTATACCAACGAAACGAACTATTCTGAAATTACAAATTCAAATAACTCGATAAATTTTAGTTGAATTATGATTAAAAAAAGGAAAAGATCGTTCTATTTATATTTACATTTAAATATACCCTAATTAAATGATTTAAGTTCAACATAACTTAGAAAACACAACCATAAAAATCCTCAATAATGAACAACACCTTGAAGATATTCCATTACAATGTAGAAACAAGAGAAACTAGAAGAGCAATCACTTCAAAAAAGTAGATTAATCACAACAAGAGTGACATGTGATAATAGTAAATGTCACCATAAGCCTAAACCCTAACTCATTTGCAGAATAACTACATCATGCATATGCATACAAAGCAACAAAACTAGACAAGGCAAGAGCTTCACTTCACACAGGCAATGGACACTTCTTTTGAGAGTGCCCTAGCACCCGACACCGGCCGCATTGCACGACTCTCTTCGGCCTTTTCAAGCTCTCCAGGCGCAGAACTTTCTTCTTCGGCCTCCCGGGAGGCCGACGCGTCTTCGGAGGGCGAATGGCGATGACACTGACCCCACCTCCTCCGCCCTCGCTCCCCTCGCTCGTCTCCTTCCAGAAGCTTCTGTCCGGGATCGGATGCATCATCTGCGAGTAGGTCTCGCGGTAGCTGTGGACCGTGAAGCAAGGCTCCGCAAATAAGTGCACGTTCTGGCCGCACGAGATGAGAGCTGCGGCCGCGTGTGCACAAGGGAGACCGTAGAGATGCCAGCGATGGCATGAGCAGTCTCGGCTCCTTATGTCCACGATGTTTGTCCTCTCGGACGAGACGATCTCGAACTCGACTTCGTTTGCACGCAGCACCTCGTAGCAGCGAGCGTCGGAGATGGCTTCCAAGATCCGCTTCTCGGCGGAGGGAACGAGGATTGAGGTGAGTCGCATTCCTGTGTCGAGACGCTCGTTGAACCACGATGCTAGCTGGTGGCGGATGTGCTCCATCGCCTGCACTATGTGGAGCTCGTGGCAGTCTAGTGCCCACGTGTAGAGGAATTCTGTGATTGTTAGCGTGAAATGGCCGTAGCGTACGCCTTCAAAGTACGCCACGGCCCATAGCTGAGGGTTGAAATGGTGCAGCCAAGGCAAGACGTCCTGTGATATCTGAACCAGTTCGGAGATTTTGGCTTCGAATTCGTTTGCCGTGAGCGCATAAGCCGCATTCCAGAATATGTTCACCATCTTCGAGTTTTTGAACGTATCACGAAAGTTTTCGCTAATGAATCGTAGGCAGAAACCGTGGAACGCATTAGGGAAATGCGTTAGGACAGCTTCCACCATACCTAATGTTCTCTCGGAGAGTATTGTGAGCCGAGGCAGAGCTTCTGTGTTCACTCCAAGAAGCTTACGCAGCTCCGAAACAAACCACATCCAGTTGTCATCACTTTCCAAATCGACAACAGCAATTGCTAACGGAAACACTTGATCATCGGCATCAACAGCAGCAGCACAGAGCAATGTGCCTAAGTACTTCCCTTTAAGATGGACTCTCTCCAGTTCCAAAAGAGGACGGCAAGCATTAATGAATCCATAAATTGCAGCACGGTAAGCAATAAACAGCCGTTGGAATGAATTCTCTTGACCCGTAGCAACAACCGACGCAATGCTGCCAGGATTAGTCTTCCTTATCTGCTCGCAGTATCCAGGAAGAAGGTTGAAACCTTCCTCATAAGTCCCGTGCAGCGCAGCCATGCTTCGTTCCTTCCCACGCCACGCCTGCATATACGAGACAGCAACCCCATGCTGATCACGGATATCTTGCAAAATCTCCTTCGGCTTGTATTGAGGATTATCCCTTATACGTGCCTCGACGGATCGTGCGACCCAAGCCACAGATGCCTGATGATGATGAAGATTCTCGACCCCTTCACATGTGTGCTCCGAGTGCAGCGTTCTAACGGTGAACGTGGGAACTCCCGGAAGCTTTGCAACGTGGATGCGCCACGGGCAACCCTCTTTGGAACACTTGGCTATGAACCTACTCCTATCCGATTTCACAATCCGAATCTCGAAATGCAAGGCTATAGCTATATCTTTCAACATTCTCCTACAAGTATCGACATCTTGGAACTCCTGCCCGACTGCTAAAGCCGGACCTGCCGAAGATGCAGCAGCATGTGTACTAGAAACCGGGGGATAGATTTCGACATCTCCGGGCAGATCAACTGTCGCATTTGCATCCGACACTGCTATAGATGAACCTTGTTCAGCCATTTTGCAGCACACTTACATTTTCAAAGCCCTTTTTGCTTCTCTTATCTAAAGGGCAATCAATAAAGCCCAAATACTTCAACAAAATTCCACCATAAACCACTCAAATTGTCTACGAATCACAATCTCCAAGTAGCAATCTACATATAGAAAAAGAATGTTTCATTACACATAAAACTCAACAACCATCAAGATCCATCTTTTGATAAATGCACTAAATCAAACTCACTCCACAATCATATTATTTAACAATCATCAAGATTCATCTTTTGATAAATGCACTTATTAAAAGAGCTCAACAATCTCAGTTATTTAACAAGAAAAAGGAACAGTACAAATTGGGTAATAATCTAAGTTAACATCATAAAAATACAAACATCAAAATCGAATAACTGAAAGGTCAACAGTAAAGAAAAGAGACCCACTCATTCATGAATGTAAACACGCAATTATACTGAAAAATCAACCAAAATAAACTAGCAAGAGATCGGATTATTATTACTCAATAACTGAATTTCAGCTGGAGGGCGAAAGCCCCATCCGGGTCGGGTGCGATTGCGGGTCTCTTGCAAGAACAGGACAATTGGAAGCGTGATAGAGATGGTAGTGTAAAATCTTGAAATTCTGAGGGCAAATTCGCCGCGGAAAAGTATTAATTTTGATGTGGGTTTGGGGATATTTGCCCTAATTCAACTGGACTCGTAGTTTATAGATATAGATATATTTATTGTTAGTGTGTGAGATTCTCTCTGTCTATGCATATGCATATTTTCTATATATTTTATTTTTATACATCCCTTTTATGCTCATAGCACAAAATTTAATATTGATCATCAAACCTAATGTATCCCAATAGGGATTAAAAATGATAATTAATTTTGAAAAATTGTGAATCCCAATAGGGATTATAAAAGTCTCAAAATTTTTCAAAACTCAAGTCCCGATTCCGATCTTAAAATATTTAGCAAATCGTAATCTTGTATCGCGTCGAAATTTGAGTCGTACTCGAAAAAGCTACAAATCACAATCACAAATTAATTTTCACCCCTAATTATCTTGAGATAATTAATTTAGAGTTCGAATCTCATTCTTGCACGATATTTAAATCGATAGAATCCTTTATCAGAAAATGTTAAAATTTGGGAGATTCCAACTTCTATTGGAACATTCACATTTTTCTAATAGAAAATGATATACTATTAATCTTCAAAAAAGAGGACTTTTTAAGTCAACTTGCAAATTCTATCCATTTTTTTTAATCTTGCTGTAAATAATAACTCATGAAAAGGTCTACAAACTTATTATGGGGTAGACATGTTTTTCATTGGACAAATTTCTAATATTAATATATAAATCATTAAAATAAACGATTTATGTAATTTATTTTGTGCGGCGACTATCACTAGGCCACCCTAACAAGTAATTTGCCTCAAATATAAAAAACTGATACAAAGAATAAAACAATAATAAAACTTGAACATGTTCCAATAATAAAACAATTATAAACCGAGCTCAAGACTCGTTTAGTTCGTGAACATGTTTGAATTTATTTATTCACAAATCTTTCATCGAGTCTCAAAATAAAATAACTAATTTACTAAATTAAAAAATTATTCAAATTCGAGTTTGAATCTGAACCGAACCAAACTATTAATACTTAAATTCGACGTCAAGTTCAAAAATAATATTATCAAATAAATTACGAACCGAGTTCAGAACTCGAATAATCTAATATTTGACTTTAGTTGTTTACTGCCCAACTTTACTGATTGCAAAAGAAATAAATAAGCAAATAAATAAAAATGGAACTCTCCAGTCGAGCTGTCAAAACCGGCCCGAAATGGTCCGGCCCGATGGGCTGGCCCGGCCTACCCGCATTTAGAGCTGGATTGGGCTCAAAATTTGATGGCCTAAAAAATTCCGAGCCTAAATTACCCGGCCCAGTGGCCCGACGGGCCAAACGGGCCATGGGCCAAAAAAACCCTATAAGTTATGGGCCAATTAGGCCCGGTAATTAAGTATATACTCCCTCCGTTTTTTAATAAGTGTCTAATTTTACTAAATCACACATACCAATAAAATGAAAATTTTACTTATATACCATTTATTGAATAGCATAATAAATACGTTCATACAAATAATATCAAATTTCAATAAGTATTAAATAAGGACAAAATTGAAATATTGTCATAAATATACTCTAGAATTTTGAAATAGGACACTTATTAAAAAACGGAGGGAGTATATTTTATTTATTTAGAAAGTTAATTTTAGGGTTAACTAAATTTTATGCTATTTGTTTTGTAACTTTTGTTTTAGGAAAATAGTATCATGTGTTTTTTTTTTATTACTCTTCATCTTTAAATATTAATAAATCAAATTTCACTAATATTATAGACTTGTAGATGTCGTTTCATTACTCTAAATAATTTATTTGAACACCAAAATTATTAATTTAAAAATAAAATATTATATGGGTCTTTTTGGCCCGGTGGCCCGTAAAGAACTGGACTGGACTAAGATTTTACTGTCCCATCAAATTTTCGGGCTGGCCCAACTCGGCCCAAAATAAAATGTTGGCCCGTTGGGCTGGGCCGGGCCGGCCGGCCCGACAAATTTGACAGCTCTACTCTCCTGTTATATATTTTTAAAGTGTGCATGATTTCATATTACTACCAAACGTCGTCGTTTCCATGTACAACGACACGAGGCTCGTTTCCTTTGACTACGCGCTCTCTCCCTTCAAATTACTCTCAAGTTGCAGACTCAGTCTCTGGTCTTCACTCTCCCTTTGTCTCTCTGTCTAAACCGCGTAATTCACCTCCCTTTGATTCTTCCTCGAATCCCATCTCCTTAAAATTGCCGAATTAACAATTCTTCGTCATAATCAAGAACCATTCTTTCACAATTCTCTCTCTTTGTGTCGTCACCACCATGAGAAAACCTTTTTGCAGACCACTCCCATGGCGTACCCCATGAGCGCTTCCCTTCTGGGCCTTCTCCTCATTTCCCTTCTCCCCTTCAATCTCTCCCTCTCCACCTTCGCAATTTCCGAGACCAACAACCAGACCCTAGTTTGCGCGCTCGTGAAATCAGCCGCTAATAATCAGTCTCAAGATCCTTCCTTTTTCGTTAACTGCACACTTTTCCCTCAGAGAACGCAAGTTCAGTTCTCCCCCGCCGTGCCGGAGGTCTCCGCCGTTGCCGCCGGAGACGGCTTCCTCTGCCTCCTGAGCTCATCCTACTCGAACAGATCCCTCATCTTCTGCTGGAGGTTCTCAAACCTCAGCGATCCCAATGTTACGCAACGGAAGAGGGTTTACCATGGTTCGCTCTTGAGAGATTTCAGCTCTGCGAACACTCGCGTTTGCGGCGTTCACGCCGCCGGGGATGAGGTTGAATGCTGGCCGAGGAGGGAGGGAGAGAGTGTCAGCTCTTTCTCTTCGAGCTTTGTAGCTGGAGAGGATTTCACGTGTGGTTTGTCGGAGTTGGGAGAGGTGGGGTGTGTAGGGACCGATAGTAATGTGACTGATCATGAGCCTAAGGGGAGGTTCATCGCAGTCGAGGCCGGTTTTCGCAATGCTTGTGGAGTGATGCAAAATGGGAGCTTGGAGTGTTGGGGGAATACTGCGGTGGAAAAGCCTCGAGGCGAGTTCAAATCGGTGGCGATGGGGGATGATCGTGCCTGCGCGATAACGATGAATGGAACCGTGATTTGTTGGGGAGAAGAGGGGTTTAGTTTGCCACATTCTTTGTGGAATGTAACCTTTGTTGCCATTGAGGGGAAGAGGAAGGGATTTTGTGGTGTTGAGAATTCTAATTATAGGTTGTTGTGTTGGGGTGATGAGGTGTTTGATTTGGATCCTCACGTGTTTGATCATGTGGTTCCATTTCCTTGTAGGCCTATAGAGGAGTGTGGTTGTGGTTCTTGGACTAATTATGGTGATTATTGTGGGGGAGAGCTAGTGATGTGTAACCCTTGTGTGCCCCAACGAGAATCCAAGTTGCCGGTGCCGGTTCCGGTGCCTGCGCCTCCCTCGAGGGCTAATGGGGACAAGAAATGGAGTAATAGAATGGTGGCATTTATGGTAGTGGGGAGTGTTGGGAGCTTCTCATCATTGTTAGCCTTGTGTGTGTTCCTCTTCTCGAGGTATATCAAAATTCGGGGAAGCCGGATTCATGATTCCGGCCGCCTAGAAGAGGGACCGGGAGAGGACGAGGGCGAGGGGGGGCGACTTCGGCCGGGGTTGGAGAAGAAGCTCAGCCACTTGATCAGCATGGGAAATGGAGGAGCCCATTTGGAGGAATTCTCCCTTGCGGTGTTGCTCATAGCTACCGATAATTTCTCCGAGGCGCTCAAGATCGGGACCGGTAGCTTCGGATCGGTCTACCATGCCACGTTGGATGACGGCCGCCGTGTGGCGATCAAGAGGGCCGAGTCCTCGGCCTCTTCCTCCTATGCAATAGCCAGCAAAAGGGGGCAAGAGGATAGGGACACTGCGTTCTTGAACGAGCTCGAGTTCTTGTCCCGCCTCAACCACAAGAACCTCGTGAGGCTACTAGGGTTCTGCGAGGAATCCGACGAGCGCGTGCTCGTCTACGAGTATATGGACAACGGAACGCTATCCGATCACCTCCATAGACTCGAGAGCTCCGAGCTCATGTCGTGGCCGAAAAGAATCAAAGTGGCACTCGACGCCGCACGCGGGATCGAATACCTGCACGAGTACGCCGTGCCGCGTATCATCCACCGTGACATCAAGCCGTCCAACATACTGCTTGATGCCACGTGGAGCGCCAAGGTGTCCGACTTCGGGCTCTCGCTCTGGGGCCCGCAGGATGATGTGGACCACCTCTCCCTACGGGCTGCGGGGACCATGGGGTACATGGACCCCGAATACTATAGACTTCAGCTCTTGACGACCAAGAGCGACGTCTATAGCTTCGGGGTCGTGCTATTGGAGATGCTCTCCGGATGCAAAGCCATCCATAAGAACGAAAACGGGGTTCCGAGAAACGTGGTGGATTTTGTACGCCCATACATTATCCAAGACGAGATTCATAGAATCTTGGACCCGAGGGTGGCACCTCCGACGCCGTTTGAGATCGAGGCCGTGGCGTACGTCGGGTACTTGGCCGTCGATTGTGTCATGGCGGAGGGCCGGCATCGGCCCACAATGAGTGAAGTTGTGAATAGCTTAGATAGAGCATTGGAGACATGTTTGGCAACACAAGTGTTGTCTAGATCATCAAGTTCTTCAACAACGTAATTATTTTATTATTTTTTTAATTTTGTAAATTTTAAATGTAATATTGGGGTGAATCGAATTCATGCAAGAATTGGTAGATATATTGTTGAATCCAATAAACAGATCACCACATTTTTTTGAACCATAATAGGACATGATTCTTGTTTAATGCACAAACTCCTTTCCAATTACATTTTTTTGTATATATATAAATCTCTAAATTAAATCATGATATTGTGAAATTTAATTCGGAGTTATTATGTTTCAGAACTAGTTAGGGATGATAGTGGATCTACCACCCCATTTAGATTCAATTTTTTAGGATACGGTCCTTCAAATTCGTGAATATTTACAATATCGAATTTGGAGTTCACATTATTCAAATCTAAATCGACCCGTAGACCCACACACACATATATATATATATATATATATATATTATTTTAAATATAACTTATTTAATTTATTTAACTCTAAATTTCAATCTATTATTAAATATTTGTGATATTATGCATTTAAATTATTATTATGACTTTATTGTCAATTTCAGTATATTTAATAAACATAATTCATGAATTTAGATGAGATTTGTGGACTGGGGAATCTCATTTTTTTCGGATGCAAAGTGAAAATTTTCAAATATGGACCTGGACCAAGCAAGATCCGACCAATTGTCATTCCTATCACTTTACTACAATGTCAACAAACGCACACGATCAGTAATCCCTTGATAAGACGTTAAAATTCGAGATAAAAATATGTAACTAACCCTTTTTTTCATTCGTAATGTTTAGAGCACAGCTTCGGCTCGACTTAAATAGCTAAAATATAGAAAGAAAACTCGAATTCAGCGGGTAATCAAACAAACTCAAAGGCAATTAGTAAATCATAGTACATAATCGAATCATAGCTTCAACTCGATTCGATTACACTCCAATTCCAAATGCTACTTTTCTAAAGGATTTTGCTACTTTTGGCAAACTGAAGAAAGCCAAACTCTGGCATGGGAAATTTTTAAGAAATATAAACCCTTAATTCAAGGTGGACTATCACATTCTTGACCAGGTAAACCCCTATTGGTTGATTTGAATGATCAACTATTTTCAATAATACAAGACATCAAATACTCTAAATTTTAGGGATAGCAACTTTAACACACAATAATGTTATATGAATTAATATGAAATTAAAAGATATAGGCTGATCTAATTAGGATCTAAAATTTTTGTGTTGAATTCAAATTGCTACTATTATTTAACATTATCATTGATAATATATTTTAATCTAATTAGGATTTTACTATTCAATCTTTACATCGTTTAACATTTTCATTCTCCCTTCCCACCTCCCATATACATTATGAAATAACGCCTCCTATATTCCGAAATTGTATAATATCATTTATTGATTTTTTTCCCCTAATTTATCAAGTTGTATAATGTCAAGTTGTTATCTATTTATGTCATTATAGTATCGGGTCAACAAATAAAAAAACATATCAATTTGGATTCAAGTTTGGACATGCAAATTAAGTTTGAATTCAAGTTTAATATATCCTTTAACATGTTAAATTTGGATTTGATATTAACAGCACGAGTCATTATCATTATCAAATTGGCCCAATAACGACCCGACCCGACCTAACCCAACCTGATTGCCACACATACTCCACCCCTACTAAAGATAGAACCATGTTTATTTTCTTGGGAGAAAAATGATCCAATCAAATGTTGTAATAATTCAGACACAACAGATTTATAACGTGTAATAATCTCCAAGAAGTCTAAGAGTAAACCCCAACCTTCACACAAAGAAGAAAATAGGGCTGCAACAGAATATGTCAAATAAAATAGCCTATGAAAATTCAATAACATAGAACAAGTCCTTGCAACAGAAGTAAACGTTGTGACCAACACGAAGAAAGTCGAAAGCATAAGATCGACTTGTTATTCCAGCATAATCGATAGAATTTATTGAAAGCACGATCCAAAAGAAATGCAGCAATGCACTAGTTCAGAAGGCTACAATCTATGTACATGAATTCAATAAAGAAAATTGGTAACAATTGGCATACGATAAGAGTATATTCTTTATTCTTCCGAATCACCTCAAAGTAATGAAGCACAATAATTTCATAAACGCGATACTTATAAATCCGATATCTTTCTCTCTATATATGTACCTCCCCTTTTTGCATGAATCTTGGTTTTCTGCAGCTTTCACCATTTTCCAGTTGAAGCCGGTTTTATGAAGCCAGTGAACCTAATGCGGCTTTCTTCTTCGTGAGAAGCTCGGTCAATACACTGTCGATTTGTGAAAATACTTCCTCTTTGGGAAGCATTCCATCCACCTGTATTTAAGGAGATGGGGGATAAAGATCTCAACTCGATAAATGAGGACTCGTAATCTTATCCGTGATAGTAAGGAAGAGACAGATTCACAATAGAGCTTACTTTCTATAAAATAGAAATAAATTCAAGAAAAGTTACATACTTTGACTATTAGGTCATTGTACATCGAAAGCACAGACTCCACATTACTGTTATGAGTGAGCAAACGCAGTTTAACCTGAAAGCAGAAGAAAGTCATCGATACTAAGAAAAAATGTTTGTGTCACGGGATAAAAACTCAAAATCGAGATAAGAATTAAAACAATTAGTGGTAGCTGATAGAATAGGGAAAAAATGTCTACCTTCTCTTCAGTGTCGTCAAAGCGTTGAGTAAGTCTTGCAGCGATTTCTTCAGTTTCTGGGGGTGAATATTTAAGATGGTATATTTTCCCTGTAACTGGATCTAGTCTGCGGCCAACAACTCTCTCGACAAGGATCTCTTCTGGCACCTGTTTATGTGGTATTTGTTTCATAACACGTTAGGCAACATCCAAACAATAAAAGTAGTTGAAGAAAAAAATACAGAATATGAGAATTAGCTACCCAAAAACAAGCAGACGATATCGATTATCTAGATATGCATGTCATGCTAGAACATGGAGAACAGTTGATTGTACGAATAAGGAAATACTGATGACAAAAGAGTACCAAGACCAACAGCAGAACCTCACTTCAAGAAGAATGAAGATATCCGGATCAAAACCAAGATTCTTGAGGGCAGTAGCTTGGGATTCACTCCTCGGATATCCATCGAGAAGCCAGCCGTTCTCCTGAGAATCTTTCTGTGACAACCGCTCCTTTATCATCTGCAAACAGCAAGGAAGGTGAGTTCGATATGGAAGCGTGAAGAGCTAGGTTTCTTCTCTCCTTTTTTGTACTATAAATGGGAAAATGAACAACATATGCAGAAGGCTACCATGACGACTATTTCGTTGGGGACAAGCTGCCCCATTTCCATGAATTCCTTAGCACGCTTCCCATTTTGGGTCCCTGCAGCAACTTCAGCCCTCAGAAGATCTCCCGCAGCAATGTGCACCAAATTATACTGCAACAGAAACCACAATCAAATGTGTCTTCAGTTACCTGTTTAGAGATCATAGGATCGGATAGGAGCTAGACTAAAAAGGGAAGAGATGTTATTCAATCAAAAGGAGAAATACAAAGCAGCCCAAATACCAGAGATTAGAGAATAACTCCCAAGCCAATTTGTTTCAAAAGAGAATCAACAATAAAAAAGGCAACATTGTATATGTAAGTAGGGGTATAAGTGAACCAAACATTTCATTAACTATTTGGAACTCAACTCGATAAAAATTCGTTCGTTTATTAAACGAACTGAGCACGGATTATTTTTCAAACCAAACTCGAGCCTAATGGTATTCGATTCAAAAGCTTCCCGAACATGTTCGAATATAATTTTAATAAACCGAGCTTAGAATAGATCGTGAACTTTATTAACGAACTTGTTCACGATCCTTGTAAACGAGCCGAGATTCGAATAGCTCACAAACTTATCAAATTTATATAAAAAATATATACTAACAAAATAATTTTATAAACGAGCTTGAACTTGAATATTTAACGATCTCGAGCCGACTTTGAGCTCGGGTTAAAATTTACTATTAAATTGAATAATAAACGAACCCAACTCGAGCTCGATTTTAATTCATTGAATCGAAATCGAGCTTGGTTTTCAGAACACAAACTGGAACTCAGCCAATCTCGAACTTCTACAGCCCTACATGTAACATACCACTAAGGCCTCATCCCTCTCTCTATATAAATAACAATAAATGAGTAGATCCATTCAGCATCCCAAATCTCCAATCAATAACAAAAAAAAAACCAAACTGCAAGAAAAAAAAAAACACAAAGCATGAAAATACCTTCTTAGTAATAAGCTCACATTGAGTTCCTTTCCCAGAAGCAGGAGCTCCTGATATCATCACCCTCAAAGGCTCCGCCTTTTCCATAGAACCAGAAACCTATTTTGTGCCACAAAACCATCAAACAAAATTCACCTAACCTTTCTATTTCCAACAAAAAATGATCTTTACCAACAAACCGGGAGCAGCTTTCGATTTCCTGAAACGGGACTGTGCTGGGACTTGGGTTAAACGAAGAGAGGGAGAGGGCAGCTTCGGAAATTTTGAGGTGGGGAGGAGCTGATTGGGCGGAGAACTCAAGGGATTGTTTGGATTGAGCGACGATGCTTTGAAATTCACAGAATAATAGCTGCAAGAAGAGGCCATCTTCACAAATAGCTCCTCTTTTCCGGTGAGGAATCAGATGTTCAACGGAGGTGAAGTAGTGTATTTTGAAATCAAGAAATTATAATCTTTTTTTTTATTTTAATTTACTTTTTATTTGGTTAGGCCTTTAGAACTTAGGATGCGTTTGGATGGTTCGATTAAGTAGAGATATTGAAGAAAGGCGGAGAGTCGTCCACATGGCGCATGATTTTATATTCGAATTTGTACTCGTTAAAAGACTTATTTATAAAATTATTTGTTATAATATATATTTTATATTAATTTGATATGTTCATAAAATAGTTGTATATAAGTTTGCAAATTATTCAAAGTTCGACGGTTAAAATTATATTCGAATATATTCGTAAACTTTTTGAACCGAATATCATTAGTCATGAAAAATAATTTTGTTACCACCATTATTCATTGGTTGTGCAAAAAAACTACTGAAAAATTATATTGATCGATTTTCTTCATTTGACCCAATAGACCAAGA
>JAPKLX010000074.1:811075-874614 GCA_026898415.1 Leonotis leonurus | reverse complement strand
AACCTTCGGGTTGTGTCATATAGACATCCCCTTCTAATTCTCCATTGGGAAAAGCAGTTTTCATACCCATCTGCCGAATGACATAATCATAGTATGCAACTATAGCAAGTAAAATCATAATAGACTTGATCTTGACAACTAGCAAAATGTTTCATCAGTCAATGCCATCGCGTTGACTATAACCTTTTTGCCACCAACCTAGCCTTGTAGGTTTGTACTTTACCGTCTGCATCTCGTTTCTTCTTAAAGATCCATTTGCAGCCGATGGGGCAAACCCCATCTGGTAACTTATCAAGGTCCCAGACCTGATTAAAGTACATCGAGTCTATTTCAAATTTTAAGGCTTCATGCCACATCACCGAGTCGATACCCGACACCGCTTTGGTATAGGTCTTAGATTCGTCGTCATCCAACTCGACTTCATCATTTTGGTTCTCAACCATTAGATTTAGTCTTTCGGGTGCACGGCGATTTCTATGAGGCCTATTGAGTTGGTTTTGCGTAGGTCCAGGCTGTTCATTCTGAACGTGAGTAGGTTCCTCCGTGTTGAGGATATTCTCAAGAATTTCACCATGATTTTCTTGAGGTGGGGACGCGTTACAACTGATCTCCATATCTACACGCGTCAGACTCATTTGACGTATCTCATTGTCTTGAGGTGACCCTCCAAGAGTCATTTCCCCTCCCAATAGATCGTCAAATACTCCCACTTAATTCGTGTCCACTCCATTGGACAGTCCTTCGCATTTCTCACTTTCGGATTCCAACTTAGAAGGAACCCTATTCAGAATATAAGCTGCTATAAGTAAAGCATGACCCCAAAGGAATAAAGGTAGACTCGCGAAACTCATCATGGATCGAACCATATCTAATAAGGTTCGATTTTTCCTCTCGGACACTCCGTTCAGCTGTGGTGTTCCAGGAGGAGTCCAGTCTGACCGGATTCCATGTGATTTCAAGTACTCAAGAAACTCATGGCTCAAGTATTCTCCTCCTCGATCTGATCGAAGACGTTTAATACTTTTAAATTTGTTTCTCGACTTCTAACTTAAACTCCATAAATTTTTCAAAGGCCTCGAATTTGTGTCTCATAAGATACACGTATCCATACCTAGAAAAATCGTCAGTAAAAGTAATGAAATACGAATATCCACCTCTTGCTTGAGTTGGAAATGGTCCACACACATCTGAGTGTATCAACTCTAGCAATTCTTCGGCTAACCCTTTCCCAGAAAAAGGTTTCTTAGTCATCTTACCTTTAAGACAAGATTCACAAGCACCGTATGGCTCAAAGTCGAAAGGTGTGAGATAGTCTAACTTTCTCAATCTTGCGATTCTCTTCTCATTGATATGACCAAGTCTGCAATGCCAAAGATAAGTAGCATTACTCGCATTACTTATTTTAGGCCTTTTATTTTTGTGCATTGAGAATATTTTGTCCACATTCAAGAATATATTAACCATTTATATGAGGGATATTTCCATAAAACGTCTTATTACGTCAAAAAACATTAACTGTTTTCAAAATGGAAAGAGAAACCCCTCAATGTCTAACATAGGAATGGAAATAATATTCTTCGAAATCAAAAGAACAAAATAGCAATAATGCAAATCTAGTCTATAACCCGACAAAAGATCTAATCTATAAGTCTCCACGCATTCAGCAGCAACTCTTGCTCCATTTCCCATGCGCAAGTCGACCTCCTCGAGTCTCACTTTCCTGCTATCACTTAGCCCCTGCACATTATTACAAATGTGTGAGCTACAACCGGTATCCAATACCCAGGAATGTGAATTAATAATAGACATATTTATCTCAATGACAAATATACATGATCCATCAGTCAATGCACCTTGTGCCTTGAGCTTTGGACAGTCTCTCTTCCAGTGCCCACTCTCGTGACAGTGAAGGCACTCATCCTTTGCCAGCTTCTTCTTTTGAACCCCTCCAGTTTTCTTAGGCTTCAAGACTGCAGCTTTTGAAGCTCCCTTCTTCTTTTTTTGTTCTTCCCCTTGGGACGATTTGAAGAAGAGCTCACCATGAGCACAGACTTGCC
Source organism: Leonotis leonurus (assembly GCA_026898415.1). Lineage (NCBI taxonomy): Eukaryota > Viridiplantae > Streptophyta > Magnoliopsida > Lamiales > Lamiaceae > Leonotis > Leonotis leonurus. The sequence continues at coordinate 872,557 of JAPKLX010000074.1, read as the reverse complement.
CTTTGAAGTAGAGGACTCGTATGTCTTTAACATGTTGTGAAGTCCCGGCAATCCCACCTTAGTGTTGTTCATATTGAAATTCACTATGAAATTCTCATACGAACTCGGTAGCGACTGCAAAATCAGACTGGTTGAGACATTGGCCGGGAGCACCGTCCCAATAGTGCTCAATCTCTCAATCAATCCGATCATCTTCAACACATGTTCGGAGACATTGCCTCCTTCATGGAGCTTACACTTGAAAAGATCTCGGAGTATCTCATAATCCATATTCTGCGCCTGAGATGCGTACAGACTCTCCAAGTGTTTCAGCATTTCATAAGGAAGCATGCCATCATGTTGTCTTTGGAGTTCCAAACTCATAGCAGTAAGCATGACGCATTGAGCCGAAACTGCATCCTCGAGGTGCTTTTGATAAGCTTTCTCATCAAATGATTTAAACTCCTCAGATGCCTTATCGGGGATGTCTTTGATTGGTGTGTCTAACACATACTCAATCTTTTCTTGCCTCAAGACCAAACGCAAATTTCTCAGCCAATCCGGAAAGTTGGACCCAGTCAACTTATTAGATTCAACCAAACATTTGAACACAATAGAAGACATCTTATCTGAACGAAAATATAGAAAAGCAAATTAGAACAGAGTAATCAAATATCACATTTGTATCACTAATCAAACAAGGGTTTAATTGTTTTGATTAGCTCCCACTAATTTTAACATATAATGCACCCCCAAATGCAACATACGAATTTATATCAAATATAAATCTCAGTGGTCCAAGATCCAAGTCAATAATATTGCAGCCTCTGCTTTGGTTGATGACCACAATACTATCACTCGGTAGGCCTCCAAGCCAATTGCATCCCTAATTTGTAACAATCAAAGTCAATACTATCGCATCCTCTACTTTGGCTGATGACTACAACAATACCACTTATTAGATTGTTCAACAAATTTGCAATTCATGGTTTATTGATCAAATCAATATGCGTCCACTAATCATTTTACTCGCTTTGGCGTGTCAAAATGATCAAGCAAGTCAACCCCATCACACGATGCTACCATGCACCTATGAGTGAGCCTCAGCCTCGTCGATTTGGGAGCAAGCACTTTGGTGCAAATACTCTTGGACGAAGAGGCCATGGATCTCAAACAATTATGATGGACGACGCGTTTGTTTATAAACAAGACTTGTATTATGTGAGGAAAAATATGTGATACTAACTGCTCAATTTAATATCCAATATTAAATACATAACAATTACTGGGTGCCGCCTACCCAGGCATAAAATGCGGACCACACATATTGGGCGCCGCCTACCCAAACATAATATCACGGACTACAAGTATTGGGTGCCGCCTACCCAAACATAAACGCGGTCTCTAACTACTATAGTTAAATCACATGCATAATATCAAATAGCATGCTTATCACAGAAAACGGGCAAATAAGGCTCAACGTATAAATTCTTTAATCCAATTAAAGAATTTAATCATCTAATTAAATGTGGATTTAATCATTTATATTAATTCAAAATTAATATAAATAATTAATTATTACTATTATTCAAAATAATAATGATAATTTTAATTTATTAATCTAATTAATAAATTATTTATGTAATTGAAATTAAATTATTAATTCCAAATTAATAAAACACTAATCATTTTTCTATAAGCCATGATGGGCTTTAGGATCGGAGGACTTCACAATGGGCTTTTATAATTGTTAATTCCAAATTACTCCCTCCGTCCACGAAAATGCTTTACGTTTTGCCATTTTTGGCCGTCCACGAAAATGCTTTACGTTTCTACTTTCTATTTTTGGCATCCCTATATGTTACAATTTTACCCTTACATACTTACAATAATTACACAAATAACACTAATGGGCCCACACATTAATTCACCTAATTTTACTACCCAACCCAATTTAACAATTTAATCACACAATTAAAACCCAAATCTTCTCAAAATTAATCTAAAACTAAACTCAACCCACTTAAACATTTTAACACCAAATTAAACCCAACCCATTCCTAAATCTAATAACCCAACCCATAATTTAACTCTCCATTCTCGAGAACCCATCCATCTTTAACACTTCTCATCTAACACTCCATCTTTATCACCTAACCCATCCATTCCTACACTAATCTCTAGAACCCATCCATCTGCTCTCCATTATCGAGAAACCCTAGAACTTTCCATCTGCTCTCCTTTCTCGAGAAACCCTAGAACACCAAACCATTTTTCCCTCTTCTCTCTGCCTCTCCAGCGACTCCCACTCTCGAGAAACCCTAACTGCACGGCCATCCCCACCACTCTCACTCTCCATCGAGAAACCCTAGCAGCAAAAGCTTCACTGTGATGGGTGATTCGCCATCTAGAACACCTCATTCAGTCACTGTGATGGGTGATTCTTCACCCCCCGAAGCTGTTTCTTCCCCTCCACACCACTTACTCGCCGACGCTGATTCTTTGAGTTTCAGAACGGCGACGTCGACTCAATCCGTTCTCTGTGAGCTGTGGCAAGAGCCTAGCTTTTTCTTTGGTGATTCAGACACTGTGGTGGAGGAAACTCCATCTCCAAGCCTCCCCGACTCAGATCTGGGCGATTATGGTAAGTGGAAATGGACTGATGAGAACAAGGCTTGGTTTCGTAAGTTGGTTGGGATTTGGTTCCCTTTGGTGGAGGAATATCTGTTTCTTACTGAAACAGAAGGTATAACTTCCTTCTCTTTTACTTTGAGGCGTAGTTGGCCTATGATAGATATTATGTGGGCGTAGTTGGCCCGATATAGCTGATTCTCTGATTGTGGGCGTAGTTGGCCTTTATTCTCTGATTGTGGGCGTAGTTGGCCTTTGTTCTCTGAATGTGGGCGTAGTTGGCCTATCTGTGATGTTGATGCCTCTGTGATGCCTCTGTTATGCTGTTCTAGGGTTTTCTCGTTGATGGAGTCCTCTGTGATGGTGTTCTCTGTGATGCCTCTTTGTTGGTGTCCTCTGTGATGCCTCTTTGATGGTGTCCTTTGTGATGCCTCTTTGTTGGTGTCCTCTGTGATGGATATGTGATGGTGTTCTAGGGTTTTCTCGAGAATGGTGTCCTCTGTGATGGTGTTCTCTGTGATGCCTCTTTGATGGTGTCCTCTGTGATGCCTCTTTGATGGTGTCCTTTGTGATGCCTCTTTGTTGGTGTCCTCTGTGATGGTGATGGTGATTTCTGTGATGCCTATGTGATGGTGATGCCTCTGTGATGGTGATTTATGTGATCTGTGATGAAACCTTAGAGCAAAACATTATGTCTTCCCTACAATTCTAGATTCATTGTTGTGTAGGTTTTCATATGGAAACATGTTCATTACTTGTTGCTGTGATTTGCATCCTATGATGCTTAGCTGAGGAATTCCAGCCTCTGATTTCATGTTTTCCATGTGTTTATGCCACCTCTATGTGTCTTGAATTGGCTTGGTTTGGAGGTTTAGTGTTAGCTCTTATGTGTTTCTGTCGCCTCTATTATATACATGAACCCCTAGGGCTAACATGATGCCTTCACTGCAATTCTGAATCCATAATTGAGGGTATAAAATCTGATTTTGCAGGCGCCCTATGATGGTTAACTGAGGGTCTAAAATCTGATTTTCATCCTTAACTGCACATTATGGTTTTAGAGCTGTTGTTTTGGAGGTTGAGTGTAATCTCTGTTGTGTGTTTATGTGTATTCAATAGAGAGTCTATGATGCAAAAACCATCTTTTAATATTGATTGCTGAGACTGTTCACAAAATATGTTTCCAAAAAACTGTTTACATACTAAACATCTATGTGTTGCTAAGACTGTTTACCTACTTATATACCAAAAGCTGCCCCCAAATCATCTATGCTATAGGCTGCACCACCAACATTCTCACTTCTTGCCAAGTACTCCAAACATTCCTTTATCAACTCTTCTTTCACCTCTAAACACTTGGGAAGTGTCCCTGCCCTTATGTGTTTTGCCTTTCCCATGTGTGGGATTTTGTAATTGTTGCACCCCTTCACTTGCATGATTTCTGTGTAGCATCCTTGTAATGTTAAGAACACATTGTTTAGGGTTGCTGGTGTGAGTTCTTGAAATGCAGTCTCCACGTTCTTCAATAAGTCATCCACACCACTACAAACCTTGTCATCTTGAATGCTCTGAATTGCTCTGAAGAACCCTAGATCATTCACATTACAGTCTGGTGAATTAGGTGGTTGACACACTAACTTTATAGTGAAACCATCTGAGCTTGCTGCTGTGATGAATTCTGGATCATTGTGTGCTATATGAGGCTTTGCGTTGTCTTGTTGAATGATGATGTCTTTGCTTGCATTAACAGGCCATTTTGCCTTAATGCTTGGTATAATCTGTAAAAGCAACACATAAATAAGGACTAAATGATGACTTGTATAAAGTCTGATAGTGAAAACATCAACTAAAACACCTTTTGTATGATGCAGTCTCTGATAACATCTTTTGTGATGGAATGGATTGGTTTATTTTCCAATGTGTCTTTCCTTCTATTCTTTGAGTTCCTCTTTGCTGGTTCTAGTGTTGTGAATGGGAAAATGCCAAATTTCCCATCAAACACTATGCTGCCACTGTCTGCATACTGTGGCCTACTCACGGCACACATGAACATTACCTTCGTAATGTATCGTTTGGATTTGCAAGCCCTGTATGGCTCTGTTTCATTTGGGAGCAGGTAATACCTATCACTTGTTTTGCTCATATAAAACCATTTCTCATCTATGTGGACAATATTCTCCATGCTTTGATACTTCACTTCACCTCTGCCCATACCTGCATCGAGGTGACTTAAACTCCACCTTAACCTTGCTATTCTGTTTTGTTGAGTTAGAGCAGGCTTTATTGCATTTGTGTGTGGTCTAATTTGCTTGTCTTTTATCCAGTTTCCTACTAGGCTCTTACTTACATTAAGCTTGCATGCCATTTTCCTTATGGACGACCTCTCAAGCACCGTAAGTGACTTCACTGCATCTACATCCAGCTTCAGTTTGTCTTTGTGCTGAATACCTTTATGCTTTGATTTCAGGTTAACAGCTTGGCCACTAATAAGTTGCTGTTGTGTGTGCTTCCACCAAGTCCAAACAGTCTGCCTACTCACCCCGAACACTTCACTTGCTTTCGTAAAAGAGCCACGCTTCAGCTTCCCATCTTCCATCTGCCTCATCAACCACTGTCCAAGGCGATTTCTCTCCTCATCTGTCATCTTTTTTGCTTTACTTGAAGATTCCATGGCAGAATCTGAACTTAAGGGTTAGGAGTGATTTTTGGTGGTTTTTGTTGCTGTGATAGAAATCAGAATTGTGGCAGCGTGTGAACTTAAGTTCAGTTTATAGATTAAGCAAATTCCCTCCTTTTTTTTTTGGGTGGCAGTTTTTAGTTTAGCTATTTCCCTCTTTTTTTTTTTTTTGATCACATCATGTGTAATTGAATGATAATTTTACCCATTTAATCGAAATGTTTGGTTTAATTTCTATTCTTAATTTTCGTTTTCCTTCTTTTATCAACTTTAATGTTTAATTAATGATTAATTATGACTTAATTAACGGTTAATTAATATGTGCAGATTATGAACTAAATTAATGTCTACACTTTAATTAATCTGTACACCTAAACAACCACTGAAACAAGACATAATTTACGTAAACAAGAATTAAAGAAACAAGTCATCCACGTTGGTTAATTAAGTTCAATCATACATAATGTTTAATTATCTATACAAAAATTAAATCCAAACATAAATTAAATCATTAATTAACTAAATAACCGTTAATTAATTAATTAATCCATAGTCAAAATCAATCTTTAATTAATTAATCCATACAAGTTTACATCAATTTTAATTATATCTACAAGTGGGGCCCCTAATCCACTAACTACACACTACACTTTCTACACACATTTCAATTATATCTACAAGTGGGACCCCTATTCCACTAACTACACACTATACTTTCTACACACTACACTTTCTACACAAAGTCAAAGCAACTTATTAAAACCCGTGCCGGGTCAAAGCGTTAAGCATTTTCGTGGACGGAGGGAGTAACAATTTATGCATATTATACACATAAGTAAACAAAGCCCACAATGGAATTTAATTGCCTGCATAAATTTCCCAGAAGCGGCCTGTAGCAATGAAGTCCAGCCCAAACTGCCCAACCTAACATTATTTTTAATTGCCCAGGGCAGTCCAATTAGAAGAACAATTGGGCCATTTAGGAACCAACACTAGACGTGCATGGATGGGCTAAAGAATAAACAAGTACATGGGCCCAGCCCAGTCCATAAGCCCAGTTTATAGGCCCAGCCAGCCCTGCCTAAGTCGTCTCCTCCATTTTGAGGGCAGCAGCAGCAAGCCTCCGTCGTTGCTCCAGAAGCTGAATCTATAGGTTGCTCTTCTGCCGCCGCACCTGGAGGTCGCCGACAACCCACGTCGTCGTCGACTTCTCCCGCCACCTGACTACTTTCTTGCTCCCGTCATCTCCGCGCCGATAAGTTAATTTCGATGCGAATCTGGAGTAGCAACAGCGTGCACAACAGCCTTGCTGCGGCAACGAGAATGACGCAGTGGCGACGGACGCGAGCGCCTTGCGTTGCGTCGTTTATTTCCTCGAATGCGCGCGCCGAGCGTAGTATTTTAGACGACAGATTTCATCCAGTGATTGTGTTGTTATTGCAATCCAATTGCATTCAGAAACCAATTACATAAATGTCAATTCTCAAATAAACAGAACTTGAAATTAATTTCAAAAATTGATTTCAAAACCACCACATAATAATTAGAATATAATTAATTATAAATCGAGCCCCAAGCTCTGATACCACTGTTGGGTATTCTTGACGTCATCTAATGACACGCAACGGAATATTACAGTCAAGAATTGGATCTAGATCTATAATTGATTTACCGAATGCAGTGCTTCCACGCTCTCTTGCAGGAGTAGAATCCACTACTATGGTATCCACGTGCAATCCAGCCCGATGCAGGAACAATTTTCCAGTACAGAGGTTCACATAGAGAACGCTAGGAATTCTCTCTGGGAACGGCGTTTCTGTGTTTTCTGTATCTGTGACTTCTCCGTGAATATGCGTGTCTTATTTCTTAAATAATACTGGCCATAAACCCTAGGTCCAATGGGCCCATATTCTGAAGTCTGCTTTATAAATTAATAGTCCAACAATTAATTTAACTAAAGCCCATATATCTAATATATCCTAATCTAGTCCACAAGATATTAAAATATCTTTCAGTCTTAACTCACGTATCTCCCATATCTCACATGGCAGACAAGTATCCCCAATAAATCCTATCAAGGTTTGCAAATTCCCCAATCTTGATATTCCAATTGGTAACCATGACCTTGAACCGCAGTAGATAGTCAAGTAGCGTAGGTTGACAAGTTGTAATATTTCTATTGGAAACTCTTCGAAGTTCATTTTGTATACATCCAACACTCTAACCAATCTTAACGCCAAAAACACTGTAGATATAATATCACTAGTGCTTAGAAATGATCGTGCTACTGACATCATCTCTGCTGAATTATACATATCGTTCACACCATCTGATGATGTCTGAATACTCACACAACGTGGCCTATTCACTGAAACTTCCGAAGCGTTATTGACAACACATAGAAACTTCTCTTCTTCGGCTTTCCTCACGCATAAATCCCTCAACAAATCATGCATGCTGTACCTCTTTGCTTTTCCATTATACTTCATCTTTTTAACCAAAACTAGATTCATGTACACCAACGCCTTTAGGTAACCCTCTGCCTCTTCCTCCAAATCCTTATCTCCGTTTGATTTCACAAATCCTTCGGCCATCCACATACGTACAACTCTAGAGGCCCTAATCTTGAAATCTTCAGGAAAAGCTCTCATATACAAGAAGCATGGTTTCAAGTGATTCGGCAAGTACTCATAACTCAAGGAGAGTATATCAGAGAAATGCTCTTCCGATTTAGCAATTGCATCTCTTACGTCGTTCCCTATATTCTCCCAAACATCTTTCGATCTTTCGAGCTTAGACAAGATCCCTCCCACCACGTTGATGGCAAGAGGAAGTCCTCCACAATCGCTCGCAATCTTTTCTCCGATCCCTTGTAACACATCCGGGCAATCCTCGTCACCGAATACAGTTTGAGAAAGTAGTCTCCAACTATCAGACATGCTTAGCAACTTCACCCGATGGTGTTGATGCAGACTCGCTGAATACTTAGCCACATCCGATTCTCTGGTGGTTATCACTATTCGACTCCCATTTTCGTTGTCTGGGAAGAACCTCCTTATTTCGTCCCAGAACTTGGTGCTCCATACATCATCTAATACAATCAAGTACCTTCTACCAAACAACCTCATATGTAAAATTTCTTGCACTTCACCAGATTCATTTCCAGTTATGCAACGAAGGAGTTCTGATAGAATTGCTTCCATATTATAATCTTGGGAAATTGTGGCCCAAGCAAGACAATCAAAATGAGAAACAATGAGTGGATCATTATAAAGGTTTCGAGCGAGAGTTGTCTTACCGACCCCGCCCATCCCGACGATGGGCACGATCTCCAGCTTCCTCTCCATCCCAGTCAGCCGAATCTTCAATTGCAGCAAATCTTCATCAACCCCCACTGTAAGGCTCTTTGAACTCGGATCATGCGTGGAAGAGGTGGCACTGCTCGACGTGCTGCCACTCGACATCTTCTTCGCTCCCTCCACGAGCTTCGTCACTTGATCCACAGCAGAATCAAGTTGCTGAGTTACTTGATCCAGATCTGATGTGGGAAAAGTTGAGCTGAAGGAAAGCATTTGGTCAACCATATAGGATTCAATGACATCCTCTGCTCTGTGAAGTGCTTCTCTGATTTGGGTCTCCAAAGTTTCTAGTTTAGGGATGTAATTATTTTCAAGAATCTGCTGCAGAGAAGTAGATATTTGGAGGAGGGATTGGAGTTGGTGTTTGTTGTCATTAAGAATCACATATGTTTGTTGAGGATTCAAGATATGTTCAATGATGGTGATGAGGGATTGAAGATTGCAAGCCATTTCTCTTCTCAATCTGTTGATTTTTTCTCACAAATACAAACACAAAGGCAGACAATTAAGCAGGTTGTAGAAATCACAAGTACTATCCAATCTATAAAGAAGTTAGGTGTCCACACGGTAAGAGATATATTTTAAATAATATATATACGGATATTATTTTTTAATATAGGTCATTGATCAAAATGATTTATGGGTCAAAAAAAATTTAGTTACTTTGTAAGAAATTATTTTTATTTAATATCGTATCGTATTTTTATTTTATTTTTATTTAATTTAGTTTTAGTATACGGTCTAAATGGATAATAATAACACATTTTATACATATGAACCAAGTATTACTTAGTTTGAATTAGTTGATTTAGTATAAATTAAATTGTAGTATTAAAATATATAACTATAATAAAATAATGTAATTATATATTTTAGTGGTCGATATATGTCTAAACTAATTTTAATGTAAAATCATATGATTGTACCGAGTTGTCCAAGCACATCGTGCTTGTGTTTATTTTTTATCGTGTCGAGCCATTATGAAAAATCAAGTAGGTCTCATATATTCATAGTCAACACTCGTTTGTTTTCTTGCTAACTATGTCTTTTTAATGACTGTAGACATGAATTTTTAAAAAAATTAGATGATTGTGTTGTTGGAGAAATAAAAGTGTTATATTATTTATTAATTAAATATGTATGTTATAAGTAAAATAAATTAAATTACTGATTACTAAATAAACTAAATAGGGTGAAAATAGAATAAGGTCTGAATTATTTATATTTATATATGCAATGTCAATAATAAAAAATAATTAATGATATGTCCAATAATGACAATTTAAGTAAATAATTTATATTGATGCTAGTATTTAATATAATATGTAAAAATGAAAGTATGTATATTTTTTATGGATGAATCGAAATCAATAAGAGTGTTGCAATCTAAAAATTATTATTAATTTCAAACCAAAATAAATTAAATGTTATGTTTATTTTGAGTTTTGTGTTGAGAGTAGAAGTCTCACTTACGAAAAATAAAAAAATAAATCGAGCAACTATTCTGTACCGATAAAAATGTCCAATGACTATAGTAATTTAATATGGTGAATTATTTTACTCATAAAATTTAATATATGTACAATAAATATATTTATTAAACTTATTTTAAACGATCACAACTATTTCATATTAAATTTATTTGTTGCATATTATGTATATAAAATTAAGCATTCGTCAATACCTTTAATTTAATATACATATTACATATGTTTATGCCAACAAAATTGAAAGATTTAAAAAAGAAAGTTAAAATGACATTTATTTTTTATATTTAAATACATTAATTTTAATTATAATAAATTACTCTCTTCTTCTATATAGAATATGATACTCCCTCCCTCCGTCCACCAAATTTTTTCCCACTTTACAATTTTAATCCGTCCACCAAATTTTTTCCCATTTTTCATTCTATCTTTGGCAACCCTTTATCCATTCACTACACTTTAATGTGGGTCCAATTATCCACTCGCAATACATTACACATCATTTAACTTTTTGTGGGTCCAATTCTCCACTCAGTTCACTTTATCTTCACTTTACCATTTACCAACCAAAATCAACTCATGTTATTAAAACCCGTGTCGTGTGAATATTGATGGACGGAGGGAGTAGTATATTAAAGTTTCCATCTAGACTTAAGGTCCCGTGTGACATCACTTACATTTTTTCATTCAACCTTTTCATACTTTTTTAAGATTTGATTTTTTTGGTTTTTATCATATTGATTTTGGTCAGTTTATTCTTATTTTATGAATATTTAATTTTTGTATAATCACTTGCAATTAGATTACTCGATCAATCTCATATAACTTATTATTTGATTTATACAATTATTGTCAAATCATATGTAGTAGTAATTAAAATATTAAATTTAAATTTATAATGATTAGTTCCATATATTATTTATTTAATAATTTATAAGTTTTACATATTTTTTATATGATATTACATCAATATAAAAATGTAAATATAAATAAACTAACAAGAACTCTATAAATATAAGTTAGTTTATTTCGAAAGTTTAGTGAAGTTTATAAATACAAGAACTCTATAAAAAGAAGTACGAATTTAAGTTTTATTCGAATAGTCATGATTCTTGAGCCCATTAATTGAAAATTGAATAAAGTCAACATTTCTAAATATTTTATAATTTCAAAGATTTGGTTTGTTGAATTTTTTTGTTTTTAACCATTTTAGCCAATTTACTATAATTTTTAAGATTCTTTAATTTTTTATAATCATTGGCAATTAAATTGATCAAATTGGTCAATCTATAATTTTTCATTGAGTTTCGAAACAATATAATTTACAAAATTTAAAAAGTAAAGACATAGTAATTATAACAAATTATCCACGAGAGAATCATTTATATAATATTTATTTACAAGGATTTGTATAATTATATCACCTTAAAATAAAGAGCCAATTATTTAAAACATAGTTTTAAATTACAATATAAAGTTATTATATATCAATAAATTTTTATAATTTTTAAAGATATGATTCATTGTTTCTTTTTCTCATTTTTTATCCGTTTGATCGAGTTGCTCTACTTTTTATGATTTTTTTTTATAACCATTCACAGTGAAATTGATCAAATTGGTTAATCTATAAATTTTAGTCGAGTTTTGAAAACAAAATAATTTGATTATCTTTTTTTTATAAAAAGACAAAAATTATAACAAATTATTCACGAGATAATCCTTTATATAAATAATTATAATGATTTGTCAAATTATATCATCTTTAAATAAAAAGTCAATTTTTTTAAATCGTATTTTTAAATTACAATATAAAGTTATTATATACTAATAAATTTTACACGAGATGAATCTTCATATAAAAGTTATATTTTTCAACGATATATTTTTCAATTAGCACAAATATGAAATTATCTTAATAAATCATAAGGTAACGTGATTTTTCACTGACACATACTACATATGATAAATAATTTTCAATAACATTTATTTCTAACGAGTATCAAAATCACTCAAATCCGTCATCCGCGGATAACCGCCACCCGATGGGTACCTGCAGACCTGTCATCCACCACCTATTAGGTACATGTCAACTTACCACCCGTGGGTATCCATCATACGCAAAACATATAATTTTAATATTTGAAGACATTATATATAATTTTAAACAATGATTATATATAATTTTATAGGGAAAATGGATAATTATCTGTAAATACATAAAGTATCCACCAATTCTGATATTGCACATGAACTAAAATTTGTCACACAATACATAAACTACCAATTTTTCGCTCATTTGTGCTTCGGGGGGCTTATTTTGGTCAAAGTATTGCTGACCTGGACCCAAAATCATTATATGGTCTTGATAATTGTCGCTAAATACATAAACTTACCACAATTTCTGGTATTGCATATGAACTATAATATCTGCCTCACAATACACTAACTACTATCTTTTAGCTAATTAATACAACGAGGTACATTTGGTCAAACGATTGCATACGTGGACCCGAACAAGACACGTGTATGTACAAATCAGCTTAACAAGACAATGTTCTGACTTAATATAAACGATGTCGTTTCTTCTTTAAGAAAAACGACATTGTGTTATTTCATTTCTGAGTGTTCGTCATTTCAGTGTTAGAAATCGAATAAAACGACGTCGCTTTTCTTAAAAAAGAAACAAGTCGTTTATATTAAGTCAGAACGGCATTGTGTTAAGTTGATGTGTATATAAACGTGTGTTATTCGGGTCCACGTATGCAATAGTTTGACCAAAAGTAGCCCGATGTATTAATTAACTAAAAAATGGTAGTTGGTGTATTGTGGGGCATATTTTATAATTCATGTACAATATCAGAAATGATGGTTAGTTTATGTATTTAGCAACAATTATCTTAGGCTTAGGTGGACGACCACTTAATGATTTCGGGTCCAGGTCAGCAATACTTTGACCAAAATAAGTCTGAAGTATAAAAAAAACGAAGAATTGGTAGTTTATGTATTGTGTGACAGATTTTTTAGTTCGTGTGCATGACCAGAATTGGTAGATACTTTATGTATTTACAGACGATTATCCCTAGAAAATATATAAATATATGGTTAATATTGAAAGAGTGGAATAAGAGAAATAATCTCACTCTGTGTCGAGTGTGTATGAATTGCCACTATAAATAATACAAGGTTTACAATAGAAGAACCTAAAATCATGGATCATATCAACTATACAAGGAAAGAATAACAACTACAAAATAGAAGATTATAATTGATTTGATTTATCCGTAACAATCCCCCTCAAGCTGTGCGTGGGATTGGATCGAACACACAGCTTGGACCGAAGAAACTCGAATGCTGGTCGTGGTAAGCTCTTCGTGAAGATGTCGGCCAGCTGTAAGTGAGAGGGAACGTACTTGGTGACGAGTTTCCCGGCAGAAACATAGTCACGTACGAAGTGGCAATCAATGTCAATATGCTTGGCTCACTTATGAGAAATCGGATTTTGACTAAGAAAGACGGCACTCCGGTTATCGCACAAAAGCACAGGCGTGGCTGCAAGAGAAATTCGAAGTTCCTGAAGAAGGTTAGCGAGCCAAAGCACTTCAGAAGCGGTGTTCGCAAGCGCGCGATATTCCGATTCGCAGCTTGAACGAGAGACGGTTGGCTGTTTCTTAGCGCTCCAAGACACAAGATTTCCGCCGAGAAATATAGAATAACCATACGTTGATCGTCGCGTATCAACACACCGTGCCCAATCAGCATCGGAATATCCAAGAACAGAGAGACACGGCTGACGAGTAAAAGATAGTCCAAGGTGGATGGTGCCCTTTACATAGCGAAGAATGCGCTTTACCGCTTCGAAGTGACGCTTCGAAGTGATCATTAGTTGGAGAGTGTAAGAACTGACTCACATGATTAACTGCATAAGAAAGATCAGGTCTTGTGATGGTAAGATATTGAAGTGCCCCAACTAATGAACGATAGAGAGAAGGATCACTGAATAGAGTGCCTTTTTGCTGTAGAGAGGTGCCCGAGACCAAAGGAGTGGCGACTGGCTTAGCTTCAAGAAGTTTAGCTCGAGAGAGAATATCATGCGCATACTTAGACTGACCAACGAAGAGACCGGTTGATGTTGAGGTGATCTCAAGCCCAAGAAAATATGTGAGAGCGCCAAGATCCTTAAGAGCAAACTCAGCTTGAGCACGAGCTATAAACTTATGAAGCAAAGGAGTATCATTCCCCGTTAAAATAATGTCATCGACATAAAGGAGGAGAATGAGGATAGACGAGCCACGATGAAGAAAGAAGAGTGAGGTGTCGGTACGACTTTGCCGAAAGCCGAGAGATAAAAGAAATCCGCTGAATCGATTGTACCAAGCAAGCGGCGCTTGTCGAAGGCCATAGAGAGCCTTCTGGAGTCGACAAACATGAGTAGGATGTTGAGGATCAACGAACCCCGGAGGTTGAGCCATGTAGACCGGTTTGGAAAGAACACCATTCAAAAATGCATTTTTGACGTCCAACTGGTGTAGCGGCCATTTGTATTGGACGGAAAGAGCAAGAACGACACGAACCGTAGCAGCCCTAACGACCGGGCTGAAGGTGTGGTGAAAATCCGAACCTGGAATCTGAGTGAAACCTTGGGCAACGAGACGTGCTTTGTAGCGGTCAATGGAGCCATCGGACTTATATTTGGTTCGAAATACCCATTTGGATCCTACTATGTTTGTATCCGCAGGTGGAGGAACTAAATCCCAAGTGCGGTTAGTATGGAGAGCATCCATCTCCTCGTGCATAGCGGAGAGCCAGTGCGGATACTTGATGGCTGATTTGAATCCACGAGGTTCCGTTGCTGCAGTCGAAGTGACGAGAGCAGAGAGAAGAGGTGTGGTGGCTAGATCAACGGGGTAGCGAGGTTTGAAGATGCCCGCCTTAGAGCGCGTAATCATCGGATGAGTAGGCTGAGGAGCAGTCGTGTTTGGTGCCGGAGATGGTGAGGGCGACCGTACTAGAGAGGTGAGCGGTTGCTCACCGGACGTGGCAGAAGTAGTGGGCGACCGCTCGGGTGGGGTGAGCGGTCGCTCACTCGTAGCTTCAGAGATACTAGGTGATCGCCCAGGTGTGTGCTGCGGCGGAGGTTGCAGCGATGTTAGTGAGTCCATGCAAGAGGAGCAAGGCGCAGATGTTGTGTTGGACGCGGAAGACTCATGCTGGCAGCCATTTTCATAAAAAGATGTAAAGTCCAACTTAGGAGAGGGAGCAGTGGCACCAGAAGCTGCAAAAGGGAAGCAATGTTCATCAAACTGAGCATTTCGAGTAATGTAAGTGCGTGAAGTAGCAGGATCGTAACACCGGAAACCCTTGTAAGCGGAGCTATATCCCAAGAAGATGCATGGCGAGCTGCGAGGAGCAGAATCACGCAAATACGGAAATACTCGACAACCAAAGGGTTTAAAATTAGGATAATAAGGAACACGCCCAAACAAGAGTTCAAATGGGGACTTATTATCCAAGATTGGAGATGGCAGTCGATTGATAACATAGACTGCTGTAGCGAAAGCATCAAACCATAGAGAAGCCGGAGCATGAGCATGAAAGAGCATCGAAAGCCCGGTTTCAATAATGTGACGATGCTTACGCTCGACACGACTGTTTTGCTGTGGGGTATAAGGGCACGAGATCCTATGATGAATGCCCTTAGTCTCCATAAATGTTCGAACACGAGTGTTTTGAAATTCCGAACCGCCATCACTCTGAAATTGCTTTAGAGAAACAGAGAATTGATTGCACACAAAGGTATGAAACTTGATGAACACATTAAAGAATTCCGATTTTGCTCGTAAAGGATAAATCCAAGTAAAACGAGAAAAGTCATCAACAAAAGCAACATAATAACGATATCCCTCAGCAGTAGTAATAGGCGCAGGGCCCCATAAGTCACAATGGACTAAATCCAATACAGACTCTGCACGCCTCTCATTCAAAGTAAAGGAGAGTCGTTTGCTCTTGGCAAGTTGACAAGAAGAACAAAGTTTCGGTATGGGTAACACCGATGTAACAGATAAATGTCCTAGTTTATTAAGCAAAGAAATAATATGAAACGGGACATGCCCCAAGCGAAGATGCCATAACTCAAAACTAGCCTTGGATCGACTGGAAAAGACAGCAGCAAGCAATGCAGGAGTACCACGATCCAACACATAAAGCCCACGATCAAGATGTCCCTGTGCGATTGTTTTCTTTGTTGCTCGATTCTGGATAAGAAATGTACGATCAGAGAAGAGCACATCAACAGGATAGTCATTAGTAAGCTTGCTAATAGATAGCAAATTTTTAGTAATATGCGGCACCACCAAGACATCAAGAAGGTGAACATCATGAGTAATAGATGTAGATCCGGTATGAGAAATAGACAAGGCATTGTCGTTACCAACGACAACAGTTCCATTACCGGAATAAGGTTGGACATTGTCGAGAGTGGACAAGTCGGAAGTCATGTGTGCTGATGCTCCAGAGTCAACAAACCAATCAGACGAAGGGCTCGAGACACTGCAAGATGAGGTGAAAGCTTCGGCTAGATTGGCCGGATTAGAGTAATCGCGGCCTAAATAGAGAGGGCACTTATCTGCATAATGTTCTCCTTTGCAAATCTGGCAGCGAGGCTTGCGGTGATGCTGCTGACCTCGACCGCCATTGGATCTGCCACCTCGGCCACCATGAGAACGACCACCACGTCCACCAGAAGGAGTGTGAGGCGACTGACCATTGAACGAAGGTGCCGAAGTCGGCGGATGCGATGGAGTTGACGCCGTGAAAGCCACCGGAGACGTAGAGTCAGTGGGATCCATACACTTCGTCATGAGATCAAACTGAATAGCTTGATGCAAGAGAGTAGTGAAGGAGGGAATCGGCGTCATGGCCATTCCTGTGTCTGCAAAATTGGCAAACGAGGCGCCGAGACCGCGGAGAAACCAGTGGCTTTTATCAGACTCATCGACGGGCTTGCCGACGGCGGAGAGTTGATCACAGAAGGCTTTGAACCGGCTGCCATACTCCTTGACTAAGAGAGAGCCGCGACGGAGAGAGAGGAGCTCATCTCGCAGTTGATGAGTGCGAGAGACGAAGGAGTGAGCAAAGGCCGATTCCAACACCGTCCATGCAGCCCGGGAAGAAGTGCAGTCAACAACTTCGGTCATGGCTTCTTCGGAGAGTGTCGAGAAGAGAACACCAAGAAGGCGCTGATCAGTAGAAAACCATTTGACATATTCAGGATTGTTGATGGTTTCACCGGATGCAGAGGTGATGGTGAGCGGCGGCACTGGTTCAGATCCATTCACGAACCCTAGCAACTGAAAACTTGTAAGCATAGGGATGAATTGGCGTTTCCATAGCAGATAATTAGAAGAGGATAATTTGATAGACACCATATGAATCATGGTGGCTATGGGGAGAGTATCGGCAGAAGAAGTGGAAGAGGAGAGGGAAGTGCCGGCCATGGGAAGAGAAAGGGTTTCACAGTGATAAGGCTGATACCATGAAAGAGTGGAATAAGAGAAATAATCTCACTCTGTGTCGAGTGTGTATGAATTGCCACTATAAATAATACAAGGTTTACAATAGAAGAACCTAAAATCATGGATCATATCAACTATACAAGGAAAGAATAACAACTACAAAATAGAAGATTATAATTGATTTGATTTATCCGTAACAAATATTATGTGGGCGGTAGGCTATTTCATAGGCATTTCGTAGATATGACCCTGATATTTCATGGGTATATGACGGGTTTGGATAATAATTATTCATATTCATACACAATCTAAATGAATATTAAATTATACTCATGAAGTTATCCGTGAATATCAAATGTATCTCAAACTCACACCTATTGGAGTTGCGAGTGAATTATCATCTCTACCCACGTGGATATGGATGTGGATAGCCACTATATGTGCATGCTGTACCCGATTGTCATCCTTAATTTTGGTTCACGAACGAGATAATTTTTCATAAATATAATATTAATTATTTTATTTTTTAAAATAAATATTTTCGGATAAAAACTCATTATTTGATTTGTAAAAATAATTATTTTTTATGGAACAAATAATCTATTACTTTTACGTAAAATTAGTATTTTCATCTCAAATAATAAATAGAGACATTGAAATTATAAAAAAAATTCCACAAGGTAATTATTAAAATAATACTTATTTACAATGATTTATCATATTATATAACCATGAAATAAATAGTTAATTTTTAAATCGTATTTTTAAATTACAACATAAAGTTCTTATATCAATAAATTTTACATGAGATGAGTCTTTATGTAAAAATTATATTTTTAAAACGATATATTTTTTCAAGTGGCATGAATTTGCAATTATATTAATAAATCACAAGGTAATATCATTTTTCATCGACATGTTCTACACAAAACAAATTAATTTAAGTAACATTTATTTCTAATGTTTTATTGTTTTATATCACTTTTAAATAAATTTTCATAATTTTAATAATGAAATTTTGTGGATCATTAAAATAATCTATTAAAAAAAATTGATAAAATTATAATTTATAAATTACAATATAAGATAATTTTTCGTCGATTATCGACGGGTTACACATTAGTTATATGAGAAATGAAAATGAATTTACACTATCATTCTATCTACTATCTAGAATCAATGGTTGAGATTGTCTAAATTAAATTTAAATATTTTCTATTATTTTAAGAATATGGAAGTTAATATTTGAATGATTAATTTGTAGAAAAAATTACAACCATTAATTTATTAAAGAGGTAATAGGTAAAATTACCCACTTTTATAAAATAAAAATAAAAAATACCCACTTAAAAATAAAAGATAAAAAATACCCACTTTTTATAATAACATGATAAATTTCATCATGTGATCATGTTATTCAAGTTATTTTAAATTTGAATAACATGAACACATGATCAATTTCATCATGCTATTGTAAAAAGTGGGTATTTTTTATCTTTTATTTTTAAGTGGGTATTTTTTATTTTTTACTTATCAAAATGGGTATTTTAGCATTTACCCCTTTATTAAAATGGATAATTGAGATCTTTTTGTATCTCTGACATAAGATTCTTTCTTATATCATACAAAATATATATACATATATAGTTGAGTACTTACGAATATCGAATCGAATATCATAATAGTGATTAGTATTCAAATACTAATCTATGTAACTATCATGAAATTCTACATAGCCACACATGCATCTCTAGGATTAATTAGTCTTAACTTTGAGGTCGTAGTTGGCGTATTCAGATTGCTGCTCCTCCTGAATCTGTAGTGCTGAGGCTTCAAGAGAAGAGTTGCAATAGAAGATATTAATTAGTTGGAGAGTTGGGATGTCTCCAATGCTGCTGGGGATTTCCTTTAGCTCAAAGCAATATTCTATATTCAGAGTGCAGAGTGCTGGGAAGTTGGTGTCATCAGCTCTCCAATGAACCACATCCATATCTTCGAGACTTAGATACTGCAGTGAGCAAAACACATCATCTTCTCCAAGCCTCCACTCTTCTTCTTCTTCTAAGTATTCTTCTTCATAATCTTCTTCGTGTGTTGTTGTTGTCTTGTCGCTTCCTATCACACATCTAACTAGTTCAAGCGCCTCTAGATTCGGAAGTGCGCACAGCATTCTCCACACACTCGGAATTATTTCACAATCAACCAGATTTAATTTTCTAAGACTAGAAGGAAATCTGAGTGCAGATAGAAAACATAAGCAATCTACTCCCATGTCAGATTCAAATGTTAATGTTTGGAGGTTGTGAAGATGGCTAAGATCAATTTCAAAGGAAGGAGACTCATCGCCCACGCAATAGATTGACAATACTTTGATATTCGGAATGCTTTTAAACAAACCTCTCCTATTCACGGAAGGATCTATCCGTATCCTGGAAAGCATGTGCAGTTCGTTATGAACAATGTTTCCGAACTCGTACTCCTCATCGTCAAACCAAATTCTTCTATTCAACTTGAGATGTTTTAACTCAAGCATCTCCCATATCTCACATGGCACACAACAAGAGCTTAAATGTCCAATCAAGGTTTGCAAATTCACCAATCTTGATATTCCAATAGGTAATTCTGAATTGCAGCAGATAGCTAAGTAGTGTAGGTTGACAAGTTGTAATATTTCGACTGGAAACTCTTTGAATACCATTTCAAATACATCCAACACTCTTAAGCAATCTTAATGAGAAAAGCACAGGAGATATAATATCACTAGTGCTTAGAAATGATCGTGCAAGTGACACCATCTCTGCTGAAATATACATATCATTCATACCAAGTAATGATGTCTGAATACTCACACGACGTGAGCTATTGAGTGAAACTTCCGAATCATTCTTGACGACACATAGAAACTTCTCTTCCTCGGCTTTCCTCACACACAAATCCCTCATCAAATCATGCATGTTGCAACTCTTTGCTTTTCCATTGTACTCCATACTTTTAACCAAAATTAGATTCCTGTCCACCAACGCCTTTAGATAACCCCCTGCCTCTTCCTCCAAATCTTTATATCCGTTTGATTTCACAAATCCTTCAGCCATCCACATACGTACAACTCTGGAGGCCTTAATCTCGTAATCTTCAGGAAAAGCTCCCATAAACAAGAAGCATGGTTTCAAGTGATTCGGCAAGTAGTCATAACTCAATGAGAGTATATCAGAGAAGTGCTCGTCCGATTTAGCAAATGCATCTCTTACATCGTTCCCTATATTCTCCCAAACATCTTTCGATCTTTCGAGCTTAGACAAGATCCCTCCCACCAAGTTGATGGCAAGAGGAAGTCCTCCACAATCGCTCGCAATCTTTTCTCCGATCCCTTGTAATACATTGGGGCAATCCTCGTCCCCAAATACAGTTTGAGAAAGTAGTCTCCAACTATCAGACTTGCTCAGCAACTGGACCCGATGATGTTGATGCAGACTCGCTGCATACTTAGCCACATCCGATTCTCTGGTGGTTATCACTATTCGACTCCCATTTTTGTTGTCTGGGAAGAACCTCCTTATTTCGTCCCAGAAATTGGTACTCCATAAATCATCAAGTACAATCAAGTACCTTCTACCAAACAAAGTCTTATACGTAATATCTTCCAAATCAGCAATAGATTGATCAATTTTTTTTCCAGTAGTGCAGTGAAGAATTTTTGATAGAATTGCTTCCATATTACTCCCTCCGTCCCACCTCAGTTGTCCACTTTGCTTTCGGATCGCAAACCAATACACCCTTTATTATCTTCTTAATTTACCTCTTTCACATACTTCTTTCACCTACTTCATTCATCTTTTTCTTCTTTCACCTACTTCTTTCACCTACTTTATTACCATTAACTCCCTCTATTACACCCTAATTCTTTCGTTTTTAGGAAATGGGACAAGTGAAGGGGGACACCCTTATTTGGTAAGTGAGACAACTCACCTGGGACGGAGGGAGTATAATCTTGGGAAATTGTGGTCCAAGAAAGACATTCAAAATGAGAAACAATGAATGGATCATTATAAAGGTTTTGAGTGAGAGCTGTCTTACCGATCCCGCCCATCCCGACGATGGGCATGATCTCCAGCTTCCTCTCCATCCCAGTCAACCGATCCTTCAACTGCAGCAAATCTTCATCAACCCCCACCGCAAAGCTCTTCGAACTCGGATCTTGCGTGGAAGAGGCACTGCTCGACCTGCTGCCACTCGACATCATTTCCGCTCCCTCCACGAGTTTTGTCACTCGATCCACTGCAGAATCAAGTTGCTGAGTTACTTGGTCCAGATCTGATGTGGGGAAAGTTGAGCAGCAGGATAACATTTGGTCAACCATGTAGGTTTTCAATGATATCCTCTGCTCTGTAAAGTGTTTCTCTTATTTTGGTTTCCAAAGTTTCAACTTTAGGGGGCGAGTTTTTCCAAGAATCTGCTGCAGAGAAGTAGCTTTTTGTTGGAGGGATTGGAGCTGCTGTTTGTTGTCATCAAGAATCCCATATGCTTGTTGAGGATTCAAGATATGTTCAAGGACGGTGATGAAGGATTGAAGATTGCAAGCCATTTCTCTTCTGAATCTGTTGATTTTCTCTCACAAATACAAACACAAACACAAGAATTATCCAATCTATAAAAGGTCAGGTGCACCTAGCTTGTTCAATAATTCAAAGCATGTTGTTCATTGTTGATTTCGACCAAATAGAGTCATTTAATCGTAAATTAATCGGTTGAATATTTAGGTTCATATGAAGAAGATGCATATATTCAATCCTTGACAATAAGGACTGATCGATCTTAAATTTCGAAGTGAGTTGTACGATGAGTAGAAAGTAAGAACACAAGATTTACGTGGTTCGATCTTTAATGAGATCTACGTCCACGGAGAGAAGAGAGCTTTTATTTATGAGTTCTCAAGAGTAAAATTACAGAATGTCCCCTTTTAATCTAGCTTTGGAGACTATTTATAGATAATTTAGAAGCAGTTATACCAAGTCCGAGATCGTGGGGTGGACTAAGTCCATGGGCTTTCTGGACCTTTGGGCCGAGGTGATTGGGCTCATGGGCCGAGCTAATGGGCCGAGCTGCTCTTGGGCCGAGGTGTTACTGGGCCGAGCTTCTCTTGGGCTGGTCCGCTAATGGGCCAAGCTGCTCTTGGGCCTTATTGGTGGGCTACATCCTATCACATCCCCTCCTCAAAAGAAGATCGTCACCGAAGTGGAGATCTGGACGAGGTTGGTGTTGTTGGCGAAGTGAAGATCTGGACGAGGTGATGATCTTGTGTTTGCTGAAGTCGAGGTGGAAATAATTTGGTTGACGAAGCGAAGATCTAGGCGAGGTGAAGAGCTTTGTAGATACCGAGGTCGAGGTGAAGTTATCGACGAAGCCGAGGTAGCAATCTTGGTTCGAAGTGAGTTGTACGCTGTGGAGAGTCACGTGTGACACGCGTCACTTTCCTATTGGTGGAGGCGAAGAGGCGGGATTTTGAAAAAGGACGGTTGAGAAAAAGGCGATGTGAGGTTTATAAAAGCTTCCTTTGGAAGCTAAGGAACTCTTTTCACTTTTCGCAATCCCTAATTTCGCTCTCCAATCTTCAAAAAGCTCTCTGCCTTTCTGCCATTATCGATTTCGCTTTCGAGAAAGCTATTCAAATCCTTTCACCAAGTAAGTGTTCACTGTTATGGCTTCTTCGTCTTCTTCTTCCTCTTCTTCTTCTTCTCGTTCGTCTCGTACCCCAGTTAACGTAGAGATGGTAGAGTCTCCCTCGCCGATTAGGAGTTTTCCGGCGAGGGTTTCGGTGAGGGTTTTTACCCGCGCCTTTGTGCCTCTGGTGTTTCGGGAAGTGGAGTTTTTGCCCTTGGTGGGGTCAGACGCTTCGCTCGAGTTTTCGTCCACCATGAGCGAATCGCACATGGTGAATCTGGCCCGGAAATTCGTGTTTCCGGAGTCAATGAAATTGGTTCTACCGCGGGCGGAGGATAGGGGTAGTTCTCCGCCCGTAGGTTTTTTCACTATTTACGAAGACTATTTGCAGTTCGGTCTTCGTTTTCCCTTGAGTCCTATTTTTGTTGATTTTTTGGAGAGATGGCATCTGCCTTTGGGACAGTTAGCACCACCTTCGATCAAGCAGATCGTAGGTTTTTGTATAGAGGTCGGCAGTCGCGGCGGCTCGGCTTCGTTAGATTCTTTACTTCGGTTTTTTAGGGTTAAGCGTGCGCCGACGGGGTGGGTGTACCTTTCCCCTACCAACAAGTTCAAGTTGGCCACTCCATCGAAGGTGGCGAACTGGCAGAAGAAATTCTTCTTCTGCCGAGCAGACGGAGTGCCTCGGCACGGCTGGTCGTCGGCCAAGTTCGGGCCTCAACTGAGGGTGGATCCCGTTGGCGAGGTCGAAGTGAGCCTGGCGAACCTCGGCACCATTAAGAGGAAATATGCCGAGGCTGAGCTGTCGAGGCACGGGCTGAGCCCATGTGACACCATCGCCGACGTGGATCCGGGTGAGGTTTCGTGTTGTGTTGTCTGGCCTTGTATCCGAACTGGATTATAATGTTTTCTTTATTATTTCTGCAGTGGATCCAGAGATTTTGCAAGCGGCGCTGAGGAAGAAGAAGAAGAGGGCGAGAACCTCTTCGGCTGCCGAGGAGACGCCGCACCGGGAGCGGGTGGAGAGGCTGGAGGCCGAAGTAACTCCACCCGTGATCGACCTGGCTTCACCTCGGAGGGAGGTGGCAGGAGGCTCGGATGCTCGGGCATCCGGGTCGGGGTCGGCTCAGAGGGCCTCGTTTCCTGACGTGAGTGGAAACTTACAGCTGTTTTGCTCTTCGTTTCTTTAATTCTCTCTTTGTACTGACATATTTTGTGCAGGATGCGGACATGGTTCTGGACGGGCTGAGTGCCCTCTCGCACTTCGTCATCGGCGGAGTCGAGCAGTTCCGGGCCTTGAATGCCGAGCTCGAGGAGGCGAGGGCCGAGGCGGCGAGGGCGGTGAGCCAGGAGGCTAGGGCCCTCTCGGGTCAATCTGGAGGCCGAGGTGGCCGAGCTGAAGGGCGAGTTGGCCAGGGAGAGGGAGAGGATGGCCGGGGCGGCGGCCGAGCAGGGCGGCGTGCTGCGGGCCCTTGCTAAGTGGATCTTCCGCTCCAAGCACTTCGGCACCGCGGTGGCGCAGCTGGTGGGCGCTATGAGTGCACCGATTACTTCGGCAGCGCTCGATCTGTTCGCCAAAGATTACCCCGAGCTTGACAAAGCTAAGTACGGGTATGAAGAGGTGACCCGAGAAGAGATGCTGCGGGAGTACGCGGAGGTGCTCGTAGAGTGCACTTCGGCCATCCCGGTGGTGGAGAGGCTCGCGCAGCAGAAGTCCCTGCTATCCGAGCATGCAGTTCGGCGCTGCCCTGTGGATTGGGATGACAATCTTGAAGCAGTCATCGCCGATCTGGCCAGGGAGTCGGCTGCTGATGCCGCGGAGGGTGGCGATGCGGGGCCCGAGGTCGGTGCTGGCGGCTCGAAGTTTTTTTTTTTTTTTTTTTTTGTAGCTTGTATTACGTCGCCACTAGGGCGGCGCTTTTTTCTCCCAAGTATATAAAATACCTTTTATCGAACTGTGCTTTTGCTGAACTGTCTATTTTTTTACTTTTGTAGCCTGTTTTGACTTCTCCAATACTTCGCATTTTGAACAAGAGATAAGTGCACTTCGTCAGGCTCTCGAGGCTGCCAAAGTCGAGGCTGCGTGCTGGAAGAGCCGAGCTTCGAACATCGAGGTTGAATTCGAGGCGAAGCTGAGGTCGGCTCAGGAGAAGCTTGACGAGGAGCATGCGAAGTTCCTGGAGCTTGAAGATAAGTTCAAGCAGGCCTCGAAGGATATTCAAACTTTTAGGGCCATGGTGGAGGAACACACGGAATACGAGGACCTCATTCATCAAAGTGGTCGCTTGACCATATACGAGGTCCATACGCAGATCAAAGAGGTCCGAGCTCGGACGAAGAAGTATATTGAGAAGTATGGCGCTGACTCCTGGCAAGTTCGCGAACAGGAAGAAGCGCTTCTCAAGCTCGGATCCATGTATAAAACTGTGTTGAAGAGGAACCCGAAGCTGAAGAGGTGGATCGAGTCCCAGAATGCAAGACTTGACCCGGCCTCGGAGGCATTTTTGGAGGGTCATTTAGAGGGGGTACAGCCTCCTAGCGCGGCCTTGACTCGGGAGCAGACTCAAGCCATAATGGCGCGAGGTGGTGGCCGACGTGCCGTGAGAGGCCGTGGTCGATCTACGCCTCAAGGCCGAGGTCGATCTGCGCCTCCAGGTCGGGGCCGAGGATGAGGTTTTGGCCGCGGTGAAGGAATGGCATTTTTGGATTTAGTGCTCGGCCACGGTGCGAGCTCGAGCTCGGGTCCGAGCTTCGTAGAAAAGTACCTCAGTTTTAGTAGTAGGCCTCCGGGCTCGGACCCTCCATCTTGAATGTAATATTTTTTTCTTGTGAAATAAAATTCAACTTTTATTGTCTACTTCTCTAAAGCTTTGCTCAGTTGTACAATCAAGTTTGCTTCAAGATTTTGTAATGACTAGCGTGCACTTCGGAGTTACTTCGCCTTATGCCGAAGTTAACGACTTTATATAGTCACTTCGTTTGAAGGCGAAGTTTAAGGCTTCGGGTAGCCACTTCGTTCAGGGATGAAATTTTGGCTTTTAAATAGCCACTTCGTCTAAGGACGAAGTTTTGGCCTTTTAAGGTAGTCACTTCGTCTAAGGACGAAGTTTAGGCCTTGACTTAGCCACTTCGTCTAAGGACGAAGTTTTGGCTTTTGAGTTCCTTGTTTGTCGATTTTATCGATAGGAGTGGTCTCCCTAGATGCTACTCCAAAATTGGAGCTTTAGCTTAATTTGGATTTGAGGCAACAAGTATACAGAATGAATGCTTCATAAAAGAAAGAAACAAAATCCGAACTGTGTAAATTACAAGTAATATTTCTTTAAGTGAGAAACATGCCAAGTTTGGGGTACTGGTTCTCCGGATACGTGGGCGAGCTTGTAGGACCCTTTGCCGAGGACATCTTGGATTTGATAAGGGCCTTCCCAGGTTGCCTCTAGTTTGCCGAGCTTCTCTGCCTTACTAACTTCATTATTTCTGAGAACGAGGTCACCTACTTGAAACTGTCGATGCTTCACTCGGTTATTATAATACCGAGCTACTTGCTGTTTGTATCGAGCTTCTTGTATATGGGCTCATTCTCGTTTCTCTTCCAACAGGTCCAAGTTAGTTCGGAGGCCTTCTTCGTTGGCACTGGTTGTGAAGTTTATAGTTCGGGAGCTCGGCAAGCCGATCTCCACTGAAATTACTGCCTCGGTTCCGTAGACGAGGCTGTATGGTGTCTCTCCATTGGATGTCCGAGGAGTAGTTCGGTAGGACCATAGGACTTGGGGTAAATTTTCTGCCCAATCTCCTTTGGCCTTGTCGAGGCGAGTTTTCAAACCTTTGACTATTGTCCGGTTCGTGACTTCGGTTTGGCCATTCGCCTGAGGGTGTGCCACCGAGGTGAATTTCTGCTGGATGTTGAGTTCGTCACACCATTCTTTAAATGCCTTGTCCGTGAATTGAGTTCCATTATCCGAGACGAGGACGTGAGGTATGCCGAAGCGACAGACTACGTTTTTCCAGACGAAGTTAAGGGCTTTTTTGCTCGTAATTTTTGCTAGAGGCTCGGCTTCTACCCACTTCGTAAAGTAGTCGATGGCTACTATTAGGAATCGTAGTTGGCCAGGGGCTTACTCAAACGGACCAACGATGTCTATCCCCCATTGCATGAAGGGCCAGGGGCGTTGCATGCTGGTTAGCTCGGTTTGGGGTACCCTCGTTATCGTTGCATGAAGCTGGCACTTCGGGCACTTCTTGACGAGGTCGATTGCGTCTTGAAGCATGGTCGGCCAATAGTATCCCCATCTCATGATTTTTCTGGTTAAGACTCGAGCTCCGATGTGACTGCCACAGGATCCTTCGTGCACTTCGCGTAATATATAGTTCGCTTGGTTGGATCCCGCGCACCTTAGAAGAGGTTGAAGGTATGACTTTCTGTATAACACTCCCTGATCTAGAATATATTTGACTGATCTATTCTGAAGTTTCCGAGCTTCGATCTTGTCGGCAGGGAGTTCGCCTCTTTCTAAATAATCCCGAAGTGGTGTCATCCAGCTCGGCTCGTCATCGGTCACCATATTCACTTCGGCTTCATCTATACTTCGAGTTATGACTTCTTCTACAGGAGAGGCTGTGGATGATGATGCAAGTTTACTTAATGCATCAGCTCTATCGTTATCGCCTCTCGGGATTCGTATCAACTCTAAGTATGAGAAGCTTTCTTGTAAAGCTTTGACCTTGTGGAGGTATTTTTTCATCCTTTCACCTCGCGCTTCGTATTTGCCTAGGACGTGACTCACTATGATCTGGGAGTCACTGTAGACTTGTATAGCTCGTAGTTGAAGGGTTTGTGCGAGGCGAAGTCCGGCTATTAGGGCTTCGTATTCCACTTCGTTGTTTGTGGTCGGGAAGCTTAACCGCAAAGCATAAGGGATCTCCTTCCCTTCTGGACTGACGAACAAAATTCCAGCTCCACTTCGTTTTTGGCCCGACGCCCCATCCACGTAGACTTTCCAACAATCTACTGGAGGTGTCTTCGGCGATGGTGTCTTCGGCATTTCCTCTTCGGTGTCCTCCTCGGAAGGTTTGGTGGGCTTCGGAGGCTCGGCGAATACTGCCTCTACTAGGAAATCTGCTAGTGTTTGTCCCTTGATAGCCTGCCGAGGTGCAAAGGAGATTGTGTGCTCGCCGAGTTCGACCGCCCATTTGGCGATTCGCCCCGAAGCTTCTGGCTTCGTGAGCACTTGCCGAAGTGGGAGGTCGGTTAACACTTGTATCGGGTGAGCATGAAAGTATGGTCGAAATCGTCTTGCAGCATTCACTAAGGCGAGTGTGACCTTCTCCAGCGGTTGGTACCTCGTTTCTGGTCCTTTTAGAGCTCGGCTTATGAAGTATATGGGCAACTGCCGAGGTCCTTCTCGTACTAGGACTGCGCTTATTGACTCGTCTGAAGCGGTGAGGTATAAGGAGAGAAGTTCGCCTTCCTTTGGGACGGACAATATGGGCAGGTTATCGAGGTATTTCTTCAAATTCTCGAAGGCTAACTTGTGCTCGTCGTTCCATTCGAAGTTCGGAGCCTTCTTTAGAATTTTGAAGAACGGGAGTTGCTTTTCGGCTGCTTTAGACAAGAATCTGCTTAGTGTGGCCAAGCAGCCCGTCAACCGGTGCACGTCGTGAACTGACTTCGGCACTTGCATCTCCTGGACGACCTTAACCTTTGCTGGATTGGCTTTTAATCCTTCGCGAGAGACCCAGCACCCTAGGAATTTTCTGGACTGGACCATGAAAGTACACTTCCCTGGGTTTAGCTTCAGGTTCACCTCGCGGAGCAGTCTGAAGACGACCTGGAGGTCGTCTAGGCTATTATTGACTTTTTTGCTTTTGACGACGATGTCGTCGACGTATACTTCAACGATCTGGCCGATGTGAAGCTCGAATATCTTGTCAACCATCCTTTGATATGTGGCTCCAGCGTTTTTGAGTCCGAAGGGCATTTTCTTGTACGCGAAAATGCCGAAGTCCGTGACAAAGGCTGTCTTCGGAGCGTCCTCGGTACTCATAAGGACTTGATGATAGCCCTTATACAGATCGAGAAAACTAAACACCTCGTGATCGACGAGGGCTTCCACTTTCTTATCGATATTGGGGAGGGGGTAACAGTCCTTAGGGCAGTGTTTGTTGAGGTCGGTATAATCGACACACATGCGCCATCCCCCTCCTTGTTTCTTCACCATTACGGGGTTGGCCAACCACGTAGGATATTTTACCTCGAATAAAATATCGGCTTGTTGTAGTTGGCGTACCTCGTCATGTATCACCTGGTTTCTTTCGGCAGCAAAGGTCCGTTGCTTTTGCCGAACTGGTTTCACCTCGGGATCGATGTTGAGGTGGTGAGTGATGACACTTGGTGATACCCCGGTCATGTCTAGAGGTGACTAGGCAAAGATATCCCTAAACTCCCGAAGTAGTTGAATAACTTGACTTCGGAGTTCGGTTCCCCCGACGAAGCCGACCTTGACGACCTTGGATACGTCGTTTTCGTACAATACGACGTCTTCAAGAGGTTCTGTAGCGGGTGAGGTCGTCTTCGTCGCTTCGGGGTTCTGTAGTTGCTATGCTTGAGGATGTTGCACACCAGAACCTCGGAGTGCGACCTGCATGCACTCCTTGGCCTGTGTTTGGTTTCCCCGAAGCGTGATAACCCCGTTCCTTGAGGGGATCTTGATCATCAAGTGGTAGGCCGAGCAGATTGCTCTCGTCGCTATTAGCCAATCTCTTCCTAAGATGATATTGTAGGGAGAGTTGGCTTTGACGACGAAGAAGTGAATTATCTTCATAGAAGATAATGGACTTCGTCCTACTGTTACGGGGAGCGAGATCGTCCCATCCGTCGAGGTCTCCCCTTGCGTGAAGTTCTTCAATGGGACGGGTGCTGGTTTTAGGCGTGCTTCTCCGATGTCGAGCTTGTCGAAGCAACTTTTAAAGAGCACGCTTACCGAGGCCCCGCTGTCAATGAATACTCGGTGAACCAATTTGTTGGCCACCACGGCTTCGATGATGGTGGCATCTTGATGAGGCAAGGCGTGGGGGATGGGGTCGTCACTAGAGAAGGTGACGACCTCGTCCTTTTTGAACCTCTTATGAGAAGGTTCTTCCGACGGTTGACTTCGGGCCTCGGCTTTCAGCGAAGACTTCGTCGAACCCGGGGGCAGTCCGGTGATGGTGGTGATGACCCCGTCATACTGAGGCTGATCTTCGTCCTCGTCTTCGTCATCATGCCTCGGTTTTTTATCCTGGTGGGGTTTGCAATTTTCCCCCCCTCTGTTTCTACTTCGCTTGCCTCTGCCCCGAGGTCGGGTGTCCTGTTGATTTCGACCTCGGTATTTTCCGAGAGTGCCATCTCGCACTAGGTGGTCGATCTCCGAGGTGAGATTTCGGCACTCTTCGGTGTCATGGCCGTGGTCCTCGTGAAACTCGCAGTATTTGTCTTTTGATCGTCGCTTTGATCCAGTTCGGGACAACGGCGGAGGCTTCTGAAATAAGCTGGTATGAAGCTCGTAGATCTCTGTCCGAGGCTTGCTCAGCGGAGTGAACTGGCCTTGTTCTTGATTAGGCTGAGGTCCGAGGCGAGATGCTAGGGGACCTCGTTGGATTCTCTCAAGGGCACCTCGTCGATTCTGCCCGTGATCGGCTCGTTCCTCCTTTCTTTTCTTATCTTGACCTTCAGGTCGGTCAATAGCCCGTTTCCTCCTATCGGCCTCATCCGCTTCGGCGAATGTATCAACAATCCTCCAAAGTTGTTTGGAGGTTTGAGGGCGCTCTTTTACGAGCTCCCTGAAGAGAGTGCCGGAGTGGATGGCATTTTGAAATGCCGAGATAAGGACGTCGTCAAATAGGCGGTCGACCTTGAGGCTTTCATTATAGAATCTAGCCAGAAAGTCACTGATTGATTCTTCTCGTCCTTGTCTCAAGGTAAGGAGTTGGGCCGAATTGATCTTTGCCTCGGCTTTCTGGAAGAAACGCCGCTCAAAGGCATCCAGCAGGTCGGCATACGACCCTATGCTGCAGCGCGGGAGGTTGTCGAACCACTTTCGTGCATTGTCCACCAGTAGTTCGGGGAAGACCTTGCACATGTAGACGTCCTCGGCTAATCCCTGGTTCAACATGTTGTACTGGTACTGTGACAAAAAGTTGCTCGGGTCACAGGAACCATTGTAGGGTTTGATAGGTGGGACCCTATATGTTGATGGGAGTGGAGTGTAGAGGATTTTGTTAGTAAAGGGAGTAGCAATTCGGCTGTAAACAGTGAATCTTCCTTCTCTATGGTCGTCCTCGTCACGTCGGGAAGGATCGACGTTTTGACGAGGTGATATCCTCTCTCTGTGGTATTCTTCGTCACGTCGGGAAGGACCGACGTTTTGACGAGGTGAAGTTGAACCTCGCCGAGGCGAGGCAATGCTTCCTCGGCGATTATGGTGTCTTCGGGGGGCTTCGTCATCTCTTTCCTTGACAATCTGGTTCGAGGGACGGGGTTGTTGTCGTGATGGTCCCGCTCTATCTTCCTCG
Source organism: Leonotis leonurus (assembly GCA_026898415.1). Classification (NCBI taxonomy): domain Eukaryota; kingdom Viridiplantae; phylum Streptophyta; class Magnoliopsida; order Lamiales; family Lamiaceae; genus Leonotis; species Leonotis leonurus. The sequence continues at coordinate 840,705 of JAPKLX010000074.1, read as the reverse complement.
TTCTGACTTCGTTGCCGATGTTGTTCGGCAAACTTGAGGAAGTCTTGTTCATGGAGGTCCAGGTACGCTTTAAGCGCATCTCCGAGCTGAGGTTGGAGCGCGGCGTTCCCCTGTTGACGACCTTGATTTAGCCCTCCACTGCTAATGGAGTCACTAGCTCGGTTGGAGTGGACGTCTTCCACATGACCATCAGGAGTTCGGCGGTTCGCTTGCCTGCCAGATCGGGCGTGGTGTTCATCCCCTTCATTGATGGATGTACGAGGTGGATTACCAGGTAGCTCGGTCTGGGTTTGCTTTCCCTTAGCAGCAGCAGCTATAGCAGTAGAGCGGGTAGATCTAACCATCGTGTTTTCACTTCGGAAATCTGGATCGAACTCACAAAATTTATATCGTTCCCACAGACGGCGCCAGTGATCGATCTTAAATTTCGAAGTGAGTTGTACGATGAGTAGAAAGTAAGAACACAAGATTTACGTGGTTCGATCTTTAATGAGATCTACGTCCACGGAGAGAAGAGAGCTTTTATTTATGAGTTCTCAAGAGTAAAATTACAGAATGTCCCCTTTTAATCTAGCTTTGGAGACTATTTATAGATAATTTAGAAGCAGTTATACCAAGTCCGAGATCGTGGGGTGGACTAAGTTTATGGGCTTTCTGGACCTCTGGGCCGAGGTGATTGGGCTCATGGGCCGAGCTGCTCTTGGGCCGAGGTGTTACTGGGCCGAGCTTCTCTTGGGCTGGTCCGCTAATGGGCCGAGCTGCTCTTGGGCCTTATTGGTGGGCTACATCCGATCAAGGACAAAGTCTACAAAAAACAAGACTGATGTTAATTATCTATTACTATCTAATCAGAATATTGGAGGAAGGAGAATTCGCCGAAGAAGAATTTGCAGAGGAGAGGAAGAAGAAGGATGAAGAAGAAGAAGAAGAAAGAGTTAATTTAGGTTCGGCTTTTTGCTTATTAAATGGTTTGGGTTTTTATGTTTTGTTTGGGCTTTCTAATAATCATTTCCTTTTTCAATGTGTAAAAATATTTTAATTACAATATGAAATATGAAATAGTACTCAATTTATATATAAATATACCTTAATATTAGTATTTTTGTCGGATAAATAAAAAAGTAAATTTTAATTTTTTTGGTGAATCTTGCTTAGTAATTGAGAATTGAATTTTAAAATGGGTTCTCGATAGTATAAATTAAATAAATGGATAGACTATACATGAATTAAATTGAAATAAATATATAATAATAGAAAACATAAGAATACTTGTTTATACCGTATAAATTATGATTTGCACTATAATATTATATTGTAGAAACTATAATTTATAATTGATTTCTATGAAAATTAATGTACGCTATAAATATTAGGTAAAACATTAATTTTCAAATTTATCTCTTAAAATATTGAGGATTGTGTTCAAAATAGGTTGAGCCTAAAGTCTCAACCGGATTCTAATTTCGAATTTCGTGTAGGTAGATAAACCCATCATTTTAATAAAATGATTTTACTTGAATTGTTAATGTGTAATTTTGATTCGGCATGTATTTTAATAAAATGATTTGATTTGAATTGTTAATTTGTAATGTGTACTGGGTGAATATGAAATCTACATTAATTATGATTTGTATGTGTAGTAAATAAGACCAACATTAATAATGATGTGTAATGAAGATAAATTATCAAAAATAAAAATAAGAGTGAGAAGATATTTGGTAAATGAATTGATACGACAAATTGAGAAGAAAGATGGTAGACAGAGTAATAAGAAAGATGGTAGACAAAGTAATAGTTGTATATATTTTTACCTACGATATGCAATAATTTAAAGCATTGATACTTCTTGCACCTTTTTTCTCTTCTTTTTGATAATGAGATAAGGGGCAAATCACCCCTTAAGGTTTATAATAAAATGCAAATGCCCCCTTATGCTCTATTTTGGTGCAAATAGACCACTTTTTAAGCTTTTAAGGTGCAGATTAGTCTATTTTTAATAGATCTTTCGTAACTAAAAATGAAAACCATCCTTTCTTGTAAAACTACATGAAAAGTACCCAATTAATGTACTCTTTACCCTTATACCTTTCCTTAACCTTATTTCACTATTATTGAGATGGTCAAAATTAATTAGCACTTCAAAATAAAATAAATCTTGCATTTCTTATCAAGCCCATCATACTTTCGTATAAATAAATTCTATATTAATACCAACTATTCATACCTTCTTTGACCGATAAGTTGTCGGGTCGTATCTACCGGAAGTTTTAGGGACCTCGTCCAACCACCAGGAGAACCTTATGGATTCCAGTCGTAGATTCCTTCAACAGCTCACAGCACAACTCTCGTTCGTTTCCTACTCGGGGTGTATAAGTATTTTTGTTGGTAAGAATAAAGAAAATATAGATCTAGAAGAGGATGAACAAAAGCCCAAATCTTATTAAGGAATTATAAATATATATTACATACTAATTATGTTGGGATATTTTATAATATTTTGATTTGGTTACAAAACTTAATTGTGTAGCGCAAGCCTGAAGTCAAAGTCTTGCCACTAAAGGCTCCTTTTCTAAAGGCCACTGATGGGCCATTTATGGCCACTGAAGACACTAAGCTTAAGGCCACTGAGTGAAGAAAGGCCACATGGCCACTGAGTGAAGAAAAGCTTCTTTCCTTGGCCACTGAGGACTTTGGCACTGAAGGCCTTTGGCCACTGAAGGCCCTTGGCCACTGAAGGCCATCCCACTGAAGGCCATCTCACTGAAGGCCATTCCACTGAGGGCCAATTCACTTAAGGCCACTGAAGTCCAAACTGAAGTCTCCACTGAATGTGCAACATACGCTATAGGTGTAATCATTTCTGACAAAAAGGACAACTACTCCAACGGGAAGAATTCAAAATAAGCTCTATCTCACAACGGCTATATTTTTGAGAGAGCACTATAAATACCCCGACATTTCTCACGCTTCAAAAACCACCCGGTTACCCAATCTACACTTGCTATTATCGCTCTCAACTCTCAAGTTCTTAGAACACTCAAGCTTTCAGATTCTATTCTCCAGTGTTCATATTAAGCGATATTATTTTGTAACCGAAGAATAGCTTAGCATTAGATTAAGTTCGAAGCTAGTTGTGATCAGATAATACTTGTATATCTAACCCACTGTGGTTGATCACTGTAAGACTATTATTTCTCCATTAATTTGGAAACCCTCGACTAACATCGAGTACTCGTGGACGTAGGAGTTTTTATCTCCGAACCACACAAACCAAACTCTGTGTTGTTTCATTTGCTTTCAGTATTTATTCTTTCATTATCTATCACACACTGAAAGTTTGATTTTAATTGATTTTTTTATAAAAACGAGTTTACCACCAAATTTCGTATTTCAAAATCTTTAGTTCACTCGTTTCGGGACCAACAAATTAGATCTCCTTTAGGGAGGAGACTAACTTGTTTAGCTACCTATGGTAGCGGAAAGAAAAACTCGCATAAACTTTAAAAATACAATGTTTATTCTTGGAGAGAAAAAAGGAAAATTTTTCGATGATTTCAACTCTCTCCAAATGCTTGTTTATATAGAAGGCTGGAGGCATCCTCTTCTCTGCATTCTTGCCTCGGATCCTTATCCTATGAATCATGCTTCTTCACGTGAAGCTGGGTCCAGATAAGGCTACCGACACAAACATTTCTTAGTGGTTGGACCCCTTTTTTGAATTAGTGGTCCATCCTTTAACTTTATTCCACCGACGATTCTTTTCTGGGTGGAACGTCTTTCTGCCACCCACCTTTGTCGTTTTATTTTTGGTGGGTGCCTCTCTTTCACATGCTTTCCTTGTTTGAAAGCATCTTCTCTATTCCCCTCACATGGCTCCTTTAATTTTGTCGGCCATGTTCCTTTTTTGGAGGGGCCCTTGTAGCTCGTCCTTTCTGGGAAGGATTCTTCTCCCCATACTCATTGGCTCGAAATTTCTTCTTGTCTTGTTTAGGCAAGAAGCCTTTCCCGAACTCTGTTTCACGCTGTGCTGAGCAATCCGAACAAATCCGAGATTCCCAATGGCCAACATGAGCCATTTTGCATAGATTACGATGGGTTTCTTTACTCATCGTCATCTTGTTTTCCCACAGAAGAGTCCTTTTTCTTTCGAACGCCTCTTCTGCAAACTTGGTTGATTTTCCTGTCATAGTGTTTAACAGGAATGTTCCATTTGCTGAGTTCTGGAAGAACTTAAATGGAAATTTGACTTTGTCCATCTCTGTGAGACAGACCCACAATCCCCATGCTCGCCTGGTTGTGATTTGATCCTCAGAAATAGCGGCAATCATAAGTACCTCGTTGGGTGGTGTCTTAACTTGGTTGAAGACATCTATCCTTGGTCGTCTGAGCCTTATATAATGAAAGGCCTCATGACTCCCTTTCCCTGCTGGTTCTGGAGCTGCACTAATGAAATATAGCTCCAAAGTATCACCTCGGCAAAGTGATTCATTATTTGCCCAGGTTTCGTGCACTGCTTCCTGGATCCATCGAGGCAGGCTCGAGATTTCTGGAAACGATGGAGACGTAGTATAAACCGAGGTGAGTGCCCCAAATTCATACCATTGCTTGACATCCTGAGGTTTGGATCCTGGCATCATCCACACCCTTGGATATTTTCCTGAGACATCAACCCTACTAGTATTAGGATTGATATCCATTCTCGTGAGTAGTTTCTCCCATTTCACCTGGTAGGCCTGTTCAAAAGAGGAGAAAATAATCTTATTATTATTAATCTCAGATTTGCCTGTCAATGGCCTGAGACTAATCTCTCCCTCTTTTTCCCCAGAGGTGGAGGGTTGACATGATGGTTCAGGCGGTGAAGCCTTTGCATCATTTTTTTCTTGGGCCAGTGGTTCAGACTCCACTGACTTATAACTCGCTCGAGGGGTATTTGAATTCCCTTCTACCGGTTTAGGTGCCGAAACACGAAACTCTGCTATTTCCAGAGGTTTTCTGGAAGCCCGCAGGATTGGTTTTTCCAATGCCGACCCTAACTGAGTATAGGTCAGCAGACTGGCTCGTATCCTACCGGAGACTTTCGTCTTATCGGTAGATTGCAATTTCCCCATCTGTTCAGCATGGAGAGTGCATTCTTCCCACTCCTCCAAAAGCATTTTCAAATTTTCTCAGAGAAGCCTCTGGGCTAGGATGATGGAACTGATCTCAGCTGGCTCCATCTCTCGTCAAAAAATCTGCAAGAATATTTTCATGAGATTTTACTATAACAATATCATAAACATAATATTGACATAAAGCTTGCCATCTAACTAATCTAGCCTTTTCAGGCTTTGATTCTATGTTATTTCTTAGGAAAGCTTTAACCTGGGTATTATCAACTTTTAAAGTAAATTTCTTTGATAATAAGAATAAAGGCCATTTCTTAAAAGCCTTCACAACTGCAAAGAATTCCTTCTCGTTGATATGCCATCTGATGGCCTCATTTTCTGCGAACAAACCACTACAATATCTGCATGGTTCTTCTCCATATGGAGTGATTTTCATTAGGACTGCTGCCCACCAATGATCACTCGCATCTGTATAGAGGACCAGATCATCATCGTCCTGTGGAATTGAAAGCTTTGGAAGATTTCTACATTCCTCCTTTAGCTTTCTCATTCCTTGTCGATGTTCTTCTGTCCAAATGAACGGAACATCCTTTTTTAGCAAACTGCTAAAAACATTCCTGTGTTTTGAAAGATCTTTAATAAACATTCCTGCAAAATTAACAACTCCTATAAAACTCCGAAGTTGTTTTTTCTCTTTCAAATCTTCTGGAAAACCTTGGACCTTTTGTACAATATGGTCCTGTAGCGTAATTCCAGATTCATCAATCTCGATTCCCAAAAACTCCATTTTTTGGGTTGCAATTACTGCCTTCTTTTCTGACAGTACTAATCCTTCCTGATAACAAGCATCTGCAAATAATTCCAGATGTTTGATATGCTCGGTCATGTCTTTTGATGTTATTAGTATATCATCAATATAGACAAACATAAAAGAAAAATAATCTTTAAAAAGATTATCCATCTTTCTCTGGAAAATCTGGGGAGCATTAGCTAACCCCATTGGCATTACGTTCCAAACGAAATGCCCTTGTGGTGTTGAGAAAGCTGTAAGTGTCTTGCTTTCTTCATCCCTGCGAATCTGGTAGAAACCTGACTTGCAATCAAACTTTGAGAAGATCTTAGCATTACGTATGCAGTTAATAAGGTGATCTCTACTTGGGATAAAATATCCATCAAACTCTAGAATATCATTAATCTCTTTGTAAATAATGACAAGTCTAGGTTTACCTCGCTTGATCTCACCATGATTCCTTACCAGAAACCCTGGGCTACTGTAAGGCGAAATAGCTGGCTCGATTAACTTCATATCAAGGTGTTCCTTGATAATGATCCTCATATCCTCCTGATCTATCAAGTTCATCAGGATTGATCTAAACCTTACAAACTCGTGCACCCTTTCTGGCTTCACCTTTAAGGTTGTTTTGAGCTGGTTCCTTTCCCACCATGCCAAAGGATTCTCATTGAAGCATCTCGCGATCTTCCTTTTGACATCTGCAAGGGACACCTGCATTTCAACCTTAATTTCTTTGTTAGAAATCAAAGCTGCCTTAAGGATATGAATTTCCTTAATTTGAAGATCATTTTCATGTATACAGCTAAGCACTGCTTCGCTGAACCTCCTTTGATCTTTCATCTTTGGTTGACGAAGTTTGCCTTTATCATTCATATCACCACGCTTGCTGCGAAAAGCTACTGGATTCTGGCGATTGAATGTTTTCCTCAGTCTCTGAACAATGATTTTATGCTCACAATTTGTTGTGAACACTAATCTTCTTCTCTCATTGTCCTGCGTGTATCTTTTGAACATCTGTAGGAAGTTATTTCCTAACAGAATATCCGCTCCCGTATCATGGAAATAGAATGACGGAGTTTTAACCTTATACCAAGGTGTTTGACCTGCTCCCCCAATCAGTATTTCCACTTCTTTTACTCCTTTAGATAAGAGTAAAGTACTTTTGGAGAAATCTCTTCCAGCAATTTGAGGTAAATTATCCTCAACTTCTGCTGGGAAGATTCCCCTTCTTGCTGTGCATATTCCCGCACCTGAATCAATATAGGCCGAAAAGTATTCTGCCTTATATTTTTTGTATAACACTCCTACTGGAATGTAAATCGAGAATGGACTTGTCATACGATTAGGAACCGTCTTTCCTCTATCGTAATCACCATCCCCTGGTCCATCTGTTTCCAATGCTTGAATCTTTCCAAAAATTCCCACCTTAGAATCAGAGCATCTTCTCGTCCTACTCTTCCTTTAACCTCTACTATAAAACCCCCAAGATCAAGGGTTCCATTGTAATGGTTCACCTCTGGTTGCTGGAGATAATACAAGACATTACATGGAAAGTTATTTTCCCATCTTGTAGTATCAAATTTTGTCGTCATCCCTCTCCATCCTTCTGGACATTTCAGATTAACTGAAACCTGAGCTTTCCATGGGAATTGGGGTTGACCTTCTTGTATAAATTTCCTCCCAAAAGGTTGAGATATAATTCTATCTCCTTGGAAAGATAATCTTCCTGAGCTTATCTTAAGACTTTGATCATGTCTTATGACAAGCCTCTCTTGTATTCGAATGTTGACTTCCCTTTTTGTGGAATCTCCATTCTGTCAGGACCAATAGTTGTGGTCACTTTCTTGAAGATATCAGGTATCTCGATGAACTGCTTTCCCAAAAATAACTCTGTATGATGAGAGTTGGAAAGCGCATATGATATCTGATATGTTATGGAATAAGATGTATTTCCTTCATCCAATAACTTCTTCCTTTTAAAGTCCTGATAAAAGGTCAGAGCTTTACTAAAACCTGAGTCGTTGAGATTGTAAGCGATTTTGGGATAGACAATTCCCACGACTTGGCCTGCACAAAGATTCCCCGCGATGGTTCTCATCACTGAATCTTGTAGGTTTCTGATCCTCCTGTCACATATAGCTATGTCGATTGGAGCATCAATTCCTGTGAACATCGTGGATTTGAGAACTAGTTGTATTGCCCCGATATGAATCCATCTCATCTTTTCGGCAATCTCTGGTTTGAGTTTTTCCAAATCCTCTCTGATGTCACTTGCTGGAATCAATTGCATCTCCACTTGATTCCCAGTAAACTCGATCGGAAGTGACATCTCTCGTCTAGTAATTCCATAGACGATATGATGTTTCCTTCTTCCTAAACTGAAATTCCTCAGCACTTCGTCAAGGTTGCTGGCATTAAAACCTTGATACTTCTGAATATTCAAGGTTGTCTTCATGATTTTGTCGATCAGGTTCGGCGAGATTATCGTTCGACTAGAGAATCCAGTCTGATCTTCTCTCTCCTGATGACAAGACTCAGCTTCAGTCTGAAGATTCTATAGATCCATCAGAATCTTCATCCTTACTGAGAATCTCTTCTTGCTCTTATATACTCTCGTCTGAGGGTATATCTTCAAACTGGTACACTTGTACCAATTCTTGGTAATATATAGCATCTTCGATATCTGGAGTAGACTCGAATCTTCGCATGTCTTTCTCCTCGTTTTCTGGGCAATTTGTTGAAATATGCCCCTTTGCTCCGCAGGTCCAGCAATTACAATCTTTAAAAATTTCATTAGCTTTGGTCTGAGCTTTTCTAAAAGTTTTCTTTGCTGGAGTTCTTAAACTAGATTCTTGGAACGAACCCCTGTTTCTGGCTGGTCCGCTTCTTTGTCCAGTTTTGTATGATCTAGCCTTCTGTCTAGACCACATCGTCCTTGGCTTCCAAGATCTTCCTCTTGGGTTTCTTTCTTTGGAATAGGGTTGGTACCTATTCTTTCGTCTCTTGGTTATTGATGGCTCGCCTCCAATAACAACTGGAAGATCATTATCTTCACAGTTCAGATGAGCTGCTTTGTTGATTCTTCGCAGCTTCTTCAGGTTTTTCTGAGCAGTGGCTTGTTGACACCACTCTGAAAGTTTTTGATGTACATAAGACATCCTTTTGGCGATGCTGTCACTGCCTTTGGGGATATAATCTCTTATCATCATCTCCTTCCATGGGCTTAAAAATTTTAGGAAGAAAATTTCCTTCGCGATCGTCTCATCAGCTTTTGACTGATGCTGGTAGATCGTAAAGAGCTGAAAAAATTTATTGAGCGCCTTTGGATCCAAGACTGTAATTCTTAGATTATATAATGCCAATAAATACTTTCTTCTTTTTTCTCTATCGAATCCCTCTTAGTATCCTTCTCCGATGAAATGGTCTTTGAAGAGGACACTCATCCTTCGGATAATCTCCGAGTAGGATTCCTCTGAGAAGCATTGATTTTTTACTTCGATGTGGAATCCTTCCCAAGCGATTTTTACCACGCCTACAAAACTAGTTTCTAGAATTTTAACCAGTCCTTCTTTGTTAACGTCGAGAGTAGCTGCTGCAATCCGCATCGCTCCTCCCCATTCGTCAATTACTGATTCTCGATCTTTGAAACTAACTTCATCAAGATCGAGCATCACTCCATATGGATGGATAGGATCAAGGGTGGCTTTCCCAACCGGTGAATCTTGGATTCTAGGTTGTCGCCTTCTTCTGGTTCTTTCCATCAGTATGGCTTCATCGGGTACCGTCGAGGTATACGATGGTCCGGCATGGAAATCACGAGCTTCCCTCATGACTTTTTCAGGTGGCGGTGGTGCTTGTTGATTTAATGGCATCGCAGCATTTCTATCCACCATCTGTTGTTGGTTCATCTTGAGATCAACCACCTTCATGTTAGCAAACGATTCTGCTAACTCTTGTAGATCTTCAAGTCCGATTCTTTCAAGGTTATTCATAATTTTTCACCTTGGAATAATCGTACATATCTTTCCACTTGAGGATCTTTGCCTTTATCCTTTACTGGTAAAGATATTTTAGTCCTTCGGTGAATAGCATCTTGTTCCTTCTTTCTGAACGAGATCTGTTCTCCAATTGGCCAACTCGACTCTGAATATCTTTCAAGATGGTTAGAATTTCATCTTGTTGAATAAGTATTTTCTTTATCTCTTGGGGTACTGTAATTAGGCGGTTGCCATAATTTTGTACCGTCTTCTGGATCTCCCTTAAATCGACTGAGAATTTTGATAAGTTGGGGTCGATTTCTCGGAAGACCGGAGTGACCGGAGTGCATTCCCTCCTGTCTTGACTCATTAGAAATGGGTTGAATGTCCCACTTCCATTTGCTGGTTCACCTCTCTTTGAAGAGAGAGGTTTGCTATTTGTAGATCTTGGTATCTACTCATCATAAGGAGGATCCGTGAACGTTCATTTACGGATACAGGACCATGAATCCCTTCCCCCAACTTGGAAGCCCAAAAGAAATATTTCTCTTGGTGCTGTCTATCCATAATCTCCAATAGTTGGAGAAAATTCCTGTAACAAAAGCATCTCGGACAAGCGTCCAGATCCATATTTTCTTAGGGTCTCCTCCGTTAGGAAATAATTAAATGCAATAAATAAATATAATTGCTTAATAAACCTATGGCTCTGATACCATTTTGAACCGTAATGCCACACAGGATTTATTTTTAAAGTGCATTAAAATTATCTCGAAATAGTAATTATTAACCATATATGTAATAGCGAAGTGTTGTTTTAAACAAATCATTTCGGATAGATAAACAGGGGTAAAATATTCTTTTTGGGCATTTTTCATATATTTTTACAAAAGAGGGCACTTCTTATTCAAATTTAAATTGAAGTGTTAAAAATTGGACTAATTCGCACCTCAAAACTTGAACAAAGGTTGTATTTGCCCCAAGAACAACCTTAAGGGGTTTTTTGCACTTTTCCATAAACAATAGGGGGTTATTTGCTCCTTCTCCCTTTGATAATTAATTTCACACTCTTTCCAACGCCCTTAATTTTTTAATCTTCATTATTTTACAAAAAGATTAGAGAACTCTTCTTTTCTTTTATTTTGAATTGTAAATATTAGTATCTTCATTACTTTTTAATGAATTCTTCTTCATATTTATATCACTTATTTAAGTTATGTTGTTCCATTTTTTTTATTTTTTATTTTATTCTTATTGTTATCATTGTTTAGTATTGAATTAATTGTAGTTCCTTTTATATATTAATAAACATCTAGAATTGTAATATATATACTTTTGCAGTTGAGAAAGTAAAAAATGAAATAAAATTTAAAAAAAATATATTTAGCTGTCAATACACGCATACATTTAGCCAAATTATTTCTGTCACTCTATTAATCCAAATCTATTTTTTACCCAATTTGGTAGTAATAACAGTATATTACCATTACAATTAAAAAATGATTACCATATAAATATTCAGCCAAGAGATAATATCTTTCGTGGTCAAAGAATAGAGCCAATTATAATATATATATATTTGAAATTCGATTTGAAAAAAGTTGATGGAAGCTTAACTTGACAGTGAAAGACAAGCTGGCTCGAGTTAGATAATGCTAGGCTCTTAATCGTTCGCAAGCAGATTCAAGTTCGTTTTTACAAGCAAGTTATTAAACCTGTTTGTGAGCTTTCGATCGAGCCTCAAGTTAAAATATGGTTAAGTTATTAAAATAACAAATTTATACGACCTTGAACTCGAAAAATTATTAATATGAATATAAAATGAGTCGAGCTCGAAAATCTATATATCTATATATATATAAAACAGGAAACATTTCAATTGAAATCAATTTGAGTGGCAATTTCGTAAATAACTTCAATTCAATGGCAAATATAATAATGCAACTATTAAATTTAAAAATAAACCTTAACAAGATTTGATCTCTATACCTTTCATAATATTATGAACCAATAGAGCAACAAGACAACTTGAGCATTGAACAAATCATAATATACATGTACAACAAAATCTAGTTTATGTTTAGCGTTTAGCTTATTAGTTTTTAAAACTTTATAGATTATTTTCTCTCTGCTATAACACATTTCTCCTAAAATTAATTTATTTTCTTCGTAAAAATATTTGTAATATTATGCATATTAAATTAAAGATCTCGACAATACATTTAATTTGATATATGTTATATAAAATACAAATTTAATATAAAAAATTATAACACATTAGTAAATTGAAAATAATTATATGTATACATATTCTTATACATATAATATATTTTACTAAATTATAATGTTCCTAATTATAAAGTTGAATACTCTTTATAATATGTTTTAATATTATGCATGAAGATAAATTAGACATAATGCCTCAATCTATTTTTACTATAAAATTTCAATGTTATCTAATATGTTTTCCTAATTTTATTTTCTTACATCTAAGTTTAATCTTTTATTTAGTACTAAAAACTTGTCATATTTGATCAGTGTATATAATTATTTTTAATATTTAATACTAATAATTATAATCAATTTGTATTGTTGATAAATTCAACACTAACATATATTGACTTTGTCCCACTTATTTAAACACATTTTCCTTTTTGAGTTGTCTCACTTATTTAGATACATTTCTTTTTTTAGCAAATTATTATGCACAAACCATGTTCTTAAAAAAATATTACAACTAAATATTAATATCAATGTGAAAAATAAATGAATTTAAATAAGTGGGACGAAAGGAGTATAGTTTTTTAAAAAATATTAATTTTAATGTATTATTATAAATATTAATTAAATACTATATAAATTTAATAGTGAAACATAGAATGGAATACAAATGGTCATTCCATTTAGCAGCTCTATTAATTTACCAGCTCTATTAATTCGTTGTTACATAAAATTATGACAAATATTTATTATTATATAAAAAAATTAGAATTCCACAACAAAATATAACGACAAATAATAATGAGTTGTTATAAATTAAATAGTTATGTAATATTATCTTATTTTTTAATTTTAATGTGTTGTTATAAATTAAAAAAAAACGACTCTTTATAAAATAAGAAATTGAATGAGGTAAAATAAATCGAATTTATTGTATCAAATTGTTGATTATGTTCTCAAATTTTGAAACTGTAACCGAATTGTCCCCGGCAGAGTCACAATTGAGAAGAGTATTATCGATTACGGTTTTAAAACCACCAAATAAAATTGGATTACAATATTATTTATTTCTTTAAGTATCTATATTATAAATTATTTATAAATAGATTATAAACACATGCATGGCACGGATGCAATACCTAGTATATATAAAACAGGAAGCATTGATTTTGAAATCAATTTTAAATTAATTTTAGTGGTAATTTGGTAATTAACTTTAATTTTAGTAGTAATTATGATTAAATTAATTCTAAAAACATCAATGTAGTGGGCCCATCTTACAATTCTAAAAAATTTATATATGACTAATTCTCCTAAATATATTTCTTTTTCAAGCAAAGATAAAAAGTAGAGGAATTAGTAATACTTGATTTAAAAATATATAATGACCATTTTCTAAATTTTTAGACTAATTTACTTATTCATCTTAATTTCAATTTATTTTTCGAATTTTAATTTTCAAAATTTCTTTTCTTTTTTTTCTTCTTTTTTTTTATTTTCATTTTCTTATTTTGAAAATTTTATTTTGTAAATAAAAGATTGAATAACCAAAAGCGTATTCAGAAATTAACCACAAACTAAATTGGTCTGAAATTTTTATGAAAAATTAGAGGATTTTAAATTTTAAAAAACAGAGCAAAATGGTAAATTGTATCAAAGTTACCAAGATAATGATTTTTACAAAACATTTTTTTTAATAAATCTATCTATATATGCATATAAATATAAAATGAAACTATTAAATTTCAAATCAATTTTAGTAATAATTTTGTAAGTAAGTTTCATTTTAGTGGTAATCATGATTAAAACAATCAAAATTTGCAATGTATTTTGGCAACATTTTTGTAATTACGTTTTATTTCATTTACAATCAAGATTCAAATATTATATATTAATCAATAATTCAATTTTATTTGCAAAAAAAATGAATATAAAAATTGTAAAAATTTTAAAGTACTAAATATCATTTATAAATACGTACAAATATTTTCGAATTAAATTAAATGAATAACCTTATAAAATAATAATGAAACATCTATATATATATATGTGTGTGTATATATATATAATATGATGTATTTATTTTCAATTCAATTTTAATGACAATTTTGTAGATAAATTTAATTTCAATGACAAAAATAATATAAATATTAAATTAAATAATTTTTAAAGTTTAAACAAATAACTACTTTTATTTTCTCTCTCCTATAACATTTTATCTCTAAAATTATATTATTTCATTTCTAAAAATATTTAAAATATGCATCTTAAATTGAAGATCTCGACAAGGGCTTTAATTTAATTTATGAGATATAAAATATAAATTTAATAGGCAAAAATTATAATGAGTTAATAAATTGAAAGGAATTATATACATACGTAATTTATATATATATATATGTATATAAGTATGTATATGTATGTATATGTATATATATAAAATCTTCATAAATCGATTAAGTCAAAATATTTTTATTTTTAATTTTTAGTATTTTTTTTCTTTTGTAATATTAATATTAAATATTTAATTTGTTCTTATCTATATTTTTGTGTATATATATATATATATTAGTTATAAAAGATAGTTTATTTTATTGATTTACATATTATGTAAAATTAAATAGATATATTATTAAAATTAAATAATATATAATTATTAATAGATATATGTTGAGATAACTAAATTAAGATTTTATTTAATATATTAAATCAAGTTTTCATACAAATAACAATTACACAAATTTATGCTAAAATTATAAATCAATTTGAATGACAATTTTATAGTTAACTTCAAATACGGTATTCGATCACATACATTTACATATTTATGTATATATGTGAGATCAATTATTTGTTGATCAATATTAATTAAAACAATCAAACTACTGAAAATCATAATAACCCAAAAAATTTACTATATCAAATTAGTTATTATTGTTTAAACCAATTAAAATTTGTAAAATTATATAGTAAATGTGTTCACGACTACAATTTAGAATCTAACTGTTCTGAAAATTAAAAATCAAAATCAAGTCGTTTATATGACGGTTACAGTTCTAGAAGTACCAATTATGATCATATTACAATTCAATTACAACTTTTTTTTATTCATTTAAATATTTATGTGTATAAATTAGTGATAAATAAAACATTAATCTCGTGCAAAGCACGGGTGCACAAAATAGTTATATTGTCAAGAGCCGAACTTGAACTTGTTAATTAAACATCGAGCCGAACTCAAACAACATGCCAAAAACTAGAACAAGCTGCTCGTTTACGACCCTAAGATTCTTTCACCACAAATCCATTTCATTTCAAACAAGAACAACTAATCTTCATGAACACCACTGGAAATGTTGAATTAAAATTGAAACTGAAAATCAAATCAAACAATCACCAAAAGACAAAAGTCAAGAGAAATATTCTTACACAAGTGTTGGTACAACAATAGATACTTAATTAGGCCTAAAGTTAGCTGCAGCATTAATCATATGCATTCCTGTACGTAGGTAGCCTGCAGACACCACAGAGAATCTGCAAGTTGCAGGTAGAGTAATTATATGACAAAAAGAGAAGCTATGCGTACACGTGTATATGCTTTGACAGAACTACATAGAATCAAGTCGTAACATAACCACACATACCTATTCAATCTTCACTTTGAGGTCGTAGTTGGCGTATTCGGATTGCTGCTCCTCCTGAATCTCTAGTGCTGAGGCTTCCAGAGAACGGTTGCAATCAACGATCTCAATTAGTTGGAGAGTTGGGATGTCTCCAATGCTGCTGGGAATTTCCTTTAGCTCAGAGCAATAATGTATAATCAGAGTGCGGAGGTTTGGGAAGTTGGTGTCATCAGCTCTCCAATGAACCACCTTCATAAATCGGAGACTTAGAAACTGCAGTGAGCAGAATACATCATCTTCTCCAAGACACCACTCTTCTTCTTCTTCTTCTTCAAACACACAATTATCTAGTTCGAGTGCCTCTAGATTCGGTAGTGCGCACAGCGTCCTCCACACACTCGGAATTATTTCACAATCAAACAGATTTAATTTTCTAAGACTATAAGGAAATCTGAGTGCGGATAGATGACGGAAGCGATCTGCTCCCAAGTCAGATTCAAAAGTTAATGTTTGGAGTTTGTGAAGATGGCTAAGATCAATTTCAAAGGAAGAGGAAGAGGAAGCTAACTCACCACGCCTATCATAGACTATTGACAATACTCTGATATTCGGAATGCTTTTAAAAAAGCCTCTCCTAATTACGGAAGGAGTTATCCGTACCCTGGAAAGCGTGTGGAGTTTGTTAAGAACATTGTCTCCGAACTCATAATCCTCATCATCAAACAAAATTCTTCCAGTCAACTTGAGATGTCTTAACTCACGCATCTCCCATATCTCACATGGCAGACAATTATCCCCAAGAAATCCTATCAAGGTTTGCAAATTCCCCAATCTTGATATTCCAATTGGTAACCCTGAACGGCAAGAGATAGCTAAGTAGCGTAGGTTGACAAGTTGTAATATTTCTACTGGAAACTCTTCGAATTCCATTGCGTATACACCCAACACTCTAACCAATCTTAATGCGAAAAACACTGTAGATATAATATCACAAGTGCTTAGAAATGATCGTGCAAGTGCCATCATCTCTGTTGAATTATACATATCGTTCATACCATCTGATGATGCCTGAATACTCACACGACGTGGCCTACTCACTGAAACTTCCAAAGCATTCTTGACAACACATAGAAACTTCTCTTCTTCGGCTTTCCTCACGCATAAATCCCTCATCAAATCATGCATGCTGCACCTCATTGCTTTTCCATAATACTTCATCCTTGTAACCAAAACTAGATTCCTGTCCACCAAAGCCTTTAGGTAACCCTCTGCCTCTTCCTCCAAATCCTTATCTCCGTTTGATTTCACAAATCCTTGGGCCATCCACATACGTACTACACTTGAGGCCCTAATCTCGTAATCTTCAGGAAAAGCTCCCATATACAAGAAGCATGGTTTCAAGTGATTCGGCAAGTACTCATAACTCAAGGAGAGTATATCAGAGAAATGCTCGTCCGATTTAGCAATTGCATCTCTTACATCGTTTGCTATCTTCTCCCAAACATCTTTCGATCTTTCGAGCTTAGACAAGATTCCTCCCACCACGCTGATGGCAAGAGGAAGTCCTCCACAATCGCTCGCAATCTTTTCTCCGATCCCTTGTAACACATCCGGGCAATCCTCGTCCCCAAATACAGATTGAGAAAGTAGTCTCCAACTATCTGACTTGCTTAGCACTTGCACCTGATGATGTTGATGCAGATTAAGTAAGTCTGCATGCTTAGCCACATCTAATTCTCTGGTGGTTATCACAATTCGACTCCCGTCTTTGTTGTCCGGGAAGTACCTCCTTATTTCGTCCCAGAAATTGGTACTCCATACATCATCTAGTACAATCAAGTACCTTCTACCAAACAAACTCTTATGCAAAATATCTTTCAATTCAGCAAGAGGTTTATCGATTTTTTTTCCAGTTATGCAACGAAGAAGTTCTGACAGAATTGCTTTCGTATTATAATCTTGGGAAATTGTGGCCCAAGCAAGAGGTTTAAAATGAGAAACAATGTGTGGATCATTATAAAGGTTTCGAGCGAGAGTTGTCTTACCGATCCCGCCCATCCCGACGATGGGCACGACATCCAGCTTGCTCTGCATCTCGAACAGCCGATCCTTCAACTGCCGCAAATCGTCATCAACCCCCACCGCAAGTCTCTTCGAACTCGGATCATGCGTGGAAGAGGAGGCACTGCTCGACGTGCTGCCACTCGACATCTTCTTCGCTCCCTCCACGAGCTTCGTCACTTGATCCACTGCAGAATCAAGTTGGTGAATTACTTGATCCAGATCTGATGTGGGAAAAACGGAGCTGCAGGAAAGCTTTTGGTCAACCATATAGGATTCAATGACATCCTCTGCTCTGTGAAGTGCTTCTCTGATTTGGGTCTCCAAAGTTTCAAGTTTAGGGAGGCGAGTTTTTTCAAGAATCTTTTGCAGAGAAGTAGATATTTGGAGGAGGGATTGGAGTTGGTGTTTGTTGTCATCAAGAATTCCATATGCTTGTTGAGGATTCAAGATATGTTCAAGGATGGTGATGAGGGATTGAAGATTGCAAGCCATTTCTCTTCTGAATCTATTGATTTTCTCTCGCAAAGACAAAAGGAGGAAATTATGAAGCTTGCAGAAATCACAAGTATTATCCAATCTATGAAGAAGGTTAGGTGTCCACACAGTAAGAGAGAAGATATTTGAAATAAGAAGTTAGGTGAACAAACTAGTTCAATAATTCAAAGCGTGTTGTTCTTTCTGGACTTTGAACAAATAATAAACAAAGACTTACTACTTGATAATAAATAGATTGGTTGAAATGTACAGTTTGCATAAGTGAAAAAGCAAGTAAAAGAAATAGGGGCAAATCTCCATCTAGGAAACACATATATATTAGAATGAAATATAACATCAAAACTGAAAAAAGGCAAAACCAATTTATATCCTTCTGATTGTTTTTAAAATGTTGTTAAAATGTGAGTCAAATATTTCTTGAGTTCGCATTAATATTTATATATATTGAAACTAGATATTATATTAATTAAAAATAAATCTGAATCATTCATATTTTCTTGTCAATATAATTAACTATATTTTAATTAATAAACTCTGGTAAAAAATAACAACAAATTTCGCATATTAAGATATTAATGTATAAGATATTTTAAATAAGAAATGAATGGAAATTATCTTTTAATATGTGATTAATCTAAATAATTTAACCGTCAAAATTTATTTTTAGTTAACTTATAAGGAATAATTTTTATTTGATCTCTCCTCTATGTACCGAGGTGATTCTGATAAGAATGAAAATTAAGATAAAAGTTATGAATAAATATAAGTCATTGATTATATTCCCTCCGTCCCGGTTAAGATGGAGCATTACTTTTAGCACAATTTTTTAGGAAAATTGAAAAGTAATGTAAAGTAGTGATATGAATATTATATAATTTAAAATTATGTGTGTAAAAAGTGTGCTAAAAATGAAATGCCCTAACTTAGTTAGAACGACTTAAAAAGGAATACAACTTGTTTTAATTGGGACGGAGCAAGTAGCAGTTTCCATGATTAAAATTAAAACTCTCATCTCTCATATCTCTTCTATCATTTCACCTCTCTACTTATTCAAGTTTTTTTTTTTTCAGTTTAGTAAAATAATGCATAAATTTTTATTAATAAATGCATTCTAGAGTTTTTCATAATGCATAAAATACACAATATCAACTTTAAAAAATTATCTACAAATTTAATGCATTACTTAGTAATTCATAATCATGCATAATATCCAATAAATTATAAATTTAAGCAAGTATTTTATTCTACATATTAATTCGATGCATATGAATTAACTATATGATGCATTTGATAATGATAATAAATAATTAGGAAATAATTAACTATATTAAATTAATAATATACTCTAACCGGGATGAATGAACTCAAAATGAAAATGTAGAATTTTCTTAATGTACTTAGTATTTTATGATTCATAAGATACATAATATTTAATATATTTTAAATTTAAGCAAGTAGTGCATTACATGTACTAATATGATGCATATGAATTAACTACGCGATGCATTTGATAACGATGATCAATAATTAGAAAAATAATTAAAATATATTATATTAATAATATATCCAAATTGATGATGAATAAACCCTAAATAAAAATGTAGATACTATTTAATGTGTAAATGTAAACACATTAGGGTTCACTCGTTCTCAATTAGGGTATATTATTCATATAATATATGTCATGTGTTGGTCCCAAAACGAGTATACTGAGTGTATGGGGGGGGATACACCAGTTATGATTTTTACAAGTTAAAACTTTTGAGTGGCTCTTGAACTAAAGGGAGGTACTTCAGTAAGAGTTGAATACTTCAGATAGTAATCATTCAGTTTACACTGAGTGTTTGACTGATGGACTAATATCTTAAGTGTTGTGCGAAATGTGGTGGCTTTAAATCTTACTCGTTTGTTCAGAAAACTTAATGCAGTCTTTCTCTTTTCAATTAATCACTATTTAGTTTATGATAAATAATGAATGATAAATACTGAAAGTAAATGAGAGAAAAGATTTGGTTTGCGTGATTCGAAGATAAAAACTCATACATCTACGTGTCTCAATGTTAGTCGAGGGTTTCCAAGTTAATGGAGAGATAATAGTCTTACAGTGATCAATCACAAAGGGTTAGATAGACAGTTTATCTAATCACTTCTAGCTTCGAATTTAATCTAATGCTAAACTATTTTTTTGTTACAAAATGATCGCTATGAACACTAAAGAATGAAATCTGAAAGCTTGAGTGTTCTTGAGTGAGAGCTTGAAAGCTTGAGAGCGGAATAACGATTAAATGTTTGAATGTTGGGTAACTGGTGTCTTGAAGAGTTTGAAGCAGCGGGGTATTTATAGCTCTCTCATAGAATGTATCCGTTGTGAGATAGAGCTCATTTGAATTCTTCCCGTTGAAGTCTTCGTCCTTTTTGCCATTTTTAGTGTCTGCAGCAAGATTGCGTTTCACCTACTGAGATTTTTGCTATAAATGGTAAGTCCTATAAAATAGACTATCACTCAGTGGAAACTTGAGAATGGACTTCAGTGCAGAACTTCAGTGACAAAGTGACTTCAGCTTCTAGCTTCAACTTCAAAACTTCAGGACTGACTTCAGTAGAGTGGTCCTTCAGTTTTGGTATAGTCTTGAATCTTCAGAAGTGTGAGTCCTTCAGTGTACCTGAAAAAATAGAACTCCCTAACATATGAGTTCATACACAAAACACTAGAGATTCAGTTTTGGACTTATTACATCTTTCAGAAGAGGTTTTGGGATTTGAATCAAAACACCTATAAATATTTCCCAACATCATGATATTTCATGCATATTTCCATATAAACAAATGCATTATCATTACAATTTTTATGCATTGATGTATCTTGAAAGCTTATTATAACTTCTTATAATTAATAAACACTAAGGAGGTGATTGGTACGATGGAATGAATAAGGACGGAATGAAATGATGTGTGGAATGGAATGGAGGTAGGAATGGAATGACAAAATATATTTGATTGCTATGCTTGGTACGTGCAAGGAATACAGATGGAATGGAATCGTCAAATACTTTTCATATTTTTATTATAATAATATTTATATTAAAACTTTCTTTTTATTTTTTACAGATTTATTTTTATTATAAAATTAAAAAATATTTAAAAAAATTCCACTTTATGCACACAAACATAAAACATGTTAAAAAATTCAACTAAAGATAAATATAAATAAGAAAAAGTGACGAAATAGAGAGATAAAAAATAAAGATAATGAAAATAAAAAATTAATTTATTAATTAATAAATTTATCAAATAATTAATTAATTAATATATATATATAATATTATAGAAATAATAAAAATATAATTGGTAGGAATGACTAATACCATATGTTAGGGGATGAATGACAATTCCTTTATGTAGTGTAATGGTGATTTCAAATGGAATGGTCATTCTTAATCATATGTTTAAACAAGCATACACAACAAAAACAACGCCTACTGGCGACGGAATATTCCGTCGTCCAATCGAAAAATCCGTCGTCCGTCGGGCTTAACGACGGACTAGCGACAGAATTTTCCGTCTGTATTTCGATCGTCGTTAGGCTCACGGACGACGGAATGAAAAAGTCCGTCGTTAGCTAACGACGGACTGGCGACGGATAATTCCGTAGTTAGCTACCGACGGACAGAAATCCGTCGTTAACTTGCCTCCGGCGACAATCGACGGTGCCGGAGAGCTAACGACGGACTGGAGTTCCGTCGTTAGCCGTTGACCGTTGACCTAACGACGGATTCCTGTCCGTCGTTAGGTTTAAATATTTTTGTTTTGTTTTTTGTAATGCCGGTAATCTATAACCTGTCACAACAAACAATACAAATAAAATAAAATATCGAACGATAATTTAAAATTTACGAAATCGATTGAAATTCGAAATTTAATATATTTAACCAAAGATATTATAAATGTTGAAATACAAAAAAATAGTATCAATGTGTGTAGCAACTGTACAAATAGTCTATGAATCATAATCGGGGGGGGGCGGGGAAACGGGGGAAATGAGGGTCCACCTGCTCCTCCCTGGGACTGAGACTGCATCCATTGCATCATCTGAGCGTATTGAGTCTGCACCATCGCCACCTGGTCAGCCAATCTCCGCTACTCGGCAATGTACTCCTGTCGCTCGCGCTCCTGATCCTCGACTCGGCGCCGCAGTTCCTCAACCTCGTTCCTGTTGGCTCGTGAGGTGGACGATGAGCCACTGAACCTGGAGGCTCTCAACGTCTTCCCTGCGCCTCCCGTACCGAACAACCTCTTCTTCTTGTCTGGGGCGCCAAGAACCTCCAAGTATATCTTATTGGTGTCCACCGCATCGTGGTCACCCTCAGGCAGCTGGGCCAATTCCGCATCAGCACGGGCAAACACTTCAGTCTGCATGTAAACAAGAAATGAATATTTGTTAATAACATATTATATATAAAGGTTGCAATTATAAACTATATATATTACTTTGAAATTAAGACTTACCGCTATCGCCTCCGATTTCGCATCGGTGTACGTCCCGTCTGGGTACCGATGCTCATCCAGAAAGGAGTCGAACATGCAGTCTATCGGTTGTACTCCCCTCTCAACAGCCTGTGCATTACATACCAATGGGGTTGTGTTATTGAAACATGTGTATAAGAATTAAAACTATAAAACATGTTTGAAATTATGATTTGAAATTACCTTTTCCTCAGCTCGTTGCATGACGGACTTAGACCCTCCCCTATGCTTGATAAGACCAGTCCCCGGTCCCTGTGGCTCAGACAGCCGGTTGCGCCTCGCTGCCTGGGATTTAGCAACAACATCATCCCTAGACCAGTAAGTGAGCCAACCCATCCAGACATCATCACTCCACCACTCAGGCTTCCCACCTCTGGGTGGCGGATCATTCCTCCTCCTCTTGATCCCGCAGATATAATCCTTGTACCTCTCCCGGTACTTATCGTACCACAACTCTCGAATCTTGGCATCGAGAGACGGTGCCCAAGTAAATTTTTTCTAACATCCAAAATGTATGTTAGAAATTGTAGTTAACTTCAATATATTATAAGTCATAATTTAGAAATAATTTGAAAGTTGTAGAAATTTTTCGAACCTTAAACTCCTCCCAGTATCTCTGACTCACGTCCTCAGACGTCAGCTTCCAACTGTATCCAGTCGGATTGATAACTATTTTAAATAGTTCCCAAATGTAATCAGTCGGGGCGCCGTGCGGGTAAAATCCCCTACATAGATAATTTTAATTTGATTTATATTAGTCTTCTGAATTACTTATTAAATATTTGTTAAAATTGAATATGTAATTGTATTTACGTACTCCAGCTCACTCACTGCGAGAACAAAGTCCCCCGTGAGTCTCTGCTCCCCATGATGATCCGTATCGGAGCCAGACGACGGACCACCTAAATGTTTGCCACCAATGTGGTGGCTCAAACCCCCTGTCCCGGAGTCATATCCGGATGATGAGCCCGGGGAACTACCACGGCCGATAGTAAGAGGAGAACGTCGTGCACCCCTTCCTCGAGGAGTAGACACATCATCTCGAGGTGAG
This sequence comes from Leonotis leonurus, assembly GCA_026898415.1. Taxonomy (NCBI): domain Eukaryota; kingdom Viridiplantae; phylum Streptophyta; class Magnoliopsida; order Lamiales; family Lamiaceae; genus Leonotis; species Leonotis leonurus. The sequence goes on along the minus strand of JAPKLX010000074.1, from coordinate 816,856 downwards.
GATCTCCGACCGGAAGACATCTATTATGTTGAAAATTAATAAATAAGTTGCATTAATTATTTGGAGTTGAATTATTTGGAGTTGAATAGAAGGCGATGCTATTATTGAGATATTAAATTACACATTTAAGGTTTTGTAAGTCATTGATTTGCAGTTATGAATTATAAGTTGATGTTTAGATTGTTTAATGCTACGCATTTGGAGATCACGAGCATTTCAGTTGTTTGGGTCATTAATTTGGAGATCAAGAGTATTGGGTCATTTGGGTTGCAAGTAGAATCAAGATTTTTATATGCTATTATTTTAACTATTCTACCGAATTGCATCCAATATAACGAGTCATCTCCACACAATCAAACCATCCCAAGTCATATATCATCAAAACGTTACAACACACATGCATCTCATCAAAATATCCAAACATAATCGAAATAGAACGAGTTCGTATAATATTATACATATTAGTAGAAGATCCTTAAGACGTAATTAAAATCTATCCCCAAAGGGAGACGATCCTTAAGAAATTAATTACGTCTATCCCAATGTCATATATATACGCAAATCATTATACTAAATTACCAAAATTAAATTATTTAAAAACAATAATTTAAACTAAATTAAATTAACAACATAAACAATTAATTAAATTTATAGCTAATTAAGAAATTAGACATAAATTTAATATAAACAAAGTATTCGATTATTAAATGCAACAATTATTAATCTAAATTATTCTAAATTAGTCTAAATTGTTCAATTATTATATGCAACAATTAACCTATTAATCTAAATCAAGATAATCCTAAACAATTTGACCTAAAGAATTATTAATCTAATTTAGTATAAATAATTTTAAACAAGTAATTGACCTAAAGATAAATTATTAATTCCACAATAATTCAACAATTGTTGATTTAATTAACAAAATTACATCTAATTAATTACCTACATTAAATCTAATTAACCTACATTACATCTAATTAACTAAATTACATCTAATCTAAATTATTCTAATTAATAATTAAACAATTAACCTAAATTATTCAAATCTAATTAGTATAATTAACTAATCTAATTAACAATTTAACATAACATAATTAAATTAAAAATATTAAATTATAGAGTATTAATTACATACCTTTCACCGGAGAAGGAGGCGGCGCCAGAACGGCAAAAGGCGGTTCCGGTAGGCAGTCAAGAGGACTGAACGCGGACGGAGGGTGGCGCGGCAGTGGGCTCCTCGCTGGAGGGAGGGCAGGAGGCGGAGGGAGGGCGCGGAGGCGGCTGGGGCCGGACAGCAGTGCGCAGAGGCGGAGGAGAGGCCGGTGAGCGTCGCAGGCGCGACGGGGAGGCGGCGGGGACGCGGAGGCTGTCCTCTCCGGCGAGAAAAATGCCAAAAATTAGAGAAATAGAGAAATAGAGAGAAGGGGGAAGGAAAATCGAACAAATAGACTTACCTAGGGTTGCTTTGGCCGGTGGGAGCTTCGAATCGCCGGAGAACGGTAGGAATCGCCGGAGAAGATGTATAAGTGTTCTGTTTTCGCGAAATGGACTGAAACCCGATTTAAAGGGCTGGACGACGGACTTAACGACGGAAAAGTCTGTCGTCCAGTAATTAAATAAATCATAATTAAAATTAATTAAGTTAACGACGGACTGACGACGGAACAATTTAACGACAGACTGTTCCGTCGTCAGGTCCGTCGCTAGCTTTGGCACCAACTTGCGCGCCAAAAAAACAGTCGCCAGTCCGTCGTCAAGAATTTTGCGGCAATCCGTCGCCAGTCCGTCGCCAGAGGACGACGGATTTACAATCCGTCGTCCATTCCGTCGCCAGTTTCATGTTTTTTGTAGTGATATGAATGCAATGGAGGTAAGAATCACCATTCCATTACATCTTCCATTCGAATGTACCAATCACCTCCTAAGGGATGGTTGGTACACAGAAATTGTTTAGGATGGGAATGATCATTCCTGTTATTACTTGTCACAACCAAAGATCGCTACTTAACCTTAGTCCTTGCCTCCAGTCAGCCCAAAGAAGGGAAACGAGAATTATCCCTTAGATGCCATACTCCCAGAGATGTTTAGTTGCTCTGGGGTCGTGTGCAGATCTGATATTTCTCTCTCTTTCATCTCAGGAGGAGGACTCTGGACTTTTTTCTCCCACTACGTATTTCTGCCTCCATCATCATTTTTCATTCATGATAGATGAAGATTACAATAGTTTCAGATACAATACATAAAGAACCTGGATAAAAGGAGGACATTTTCATTTTAATGCTTGCTTGAGCGGCCGCTTCGGCTCGTTCTTTCTGTACGGAGATAGATTGAATCTTTTTTGCAGTTTCTGAATAGTCACCTTGCCCCGATCTAACCAGAGCGTAAGGGCGCTTTTTTGATGAGTTTCGGCTTCCTTCCAACAGGCAGATGGCACCTCTTGCCTGGTCAATCAGCATGTTCTAACACGTGTTCTTTGGTGTAGATCTTATTCGTATTCATTTGACACTTGTGGGCATTTCCTGCATCTGAGAAGTTTTCCATCATGACTTCGTTTAGATAGGATTTATCCACTACAAATAAACCCCATGGATAGCCTCCGAACTGGTATACAAAAATAATCTGGAATGATCATTCCTACAGCAATCAGTAAACCCATGAACATAGGATTAATCATTTCTTCCACTACTCATGATATTAGCTATTCTCAATTATCAAAAGTGAAATATATTTTGATTTTTGAAAAAATAATTGTTATTTATTTTTTAGAAATGGCATATTACACTTTTTTTTTTGAAATTTCATGAGGGCTAAGTTAAGTCGGGCTGATGGGCCAATCTTGGTCTATTGGGTCAAATGAAGAAAATCGATCAATATATTTTTTAAATAGTTTTTTTGCACAACCAACGAATAATGGTGGTAACAAAATTATTTTTCATGACTAATGATATTCGGTTCGAAAAGTTTACGAATATATTCGAATATAATTTTAACCGCCGAACTTTGAATAATTTGCAAATTTATATACGAACTATTTTATGAATCTCTCAAATTAATATAAAATATATATTATAACAAATAATTTTAATAAATAAATCTTTTAACGAGTACAAATTCGAATATAAAATCATGCGCCATGTGGACGACTCTCCGCCTTTCTTCAATATCTCTACTTAATCGAACCATCCAAACGCATCCTAAGTTCTAAAGGCCTAACCAAATAAAAAGTAAATAAATAAATATAGAATCTTGGTTTTGATCCGGATATCTTCATTCTTCTTGAAGTGAGGTTCTGCTGTTGGTCTTGGTACTCTTTTGTCATCAGTATTTCCTTATTCGTACGATCAACTGTTCTCCATGTTCTAGCATGACATGCATATCTAGATTATCGATATCGTCTGCTTGTTTTTGGGTAGCTAAGTCTCATATTCTGTATTTTTTTCTTCGACTACTTTTGTTGTTTGGATGTTGCCTAACGTGTTATGAAACAAATACCATGTAAACAGGTGCCAGAAGAGATCCTTGTCGAGAGAGTTGTTGGCCGCAGACTAGATCCAGTTACAGGGAAAATATACCATCTTGAATATTCACCCCCAGAGACCGAAGAAATTGCTGCAAGACTTACTCAACGCTTTGACGACACTGAAGAGAAGGTAGACATTTTTTCCCTATTCTATCAGCTACCACTAATCATTTTACATCTTATCTCGATTTTGAGTTTTTAGCCCGTGACACAAACATTTCTCTTAGTATCGATGACTTTCTTTGCTTTCAGGTTAAACTGCGTTTGCTCACTCATAACAGTAATGTGGAGTCTGTGCTTTCGATGTACAATGACCTAATAGTCAAAGTATGCAACTTTTCTTGAATTTATTTCTATTTTATAGAAAGTAAGCTCTATTGTGAATCTGTCTCTTCCTTACTATCACAGATAAGATTACAAGTCCTCATTTATCGAGTTGAGATCTTTATCCCCCATCTCCTTAAATGCAGGTAGATGGAATGCTTCCCAAAGAGGAAGTATTTTCACAAATCGACAGTGTATTAACCGAGCTTCTCACGAAGAAGAAAGCCGCGTTAGGTTCACTGGCTTCATAAAACCGGCTTCAACTGGAAAATGGTGAAAGCTGCAGAAAACCAAGATTCATGCAAAAAGGGGAGGTACATATATAGAGAGAAAGATATCGGATTTATAAGTATTGCGTTTATGAAATTATTGTGCTTCATTACTTTGAGATGATTCGGAAGAATAAAGAATATACTCTTATTGTATGCCAGTTGTTACCAATTTTCTTTATTGAATTCATGTACATAGATTGTAGCCTTCTGAACTAGTGCATTGCTGCATTTCTTTCGGATCGTGCTTTCAAGAAATTCTATCGATTATGCAGGAATAACGAGTCGATCTTATGCTTTCGATTTTCTTCGTGTTGGTCACAACGTTTACTTCTGTTGCAAGGACTTGTTCTATGTTATTGAATTTTCATAGGCTATTTTATTTGACATATTCTCTTGCAGCCCTATTTTCTTCTTTGTGTGAAGATTGGGGTTTACTCTTAGACTTCTTGGAGATTATTACACGTTATAAATCTGTTGTGTCTGAATTATTACAACATTTGATTGGATCATTTTTCTCCCAAGAAAAATGAACATGGTTCTATCTTTAGTAGGGGTGGCAATTGAATTGGGTCGGGTCGGGTCGTTATTGACAATACTTTGATATTCAGAATGCTTTTAAAAAAGCCTCTTCTAATTACGGAAGGAGTTATCAGTACCTCGGAAAGCGTGTGGAGTTTGTTAAGAACATTGTTTCCGAACTCGTAATCCTCATCGTCAAACAATATTGTTCCAATCAACTTGAGATGTCTTAACTCACGCATCTCCCATATCTCACCTGGCAGACAAGTATCCCCAATTAATCCTATCAAGGTTTGCAAATTCCCCAATCTTGATATTCCAATTGGTAACCTTGAACCGCACCAGATAGCTAAATAGCGTAGGTTGACAAGTTGTAATATTTCTGTTGGAAACTCTTGGAATTTCATTTCGTATACATCCAACACTCTAACCAATCTTAATGCCAAAAACACTGTAGATATGATATCACTAGTGCTTAGAAATGATCGTGCAAGTGACATCATCTCTGCTGAATTATACATATCGTTCATACCATCTGATGATGTCTGAATACTCACACGACGTGGCCTACTCACTGAAACTTCCAAAGCATTCTTGACAACGCATAGAAACTTCTCTTCTTCGGCTTTCCTCACGCATAAATCCCTCAACAAATCATGCATGCTGCACCTCATTGCTTTTCCATTATACTTAATCCTTTTAACCAAAACTAGGTTCCTGTCCACCAACGCCTTTAGATAACCCTCTCCTTCTTCTTCCAAATCCTTATCTCCCTTTGATTTCACAAATCCTTCTGCCATCCACATACGTACAACTTTAGAGGCCTCAATCTCAAAATCTTCAGGAAAAGCTCCCATATACAAGAAGCATAGTTTCAAGTCATTTGGCAAGTAGTCATAACTCAAGGAGAGTATATCAGAGAAATGCTCGTCCGATTTAGCAATTGCATCTCTTACATCGTTCCCTATATTCTCCCAAACATCTTTCGATCTTTCGATCTTAGACAGGATCCCTCCCACCACGCTGATGGCAAGTGGAAGTCCTCCACAATTTCTTGCAATCTTTTCTCCGATTTCTTGAAATACATCGGGGCAATCCTCGTCACCAAATACAGTTTGAGAAAGTAGTCTCCAACTATCAGAC
>JAPKLX010000074.1:697173-801075 GCA_026898415.1 Leonotis leonurus | reverse complement strand
CTCTACGTAGATAGACTGCACATACCAATATAAATTTTAAAGTATAAATATCTTGTTGATATAGAGAAGTAAAAAATTGTAATCCATAAAAGATAAAAAAAAAATGACTGTGAAATAGTGAAAATTTGAGACTCTATTTGAGTAGTAAAACTGTAAAACTCAGTAACTAAATTTAGTAAAAATCCTTAGAAAAACCAAAACTATCACCATTTCCATTTTCCAAAATCAGCAATTCTTCAATGGCTTCTTCACCTTCTCCTCTAACGATCTACTCCTCTCCCGCAAGGTCTTCCCTTTATCTACTATCTCTCTTCTCGATAGCTCTGCTGTCGCCGGCGGTCGGCGCTTCGGTGAATCAGTTCAAGTTGGACGGCAGAGTGTTGGAGCTCGACGACTCCAATTTCGATGCAGCAATTTCGAGCTACGATTACGTTTTCGTCGATTTTTACGCTCCTTGGTGCGGCCACTGCAAGCGTCTCGCTCCTGAGGTTTTGCTGTCGCTTTCCTTTTTATTTTGTTTGTGGATCGTGTGTGATTTGTGTTTGATTTGCTTTGGTCATTTAGTATTGAAGAAGTGAAGAGGAGAAGAAGATCTCCTTTAGAGTTGCTATTGTCGATTTTGTGGTTTGTAGTTCATGTTGTGAACTTTATTTTATATTGAGTTGATGAAGTTAGGCAAAAGTCTTTGCTTGGAGAGAGCATATTGTTGGATTTTTTTTTCTGACTATAATTTATTATCGATTTCAATACCATGGCAAGAGAAGGATGGTGAAGCTGTAAACTTGCATGACTTTTCTTCTTTAGAATGTTAAATATGTTTATCAGATTTAATGACTCAAGCATATATTTTTCTTCTTCACATAGGATGTATTGTGTATTCTAGTGTTCCTTCATCCTTGAAATTATCACTGACTCTATAGTCTATACAGCTGGATTTTTCATTATTTGAATTATGGCTCTTGGAAATATTTCAGTAGGTACTTGGAGGAAGTTGGAGCCCAATAATAAGCTGTAGCATATGGCCTTGCACTTGTTGAATTTAGTTATAGTGAAACTCTTACTGGTTGATCAGCAAAGCTGTAGATTAGACTGAGGGAATGCTTTTCCTCATCCCGAAAAAAAAAAAAAGATCCTTTTCCTGATGTGAGTTGAACTTATTGGTGTCATTGGCAAGAGTACACATTGTACCTTAGTGAACTATGAATCTCATAAACTTTTCTTTTCACATTGAACTTCTATAATATCTTAAGTAGTTTTATTTCACTTGGGGCACATTAAGTTAGAGTAAAAAGGCCTTGCACCATAAAAACAGCAACTTACTTTATACATATGCTTGCTTACATGTGATATTGGTTGATTAAAACTTGTAGTGATTCCTAGAGTACTGGAGAGCCTCATTTTACTAACTATTTATTTCTTACTCAGTCACTCAGCTCATACATTCGTTTATAACTTGGACTGATGTATGTCAATGGTGCATTGCAGTTAGATAAAGCTGCCCCTATTCTATCTGGATTGAAGCCACCCATAGTTATAGCAAAGGTAGATGCTGACAAGTACAGAAAGCTTGGTGCTAAGCATGATGTTGAGTATGTTGTCTCATTCTCCTGGAATAATAGTGTCTTGCGCTGTTTGAACCGGCTTTAATTGTTTCCTTATGAGTTGTATATAATCTGCACTTAGCAAGAATTAAAAACTTTCTTTTATTTAATGCAGTGGATACCCAACTCTAAAGGTTTTCATACATGGAGTTCCTACAGAATACTTTGGACCCCGGAGAGCTGATTTACTAGTTCAATTTTTGGCAAAATTTGTTGCTCCTGATGTTACTGTTCTTAATTCTGACTCTGATATCAGACACTTTACTAAGGAAGCGGGCACAAATTTTCCTATATTTATGGGCTTCGGCTTGGATGAGTCCTCAATATTAGATGTAGCTGTCAAGTATAAGAAGAAAGCCTGGTTTTCTGTGGCCAAGGACTTCTCAGAGGATATCATGTCCTTTTATGATTTTGATAAGGTGCCTGCTTTGGTAGCGATCCATCCAACCTACAATGAGCAGAGCATTTTCTATGGGCCATTTGAAGGTTAGTTTGTTGTCAATTTCGTCTTGAACCCTGTGGATCAAGCACCAGCCACCATCTTCTTTTGCACTGCCCCTTTCTTATATTTTGCATGCACTCATAGCACATCCACGCATATGTGTATGTGTGTGTGATTTCAAGAGTACTTAGTGGAGCAGAGCTATTATTATCATCTTTGATTTTCAAACAATTCCATGTGCAGTTGTTTATCAACTATAGTTATAATCTGATTTGCATGAAGATATCTTGATGCTGATATATTCTTACTTAATATTTTCAAAGTTCACAGATAAGCTCTTAATTAGATCTGATTTTGAACCCATTTTGGATGTTCAAGTAGCACAAATATGATTTGCCCATGCATTACATTTCCTTGAGGAGAGAAGCTTTCCTCCTTTCAAAACTGTTAAAATGGTTGAACTTTTTTAAACTTCATCTTGTATGTATTTTCTATTTCATTGCATTGAACTGCAGAAAAGTTTGTCGAAGATTACGTAAAACAAAGTATGCTCCCTTCGATACTACCTATAAATCAAGAGTCATTGAAGTTGATCAGAGATGACGATAGGAAAGTTGTCCTAACATTCTTGGAGGATGAAGTAGATGAAAAGTCCAAGGAAGTAATAAAAGTCTTGAAGTCTGCTGCTTCTGTTAATCGTGACTTAGTCTTTGGTTATGTTGGGCTGAAGCAATTCGAAGAATTTGTCGAATCATTTGGAGTCTACAAGAAAACCCCACTTCCGATGATGGTTGTTTGGGATGGCAATGAGGAATACTATACTGTAAGTGATGGCTTAACTTTCTCACGAGCTAAAAGGGTCCAACTAGTTCTTCCAAGTTGTATATTTGCAGATTTCGTGTAGCATTCAACTTTTTTGATCATCTAGACCTTTCATATTGAGCAGGTCACGGGATCCGAAAGCATGAATGAAGAAACCAATATGGGTAGCCAAGTCTCGAAGTTTCTTGAGGGTTATAGAGAAGGAAACATCGCGCAACAACGTCTCCACGGTCCAACCTTAGCGGGATTCATAAAATCACAGTTCGGAGTCAGAGTTGTCCTCATGGTAATATTCGTGGTGTTGGTGATGGTGCTGATTTGGACAATGGCCAAAGAGGAACCCTTGACCGTTGGCACACGGGACAACGCAAGCAACGAACGGAGCCCCACATCCCAGCCGGAAACAAGAGAATCACACCAACGGGATGCTTTCAAGGAGGATTGATATCATATGAAGGTATTTCGGGATCTCGTCTATAAATTGTATTTGACACGGACATTGACGATAATCGATCTGTAACAATCGGATTTGGGAAGGTATGTAAAGTTTTATCTCATTGTTGCTATGTAACTGAGAAGAATTAACTTAAAAAGGTTATGTTAGAACAACTTTTTTGTATAGGATGGTTATTGTGAGTGTACTCTTTCATTTTTGGACATGCATTTATCATATATATATATATATATAAAAATATATATAAAAGTGGTATTTGGGTATAAAATGGGAAGTAATCATAATCATTTATTGCATTAGATATAATGGTTTATATTTCATCTTGAAATCATGGTCAACGCGTCTTGCATCGCATAATTGCAATGCAAAAGGGTATAATTCGTATACTCTATTGGCGGTTTCTATATAAATTTTCAAAAAAGTTGGCAACACTATTTATTACGGAAATTTTTTTTGGAAACTACCTCAATCCACATCATTGTAATTCTCTGTGATTCTTACTTCAAACAAGGAAAAAATAAGCACGACGTTGTTCCGACGGTCGCGACGCCTTCTGAATATTGACGGGGACGTCGATAATTTCCAGAGTCCCCTTCCACAGGACGAACATAAATTGTTGCACAGTATAGTCACATAAATTGCATTAGTATATATGTAGTGTTGCATTGTATAGTTACGCAATTTGCATTATACATATATATTATACTACCATTTAATTTTTGATAGTTGTAGAAATTTATGGATGATATAATCTTCCAAAAATATTAGAAAAATTACACCTAATTTCGAATTATGAGAAATTTATATTATATATTGATGCATTAGAGAGTATAGAAATTATAAATTGGTTGAGACTGAAACATTGCATTTTAATATAACTGACAATGTTACTCACGTATATGTGTGGTGCAACATAATATTATTAAACGATAAAAATATAAAATAACATTGCAATTTACACGTATATAATAATGTAATCCACGTGTATATGTGATGCAACGTAAAGAGTGCAGCAACAATCAATTTTACAATAATATTTTGCAGCATATAAACAATGCAAAAAATTAAATATTTAAGTGCAAAACTGTAATATGTGTGATGCAAACAATGCATCGTATAAACGATGCGAGCCGCTTGAATTTCTCTCGCGGCAGCCCCACCTCCCTCTCTGTCACAGATCACCTCGACTACTAGGGTTTTCTCTAAACAAACTCCCAAGAATATACAAATCCTCCGTCAAATAATTATCTCCTGATTGTGCCCCCTCGTTCTAATCCCCACGACAATGCTTGCCACATTCCGCCGCCGGAGCACGTCGGCAAGGAAATCGCCGCCAAGTCGGAGGTGAAGCGGCAAAGGGGTGCTTCCACTGCTCCCTCGCCCTCCCCATCTTCCACAAAGACTTCTCTGAAGAATCATCGTCGGTAAGAGAAGAAAAAGAATGAATATCACGTTTTGGAATATTTTAATGTATTTAAAAATCAATTAATTCGGATAGATCATAACCGTTGATCTACTAAAATTAATGGTTGAGATCACTTCATATTTTATACCCAAAAGTCACTTTGTATATGAACTATATCTTATATATATATATATATATATAGAATCTTTTTCTCCATTCAAAACACATTTTTCATTTTTTTTCAAAAATTCGTGCCGACTACCTTACAACACATTTTTCGTGGACGAAGAAAGTATATTTTTATATGAATTTACAAATTAAAATGTAATTTTTACATTTTATGAAATAAAAACAATTATTCTATAAAACTAGATTAGGGGTAAAAATTAAAATTCTATAAAAAAAAATGTTAAGAAAACTGACGGAGTTTAGGACCCCATGTTCACTGTTCCTAATATATTAAAACCAAATCCAAAACCAAATAATCAGGGACGCTTAAGGTTTCCGAAATCGTTGGTTCCGATTCGGTTACGGTCCAATTCCGACATCTAAATTCAACTAATTATTTTCATTCACATTAAATAACGCACGATAATGAAACGCCATGCAAAGAGAAAAAAGATGAAAGAATTATAAGAGTAGGAGATGAAAAGTGAATATATAAAATGTAAACTCACAAAGTGAAATTAGACCAACAAACCTCCATATATACATGCCAAAAGCAAAACCCACAATGAAAAAGAAAAGAAAAGGCTCAAAACAATCAAATTAAGGCAGAGGCTGCTATTACAAATTGAAGCACCAAAATAAAAATCATTTTACTTAGAACAAAAATTTATCAATGCACTATTGAAACTTATGTAATAATTTACAAGTTTAGCACTTCAGTGAAAATTTAAGCACACCACCACCTTACCTTCACTAACATCCCGGCAGCGAATGCGCCGAGGTGAATGGTGAAAAGCTTGCAGCCGACTCGCTATAATGCAACGGCCTTGGCTCTGTGGTGGCCGACTCGCTGTAATGTAAAGGGTTCGCTCGAAGGCTCGAAGATCCAACGTAACTCGAGCCTATGGCTGGGCTTGGAATGTAAGGGGACATGTATCTTGAGTTGATGGATGATAAGGATGGGTAACCTATTGAATGGGGTGAGACTAAATAAGCTCCGTTATATCTTTGTGACGACATATTCCTAAGGTCGACAGAGCTCCGACTAGCACTCAGATGGGGCGATTGGTGATGAGAGAGGAGTGAGTGGTGGGTGTAAGGGGTGGAGGTGGTGGACTGAGGCCGAGAGAACGGTGGTGTTCGAGAGGATGATGCGCCTATTTGAATGGCCGATGATGATGCTAATGATGACCTAAACGAAGATAAGGCTGAAGAGGAAGCGATGGAAGAACCTGGGGTGGATGAGAGTAGGGGGGTGGATTCTGTTGCTGGTGGCTCGCCGTTGCTTGTTCTGGCGTCACGCTTGCATACGGGGCAGAATGTTCTCCAAGAAGTCAGCCATGCGTCGACGCACATCGCGTGAAATTCTGAGATATATGAGATGAAATTCATCAGCAATTGGATAATCTATTGGTAGATAAGATGTTATTTAGTACTCCTCTGTTCCACCAATTTTGTTCTGACACAGGTATTAACGAGAAAAAGTAAAAGATAGAAAGTGGTAAGTCCCACCACTTTTGAAGAGTTAATTGTTTCCTTTTTTGGTACGAGACATATTGAGGAGTGGATATTCATAAAAGAAAACGAGAAAAAGCCCGACTTCGGTTTCCTTTGGTGTAAAATTCGGTTATTTCAGTTTCGGTAGTTTTACACGGCAAATACCGTCTGAAATAACCAAAGATTCCCCCATAATCAAGAACAATTAGAATAACTAAAGACACCTAAAAGCCATATATATGTATATAGTACTCCAAATTCCGTCAGAAAACCACCAAATGGACCGACTTTTTTGTTAAAATTTAGCCGAAATATGTGTTTGCTTTGGTTCAGTTTGCTTTTCGGTTTTTTCCGGAGTTCTACTCACCCATACTCTGAAACACACAGTAGTGAACACTTACTATGTCGACACGGTAGAATTCTTAGCTTCTCTCCCATGTTGTAATCTTCAAGGCATATGGCACAAGTGGCCGAAGTACAGTTGTCCTCGAGAACAGCTGTGAACACAAGTGATGGCATAGCTTTTACCAAACGGCTGCTCATCCCGTGGAATTCTCGCACACGTGGTGCTTGAGGCCGTTCTCTTCTGATCCGATGCCTTCTTACAAAGAAACAAGTAGCCAACAAGGCAGACATGGCAAGCAAGGAAATGAAAGAGATGGCCATTATTGACCACGCCGAGTCCTCAAAGCTCGGCACTATCCACACCTCTGCATTACTAGCGTTGGCGTATTCTCTCAGCGTTTCAGCACAAACTTTGGTGACGAACACAGCATTAATCTTTATACCAGCAGAGTTTCCAGCCACTGCATTATCATAAGTCGACACTGCTTTTAAGTACAAAATCAAACTGAAAATAGAAAAGTCATGCCTTTCAACAATAACTATCACATTTTAAGTCACGAAATACTAATATTTCAAAAAAATAAATCTTAAAGAACTTATTTCGACAAACACTTTGGAAGAGCTTATAAGATCCACAAAACATTAGTTTTGAGGAGTTTATACGCTAAGTCATAAAAATTGTCGAGATCGAATGATCTAAGAAACAGCTTAACAAGCAGCTCTATCATGCTTTGCTAAGTAGAGATGCCAAATTCAATGCTAAAAGCAACTTTTTTGAGGAGCTGCACTATCTGAATAAGCATCCGTATATTCCTAGGGGAAAACGAGGATAGAATTTAATCAATTGGCAGCAAAACTACTTTTGCATTTTTGCCCTATTCGTTTTGCACATTGAGCGAGCTCCTGAATCACACATTCAATCATTCCTTACGAAAGACGAAGCATTGTATCTAAGAAAGCTGTAGTAGGATAAGACATACTTGCAACCAATTCACCGTCATCGTTATCATAAACAATGGCTGCCTTAAACCCTGCAGCTTGTGCTCTTCTGACTTTCTCTTCAAAGCTACATCCTCCTCGAACTATCAACACAAATGGGGACCTGGTGCTGTTTACTACTGGAACAACTTTATTAGTCAGTGGCGTGCATGCATCCAAAGGTTCGGCAACATATACTGTCCCACATATCCCGGATCCTTTAACCGATGGTGCTGAAATCATGAGTGAATACATCAGTGAGAGGCTATTTCTAGATCAAAAAACATAGCAATTGCTAGCATGAAAGCAATAATTGAGTTAAATTAACATTAAGCAACAGCTAATCAATCCAACTTTTTAAGTCTTTCTAGTTTCTATTCCCAATCACAGCTTTATTGAACAAAACAACAACCAATTCTTATCTGAAACCATACCAATCATTACTCAATCAACACTTCTAACTAATTAACAGCCCAAAGCATATAACTATTATCTTGTCTACAAATCTGTCATAAAAGAAATCATATGTTCCAAAATAATACTTCAGAATCTTAACGAATCAAGCATTTCATCAAACAGTAAAGAAACTAAAAGATCACAAGCATATGAAGAAGAAAAACAATGAAAATACAGCAAATCAAGTTGAAAAAAAAACCCATTGCAAGATTCAATAGAACAGAAAAAATCACACCACCCAGATTCAATAATCTCTAAACAATCACACCCACACACATACACAGTCACAGAAGCAGAAAACACAAAAAGGGGAAAAACTAAAACTCACCAAAATTAGCTTCGATGTCTTCAAACGACAAGGTAACATTGTTGCCTATCAAAACCACATTACCATAAGCCGCGAAAGAGCCCAACAAACAAAAAAGGCAGCACAAAAACACCCACAAATCCGACATCTTCATCGACCCTAAATATCCCAACTTTATCCAATATCACACAGAGACCGTAAAACCCTCTTCTCCTTTTCTTTCCCTCGAAGAAACAATCCTTTTTCTGCTCGAATTCTACAAAACAAAATAAAATACAAAAGGGGTTTCAAACTAAGAGAAGATCAAGACATCAGCTTCCATGCTGCAGTGCTATGTTGTGAAGATGGCTGATTCCTAGGGCTTTTGCGATTAATCGTGTTATGATTGAGGTGAATTACTTTGGGGAGACGAAATTTTGTACCAATGGAAACTCGATTTGCTATTTATGGGGGTTTTGTCTTTATTTGTGGTGTGCTGTACTGATAATCTTCGCATGAATATCCTTTCGGACATTATTAGATAAAGAGGAAGTTAAATCAGGTTGAGAATTTTGTTAAATTTGCAATTTAGTCCTCCAAAATTAACTAACTATACATGTTTTTGACCCTCTTTGATCTTTATTTTAATTTTTAGCATAATTTGATTTTGACCCTTAAATTAGGAATTGGTTATATTTTCTTTATAAAATTTTGATAGTGAAGTGGGAATAAAACTATAAAAGAAGTATTACTCCTCCATCTACCAAAATCTCCGCATTAAAATAATATTTTTTTAAATATTGTTAAGTGACTACATATG
Organism: Leonotis leonurus; assembly: GCA_026898415.1. Classification (NCBI taxonomy): domain Eukaryota; kingdom Viridiplantae; phylum Streptophyta; class Magnoliopsida; order Lamiales; family Lamiaceae; genus Leonotis; species Leonotis leonurus. The sequence continues at coordinate 791,801 of JAPKLX010000074.1, read as the reverse complement.
TAACACATCATATAATAAATATAAAAATTAATCTATATTCTAATAATAAGTGAAGTCTCTTTGGAAAAGAATTAGAGATTGTTCTTAGCTGATTAGGGATTAGGCAAAGCAAAAACGACGAGATCCTAATAAGGGTTGCTTGAGGAGGAATCGTTCTTAGTCTTAGAGTTATCTTACCGTCCTATGTCTATGTCAAATTATTGGCTGTTGTGATATTCTTCTATATCTGATCTCGGAAAAATCCGGTTGAAAGATAAAACCCACCTTTAAGGGAGCTCTAAAGTTCCTTCTCGTCTGGTCCATGTATAAATTCTTATTGACTCATCCTTTGCTGCAGAGGTTAGGAGAGAGAGTGACAATACAAACAAGGGTAGAATGAGATAGGAGATAAAAAGATCTTTTATATGACAGTTTATGAAAGTCGATATAAATCGTTATTCTTCTTGTCCAAATCAATCTTGTTTGCACAATAGAAAGGGTCACAAGTTTATCTCTCCATCGAATTAAATTGGTCAAAGGTGCACGTTCATGAGCTCATGGTAACGTTTCAATCAATTCTTACCTACATCTCCCCGAGGAAATTAAGAACATAAATCCATTAGCCCAAATAAGATGTCCAAATAAGAATATCCATACAGTGACCGATAAACTATTCATTCCATAAGAGTTATATAAGTTATGAAGGATTTAATCATAAATAATTTTTTAACCAGCCCATCAAATAAGTGAAAGATTCATAAAAAATATGAAACAACGTGATATGCTTCCAACGAACTTTGATTAAAGTATAATAATTATTTTTCACAAAAAACTTACCTTTTATATACATAACAATACTTTGTTTTAATCACATAAAATGCATCACTCCGGCCACCATATCTGAGTTTTAATTGTGTAACATGAACTCAAATATAATAATTAAATTAGAATTGGGATTATGTATTTATTGTGAAACAATTTTAGTTATACCAATCTAGGTAAAATATGATATTTGGTCATCAATTAATACAAGAAGCAAATTTTATAAGTAAATGAGATTGATTGAGCTATCATGAGTCATGACATTGTTATTATCTCATCATCAGCTCCACAAGGCACTAGATTAAAACTAATTAGTTGTACCTAAAAGATAGGGTTAACAAAAACAATTATTTAATATAATGGTGGGGTTGGAGGTGCTCCAAGTGGGGGTGGGTTGGAATTATGATATTTATCTAATTACATAAATTAATTAGGCACATAGTATTGTCAAAAATATAGTACAATGAATCATTGTTCACAATTATTTGGATCCTGGTTTTCGCAAATGGGTCAACCCGGTAAAGCCAACTTGGTTTATGGGTCCATCTAGTGTTCAAATTTGATGTGATCTTGAATTGTGCTTGTCCAAAGAAAGGATTGGAGTGTCTTTATTCTTTATGAATAAAAATAACTCTTTTTTACTGTTGGAAAAGGTGGAACAGTTTTAATATAAATGTAGGGTTGAGTTGTTTATGATATAAGAAAAGAGTGTTACATTTTAAGGGTAAATATTAAAATTTATATACTTTTGTAATTTTTTTATTTTTCAATTTAGTAGATAAATACATAAATTTATTTATTTTTTCTATATTTCTTGAGTTTGACCAATAAATACATTTTTTTCATAACATTCGATCAAGTTTAGGTTGATGTAAACTCTTATTTTTATATGCATGTTAATATATAACAAAAACAAAAATGTTAGATTGCAATTCAACTTATGGAAAAAAAATTTGTAATGCAAAAGATAAGAACAAGCTGTAAGTTAATATATTTATTTAGTCAGATCGAAAAGTCATGAAAACTATAAAAAAAAAAAATCCTATGTATTTATTAGTAAAAAATTGTAAAATAATTATTTTAAAAATATGTGAATTTTGAGACAATCAACCACTTTTTAAATAAAGTGAAGTTTATAATAAAAGATGTAAGATGATGTGACATAAGATAACTTTAAAAATGTACTCGGTTATATATTATGAATTTCCTTTAGAAATGTATATAATCAAATGAAACGCTCAAAAAATAAAGTTCACATGTTGATACAACGATAATACAAGATAAGGACCAAATTCAACATTTTCAGATTAAATTTAAATTTTTCGATTTCAATTCGTGTGAATTTGAAAAAATTTAAGCTATGTTCAAAATCCAGAATTTGTGAAAGTTTGTGTAAAATTTTACATTAATTTACCCTAAAATTTAAATAAAGAAAAATAATTTGGACACAGTGTATTGAAGAACTACAATTCCAAATACTGACAAAAGAAACCAACAAATAGAACGCCCACCGTTTAGTATTGACTTAATCAAACACCTTCCCATCCGAATAACATAATAATGAGTTAAAGTTTAAGGAAGCAAATTTATTACACTAAACCACAAAATTTTCAAAAATATGCTCTCTCCTTCCTCCAAAGAATGACACATTTATTTTTCGTACAGTTATTAAAAAAAAGTGTAGAATGTAGTATAAAAATTATAAAGATGATACAATCTATACCTTTGTAAAGAGTTAACTTTACTTTTTAAAATTTTGAATTGTGTCAAGTTTATTGGATAACCCAAAAAAGAAAGTGTTTCATGTTTATTGGGAGAGACCGAGCAAGTACATTAGTAAGGGATTATTTGGTATGTTGAAGTAAAATAATCCAGGAGGAGAGTAAAATCAATAATAAAAACTAATGAGATTATTCTATCTCAAGGGATAAAAGCTTCAACACAATAAAAATTCTACTGATATATAGTTGTAGAGGAGAATGTATAACACATTATGCCATTTTAGGTGTGTATAATATGTTGGAAAAATATCCACTTTTATAGTACAACAAATCTGAAACGATGGAATTATCAAGAACTCATTTTACTAGATTGAGAAAGGGGATATTTTATCAAAACTAAGGTCCCATCATGATCCTCAAGAACATGAGCGCAGAAGAGAAATCAACTGTTTTTATGTTTGGCCCGGGTCGGCCTAGGGATGAGCATTCCACCTGAAAACAGTTTGAATGCAACATTGAAGAAACTGCAAACAATTCATTTGCAGCTGATGACCAAAAAGGCGAATGTAAAGTTAAGAAGCTGATGCGATAATACTCATGTGTATGTGTGTGTTCAGGCTACTGCAGGAATGTAGAAAAAGAGCTTTGAATTCCAGTAAGGTCAACTTAGTCGGAATATCAATTTACCTCATGTCCGAACCCATAGGGGATCCAAAGAGACTGTCTTGTCATTTCTGTTTTGTGTTGATGCTGCTCGTGAGGGAGGGGCGTGCACAGTGATTGGAAGAATCCACTCACATTTGTCCCTCCCCTCTATCATAAGAGGATGCTCGTACCTGTCCATGAGGGAACCAAAATTGATTGAGAAACCAAAAGGAGATGAGAACTTATCAACAATATCATAATCAACCTTATTCTGATAGGTATAGCAGGTGAAATTTGAAAAGAGACTAGCAAAATCCAAGAGGAAAGTCTTGTCGAATCAAGAAATTCCCAGGTTAGATTCATCCTCATCAGTGATAGGAGAAAGGAATATTACCTTGTCCAGTCCATATTTCTCGGATTCGTAAGAAATTCAAATCGGAGAGCCCATTGCACAGAGACATAGCGTGTGCTGAAAGTCATTGGGCCATCCATTGGGATTGAAAAGAGAAAGCTTGTCTGAACTAAATCAGCCACAACCTCATGGTGATCGCTGAAGACCTGCAGAATACAATGTAGATATAGCAGCTGTCAGTTGTTGCTATCCAACATGAGGTCGTGGCCTTTTATTTTCACAATCACTGTTTAGTTGTTTACTTTCTCCATGTATGCACTTAGAAATAACGCCTTTTAGTGGTTTAAATCTGTATCTAGACCCATCCATTATTAGAATATACTGCACAATAAGATCTTAAATACTTGGGGAGTAGTGTAAAACTTTCATGCAGAACAAAATCGTCTCATAAAAAAAGTTCGTGTGGGAATAACTAATAAGTAATAAGCAGTCAATATGCAAAATGAGTAAGCTAAGCACCTTGGTAATTGTAGGGGTATGCCTTCGAGAATGATGTACATAGTTCCGACTTATACTCTCTGTCATCTCCAGAGATACTGACAGCTAAGGGCAGCATAAAGTATCCCAGTCAACTTCATAATCATATAAAATGAAAGTAAAAGGCTGTTTAGAATTACATATCACTGAAAACTCAATACCTCAAGGCATTTTCTAGTCCCTTCCTCATGAAAGAAAGTAAGGGTTCCACCAATCTGCGCATTACAAAGGGAGAGACTGATGACTAATGAATGAAGAAAGACTATTTGAACAAAAAGCATTCATGCATTACCATATCACAGAAGTAGTAAGTTGATTCGGAGTTCTTAGGAGAAAATCTCAGGAGTACTTGATCATCCAATCTGATATTATACGACCTCCCTCTAACAAAACTTTCTGCTGTAGAAAAAGTTAGCAAACAAATTAGTCATGAATAATCAAGGGTTATTAATATACCAGGAAATGGGGGAATGACTAGAACAATTTACATGTTCCAGATTCAACAGGCACAGAGGCAGATGGTATAGTTGAGTTGTCTTCAGCAGAAAAGGCCTTAAGATGTCTTGGTGGTCGACCAGGAGATAAAGTAGTCGGAGACCTGTCTGGTGAAGGTATCCAAAATCATCAACAGCTCAAAGTGCAAACAAAATAAATACCTGCCTACTACTGGGTATTTGTCATAGGTAATTCACTTATCAAATGTAGTATATCACGTATTGCAGTAAGCATTAAGAATACAAGTTAGAGAAAGAGCACATACCAGAGGCTGAATCATTTACGACCTCAGCTATAGACAGTCTAGGTAGTCCTGCATTTGAGGCTATGCTAGTACGTCCCTCAACATAAAGAGACCCTCGATTTGAAGACCTCCCAGAAAATGACTGCAGTGATAATGAACTTCCAAATGTTCTATTTAAATCTTCCTTCATAGGATTATATGAAGAGACAGATAAGACCTCATCCCTTGAACTTTCATAACCTTCTTCAACTCCATCAGAAGAATCATTCACTTTAGCCTATAAAGAAAGAACCAAAACCAAACAATTGATAATTACAATATTGGGTTGATATTACCCGTTGCCTCATTCTCTGAGGATATGGATAACAGATTTAAACACTTAAATCAAAGAACAGAGTATTGATGTGGAAGAGAGGGAGTAGATTTTACCCACTCATCAGCACCAAGTTCTTTCCAGTATATGTCTAAGAAGGCTGGTATTACAGGAACTATTCCTGTGAAAGTTAAACAAAGCAAGACAAATTGATTTTATAAATGGAAAAAGATACTATCTGAAAGTCAATTGGTGTGAGGTATGAATCTTGCACAATTAATTTGTTTTGTTTTTTTGGTCGTATAGTCTTTTGGATTACAATCTAACCCAACAGAGTTATTTAGACAGAAACAAAATGTAGAAGGACATGAGATAAACTTTACCATCAGCCTGATCTTCTTCATTGGTAATGCCATTGCATTTTTGAGTAACCCATATCTGTAGAGGTAGACGTTCTTCCTAGAATACGAAAGTCAATAAAACATGATTGAAGTAGGTGCAGCAAGAAACGGCAGATATCAATAAGAAGGAAGTGAAGTGAAGCTAGACACTATTCATATAAAATATATTTTTCACCAACAAAATTCACCAAATTAAATTACTCGAAAAAACTAAAATATACATGAACCACAAAACCTTTACGCCATTTACAATGCAGAAGAGGATTTTGTAAAATCTAACAATACAGACGGGAATTAGGAGAGAACTAAGAATAAAAAAGAAAACATAAAGTTTTGGGTCTGTTAGTGTGCAGTCTGGGTAAGGTAAAAAAATTAGTTGGGTGATAAATGTAACACAGAAAAAGCAAAATAAAGGAGGATTCTCAACAACATATCTCATGGACATAACATGCAAGAATTGACAGGAACATTGACATAAAATTGAAGCAGTAAATGCCAGTACATAAAAAAACTTGTACAGGGAAAAGCACAAAATCTGTGAAAATTGAGAAACTAACCAGTTCAGGAACTTCTTGTCTCGACTCTCCTCGAGAAGTTACATTTTCAGAAACCAGATATTGACCAGACAATGAGGTTCTAACAAAGTACAAATAACGTATTGTTGCACCTCTGTAAGATGGAGGTATAAAGTTTGGTAAAAGGGTGCGTACCACATCTACAAGTAAAAAAACAAAATAACATTATAGAAAGCTAGAAATAAGCAAAATAGAATTAGAGATGATACCAACAGGTCAACAAATTTAACCATCCATTTAGCTGCATTGTCAAAGCATTGGATGCAAATAAGGTATGCAATAAATTTCTAGACATAATCTAGTTAAAAATGAGGGTTCTTGCGCATGCATGAATAGTTGTTAGTTAAAGCTAGGCCAAGCCACAAGCAATACCCACTTCACCAATTTCAAGGAGTTGATTTTAAGTTTTTAACAATAGGTATCATCTCTCAGGAGAAGCACCAAGTACATAATTCAACAAAGCAATGAGGTTGCTTGATATGGAGCATGTGGAAGAGTTAAATCATTATGATTGAAGAATAAGTCCAGTTAGTTGACATGTAACACTGAAAATAATGAAATAATGGTTTCACTATCAAAGGCTACAAGTTTGCAATAACTAAGAAGCACGCAACAATGCACGCGGAGCAGTGTGGAATAAAATTAATTCAAGTTTATACATTCCAAAAGTTTTGATGCACGGTTTGACACTTATCATGCAAATAAGTAATACACAACGTGAACTATGAATCTCAATTAGCCTTACAAGTTCTGGTTGCCCCGCTGGATAGAATTTGATTCGAAACTATAGTTGGGCTCGAGCTATCCATGAATACATACTCACCTGATGAAAAGGACAAGAATAATTACACGTGCAAAAAAGAAAAACACCTTGTGGAATGGTATTTCCCCATTTCCTCTAATTCTTTAGATTTTTCCCTTTGATGTGAATTTGTTCAATCTCATTTCATTTTAGAAATAACAAATGCAACATTGAACATTACATAGCATGTTAAAATGTAACTGAATTAGGCAGCTGAGTAAGCATTTCACTTGATTAATAGAATAATCTACAGCCTTTGTACTGATTATATCTTCATGACTGCAACACTATGAATCAGGAGGCTTTGTTGGATTTCGATTCAAATTTGTAGTCTCCTTTGTTATATGATTGATCAAAAATCACTACAGATCAATCAACATTTCAGCTGGACACCACCAAATGCAATTTTTCTCCACGATCAACCCACAAACTGCCATTCCTGCTCCACACTTAATTTCTCAAAATTTGAGAACTCAATTCCATTTCTTTCTCTAGCTCGCTACAATTCTACGCATCATTTCACGCACATTACAAGGCTCAGAATATCACAATCACATCGGCCAGAAGATAAATTGATTTTTTAAGAGAATTACGGAAACAATTACCTCTGCGCTGCCTAGAATCAGAACCAGGCTTAGGAGTGGTGAACCACTGTGTATCCAATTTCTCGATCCCCTTGATTTCAAAGTTGAGCTTCTCGATCAAAAGAGACCAGGAACTGCTGACATTTTTAATCTCGATGGTGACGGTGACCAAATCGCCGGGTCTGTACACTTCCTTGTCCGCTTCCAACTTCAGCTGCGGCGTTTCGACATTATCGGCGCCGCTGGAGGCGGCGGAGGTGGTGTAATTGAGGCCGAAGAATGAGAATCTGCGGGCAGGCGGCGGCATTTCTCGAAGGAAATTCGATTCTCAGTGCATCAATCAATGGGGGATTGCTCGATGTGTGTGGAAGTGATGCGATCAGAAATCAGAAATTATTTTTTCCCTTTTTATGAAATAAAATCTTTGTTATGTTAAGAAAAAATAATAAAAAAAAAGTACGTTTTATAATTAGAAAATAAGTGTAAGGTTTTATAAGTAATTTTATTTTGAGAATTTATTTGTAAGTGCTCTTATTTATATGCTCAAGGAAATCGCATTCTTCATTTGGAAGGTTAAGTAAGGTGAGAATCTGAATGAGATGGTTACTCATCCTGAAATCTTGAAGTTTTGATCTTGAAATTTTTTGATTTTATGGTTTCGGTTTCGGTTTCGATTTGGATTTCGGAAGTTCCGAATTTTTAAATTGATTTTTTTTTTCATGGTCCATATCCCAAATAAAAATGTCTCGAATGGTTATGAATAGTCTTTAATTCTCAACCGAGACCAAAATTTTCCGAACATGATCAAAATGTTATAAAATTAATTCGGAAAATTAAAAGTCCCGAACAAGATTTGGGACTCTCAAATCCAGAAAATTTTCAAAATCCAAATCTAGGTCCCGAAGATTTCATGACTCAAGTTGGGACCGAAAAAGTACCAAATATTGGTCTCAAATTCTCATTCTTAACAAGCACAAAGTAATGTACTTGAGATTTATTTAATATGTCACGTAAATAAATACTTAATAAATTTTTGTTAAGAATTTATTACTCTTTCTTTCACATTTATTTAAATGCATTTTTATTATTTTTCAATTAGTTTATATTGTTTTATTTTAATTTTGTTTAATTCTTAGTCAAGATAGGTTAATTTTTTTATCTTCTTAGATATGCAGCACATCCTATTAGAATCAGAGTTAGTTCGAATTTAGATCAATTAATATTAAGTTTATCATGTTGGACAATACATTTATGTTATTCAAACTTTCGTTTTTTCTTTATTGTACGAAGATCGTTTGTCTTTTACGTTAATTGTTCAGTGTCACGTTAAGAGAGCACATCTTACGAAAGCAAGGATGAGTAGGGTTGAGAATTGAGACAGGACTAGTACTCGCTCCGGTCCCAAAATTCTTCAATTTTGTGATCTCGATTCCAGTCTCGAATCTCGAAATGGAAAAAAATGAAGTCATGATCCCAAATTCAAAATTCTCAAAATGTGCTAAAAAATTAAAATTAATTTCAAAAAATCGAGAGTTCCAATTAGAATTCGGGACGTCCTATCAATCCCAATCCCGAAAAATTTAAGACTCGAATTGAGATTAGGAAATCTCAAAGTTCCGATTCTAAATTCTCATCCTAAGGATGAGGTATATCTTTGAAACCTTACCAATTAGAGAGTGAAGATAAATATGAAATCTGCTATAAGTGTTGTGAGGAGGTTTCTGATGCAAGTGTATCCTAAATCCTAATCCCTAGAGGCCCAACTCAAGACAGGCTCTGTCCAGTCCAATCCACTACTGCAAAGCAAGAGCTATATTTCCGTCCACCAATATTTGTTACACTTTATACTTTTCATTTATATCAAACATTTCAATTAAATAATAATAAACTCTACTAACTACACTCTTATCCAAAGTCAAAGAAATACATTAAAACACTTGTCGGGTCAAAAATGTAACAAAATTATAATCCTAATCCCCATCCAAATTCCAAAAAATTTAGAACTCGAGTTTGGGACCGAGAAAGTTTCAGGTTTCAGTCCCAAATTCTCACCCATAACGACATATATATTTGTGAGGAACGAACATACTATCTCCGTTCTATTGGACTTGACACGTTTGATAATTCTATGGCCTTAAAGGTTGTTTTCATAAATCATAACTATAAAACAACATTTATCAAAAGTCAACAAGAATCTCAAAATTAGGTGAGGCCTAATTTTATTTCTATAAATGACGTTGAAAGATTATTTAAATATATTGTTACTAAATTTAGACTAGTTTCAAAAGTCAGGAAAAGAACGTGGAGTTACAAGAACACATATCTTTCTTTGCACTTAAAAATTCATATTTTTTCTTCAAATTATTTTGAATGATGCATAAATAGTTCCTTCACCATGGAGACAAGAACTACAAAGATATATAGGAAAATAGATTAATAAATTATATGGATATTGTCAATATATATGGAGTACATATTGATAATTTATGAACAATAAATTTAATTGGTTAAAAATATGACTGATCATACACATAAAAATGATAAGTTATTAATCAAAAACAGAAATAATTACATTTTTGTATAGGGTTTACTTATAATGGTATAATTTAAATATTTTTTCATTCTTTTTATACTTTGTGACCATTTAGTAACACTCGTTTATAAATAGATTGAACTTTGTGTGCATCAATTATAAATCTATAATATTGTAAAATTGTTCTATAATTATCAGTTTCTTTTCCCTACCTTCCTGGGTATATTTTTATTTAAATTGATTTTATGTTTATAAATTATTTAATTTCTACAGTATGTATATGAAAGCGTGTTTGGAAATATTTTTCTAAAGATGTTAAAATTTATATATACATTGTATTCAGAGTCTTATATGAGAAAATGTGAAACTTAGTTCGAGTTCGATCTCAATAATTAAATGTAAATCAAGCTATTCAAATCGAATAAACCGACTACATACAAACTTGATTTAATGAGTAAACAAGCTCACACATAATTTACAATAGGACTGCTACAGCGTTTGCGGTAAACACAACTTAACGTGCCTACAGCTGATGTGACAATATCATATCAACATACAACTCGCTATATATATATTTTTTTGTACTGAATAATATTAAACTATACACTAATTAATAATTCAAGTCGGAAAGTGTGAGTTAATAAATTTTTTTATTAAAAATTCAATTATGAAAGTGATGAACCTTTTTGCAATTTACAATGAGCTTGACTAATTTACTTTCATAAATAAATTTGGTTTAATTGTTTATACACTGATACACATAATATGCCTATTTTATTATACTAGATTTGTCGGCAAAACAATTGAATAATATTACATGATAGAAACGAATTGACAAATTTAGGTCAAACAATTAATTGAATAAAGTTGGTTTGGTATGTGCTATGATATGTGTCTAGCAAGGTTCTAATTTGGAAATTAAAGCTAGGTACATATTATATATGTATATTAAGACTATATGCATTGTAATCAATAAAAATTAATTAATTTTAATAATTAATTTCAAATTGATGAAAATTATACATTTGTTTCTTTCTCATTTTTCATATATTATTTTTCTTTAAATGAACCTAACCCTGACTATATATATAAGACGATGTATTGAAATCATATTTTATTTTAATTTTTACGAACAATAACTAAGTTGACGTGACATACTAGATAACACTTTTTCTGTCTCGTTTAAATTAGTTTGATTTAATAAAAAAATATTCACAATTTTGATCAGACCAATTCATTAATAAAATAGCTAGATATTATTTTTTGGATAAAATTTTGTAAAGTTACCAATTTGACTCAAGATTTATTATTATGGTAAGTTTCAATTTTAATTAAATAATTAAAATTATTAACTATTGTTAGACCCATGAAAATTTTTTTATGTGATAATATTAATAAATAGCAATGGACACTCATCGTCATGAATAAAGAAGAGGAACTGTTTGTAGAGAACTCAAATATTATTAGTTTAAAATGAATTATTCCATATTATCTAATTATCACTGCCCTAAATTAAAATGCACAACAAAACGAAAACTAACCAACAGATATTCTATTTCTTGTCGTTCTACTGAAACACAAACTTAAATAAAAAAAATTCCAAAACACATAAAAATAATAATAAATAATGAATAAACAACATGAAGAAAGGTGTGAACCTTCCAATTTCTTTCTTTTTTACTATTTTTCTAAGCAAAATTGTGGACCTACCAATTAATCATATATAAATATAACAGATTGTATTTAATAACAAAATTTATTTGATTTGAGTTTGTGACTGCTGCAATCAATAGCAGCCATGATAATTGTGACCTACACTAATTATTAAGTTGTAATGTCTACCTATCTAATTTGAAATTTAAGGATTTATTTCAAATAATAGGTCGAAAAAATACATACATCAATACTATATTATTATGAAATAAAAACGCTTTCATATTTGTTACATACATGCATGTCACATGTTATATATTAATTTTTCGATAATTTTTGGTTAATTCATTTAAGATTTATAGAGAGATACAATATAATAATTAATTGAAAAATTAAAAATAATCATTATTATTATGACTTATCGACTTCCAACGGGAAGAACATCTATGTTTTCTTAAATATTATACTAATACTACAATTTATATACCAAACTAAACTAAATCTTCAAATTTGATCTAAACCGTTGAGCAATGAATGGTGAAGATCAACCCAACTCCTTCAACTCCTTGTATATTGCAAATGAGTTCTTGAACCTTTGAAGTCACAAATTCTCAACAACATGATATTAACTAAATTTTATAATGACAAATGTGTATCAATTTGTTCAACATGGACATCATGTTTTACCTTTTTTGTATTGGCCTTTTCATTTGTCTTACTACCTCATCAAGTATCCTTCTCATGGTGTTGTCACATTCTCAAGTTTATACACATGAAATTAAACTATATAAGCATATCAACTACAAAAAATAATCATATTTATACATTAATGCATGAAACAACAACTAACTAGCTCCCACCTAAATATATACTAATACAACTATTTAAGAAAGAAAAATCAATTTATGTCAAAGTGCCCGGATCGAGCTGGTTTGATCGAAACCATCAGATCATAGAAAAAGTAGGTCAGATTGACATTGAGAAATATTTTTCTAGTGTAAATGTTAGCAGGTCGAGTATACCGATCGAGTTGTGTCTGACTAGATGCTTAATTGAGCTCGATTTGACCAGGTGTATAATCCGAGCGAACTTATTTTATATCTGATTCTCGTGCAAATTTTAGTATTGAATATGTATATTCCATCATACAATATATATAGATCATGTGTGGTTGGATGTATAAAATTTTGTATCTCACAAATTATAAAATCCATTATCAATTACCAAGAAAAGTCAAAAGCTAGAAGCTTGGGAAAAGGAGAATAGGGATACCAATACCACAAACCTTGACTTTCACAAAACCAACATTAATTCCAAAAACAATTATTTTGTACAAAGCTTACCTAATTGCCCTATAATATTAAAACACCATTATAAAAAGGGTTGCATAATTGCTATGTCATTAAATACTAATTAATGTAATAATGAACATTAATTTGTGGTCCAATCCAAAGCCCTACTTTGCTTACACACTCACATGGGGTTTTGTAACTTCTCTTATTTCCAAATATCACCACATGCTTTACAGAAAGGATATACCATAATTTCCAATAAAAATTTCAATTGCAAATGGTGTACAAGTAAGACAAATTTCCACTACTTAAATATTTAAATAAAACTACACTTGCTTCTAGTAATGTTCAAATGGTCATTAAATTACTAATTCTTTTTACTACATCAAGATTTGGGACAGATGGGACTTGTCCTAAATCGGACATACAAGAAAAATATTTCGATGAAATTAAATAGAAGTTGTCACGTTGCATGATCAAACACGTTCAAATAGTAAAGATTCAAGATTTGTAACTTAGGTTGATGATAATTTATTCCACTTAGGAACTTTGTACTTAGCTCTAGCTCGATCGGCGATTGAGAAGATAATGAGGGCTCTGTCGAGGGAGATAGACGATCGATTCGGACACCGCGCACGTTCTCTTGCAAGAAGTGTACATATTTATTAGTCCGAATCGACCACTCAATGTCCGGGTAATTTTCGAGGGGCCCTTGTGGTTAATGTTGCCGTAACCCGAGGGTTGATCATCGTCGTCGTCGCTGTCGTGGCCGTCTTTTGAGCATTCGACTAGGGCTGTGAAGAACGGGTCGTCCCTTTGGAACCTATTGCTTTTCTTGGGGGAGATCTCCTCTTGGTGGGAAGTCTTCTTGGCGGCGGCCGGCGGCGGAGGGAGGAGGTGGCCGGAGTTTTTGGTCGTCGAGCCTTGGTGTTTGGGGATTCCGGGAAGTTGCTCCCAAGAAAATGGGATGCCTTTGAATTTGAGAGGTGTGGTTGGAGTAAAAGGAAGGAATTCATCATTGTAAGAGAATGATGATGATCTATAGGAGGAGTCCCAAGAGCTCGGGGACGGGGACGAGGAGGAGAACGATGTCGTTCGCCGCCCCATTGGCCGGAATATTAGGGCGGCGTGCGGTGGCTCCTCCTCCTCATTTGGGAGGAGGACATTGCTATATGCAGTGTGGGAGTTAGGCACCATTTCTTTAGGTGGGGGGAGAGAAATGAAATGGAAGTTGTTTGAGGCTAAGATATATGGATTATTATTATTATAATTATCATTGATAATAATTTAGTGTTTTGAAGGCTAAAGCGTTTTTAGAATGGGGTGAAAAGCAGTGTTTTTAAAAATAGAAACGGACCAGACCGGTCCATTTGACCGATTTAATTACGAACCGGTCAATCAATCAGTTTGGGTTATATTAAATCCAAATCAGCATAAAACCGGCTAAAATGGTGAACCGGTAACCTGATTCTTTGAATTTAAAAGAAAATTAAATCCTTGATCTCAAATAAAATATACTAACATCATAATCCTAGTCAAAATATTCATTTATTGTACTTCAATTGCTAAATTTAGTATAAATTTTTATTGTTATATTAAAATAATTAAAATTATAAATATTAATTTTTTATTTCATTTAAAAAATTACTCCTATAAACTTAGAAAATTGATGATTAGAGATAATCCTAATTTTCATTTGATTTTTATATAATATTTTTTCTACATGAATTCCTAATACACTATATATCTTCTCGTACATGTATATTATTTTTAATAATACCAATAACCAACAACTATCAGTTCATGAAATTATAAAGTTACAATTGATTTGAATTTTGTATATTAGTTTATAAATTATTCATATTTATGTATTTTGAAATATAATTTTATATATTATGAGTCGTTCAATTTTTTAAAGACAGTTGAACCGATTAAGCCAATAATTCAGTAATAATTTCACGAAGCAAGTTCGATGATCGGTTCGATTTTCAAAACAATAGTTAAAATAAGCAAGATTAGTGAAATGACCAAATGGCTTAAACTCATTGGGGGTGAGGGGGCAATGTACAAGGGGCAAAGTGGGAAAAATAAATAGTGAGAAGTAGTGGGTATTGATGTGATATTTCACTATTGGCTATAATATGAATTGGTTATAAAAATTATAATTAATGGTGAGTGGTTGTGAACTTGTGATGCATTACAAGGACATGACCTATCTACTCAGTTTGGGTGGTCAATTTATTTCCACTAATTAGGACATTTTGGGTCAAAACATTTTTAAATGGTTCAATAACAAGTCTTATTCATTATTTCTTCTAATTACATTTTCTCTAAGAAGTTGAACAAAACCTAGCTATTAAATAACTTGTAACTTTGATGATAGATCTATATTTCAAGAAAAAGCATCATGATGGAAACCTTTTGTTGATCAAACAAAATTTCTTGAGTAAACCAATTATTGGAATGTATAATTTCATGTTTATGTTTCATAGTCTATCTCACAAACCAAATTTATCATTTAATTGAGATTTATGAAAAATATTATTTTTATTATAATATAATAATTTCATAATTAACATTTATTCGAAATTATGAAATTTAAAAAATTATAACTTAATTTTTGAATTTATCAATTCCAATTCTTAATTAAAAGTATCATTAAGGTAGTGTTTACCAAGATATATTATATTTAATTTATATTACTTCATTTGTCTTCTCATTATCGATTTATTTCTTTTGTGCACGTAAAATAATAGAAAAATGGGTAAAAGATAAATTTTAATAATTTTAATAATTTTTTTTATTAATTCTCACTTTCCAATTAGAGTTCATTGATTATTGTAATTTAATATTATTCAATATAAAATAATAAAAACATAAAAAAAATAAATTATAACTAGTCAGTATAATAATGTGACAATGCCACATCAGCCGTGAGCACGTTAAGTGGTGCCCGCTGTGGGCGGGTGAGCGATAGCTCTGTTACTATAATATATCATGTTTATGGCAGACAACTTATACTTAATTTGTGGAATTTGCAAGCTTATAATTTGGTTAATTAAGAAGCCACACATAATTAATCTTATTGACTAATGATAGAAAGAATATGAGAGGAAACCATTCAAATTCAAAGTTATTGTTAATACAAAATCTTTCTTGATTTCTACTGCATATGATAGGATTGACTTCAAAGTTCAGTAGCTAATTAGTCCAACTACGTACATCTCTACAAGTATAGTTTACTTATTTTTTAATTGATTTTTAATATCGAGGTCCACTCTTATTTATTGAGTTGAAATTTAAGATTGGGTGAGATCGAAGTTTTCAGGAAAAATAATTTAAAAAATTATATTTCGTTAATAATGAAGATGATTTATAATTTTCAAAAGAATATCAGGAAATATATATCTGCAATTTTATTCATCTACCATAAGAGGTATCAAAAGATCGGGTCGATCTTGCCTTGATCCCGACTAGATTTTCGTTAAAATAGAAGTAGGACTAGCTCAACTGGTTTGAAAATATAAAATCAAACCCGACCCAAATATAACTTATATTACAAAAATTTTGAGTTTGACTAGATAGAATAGAGCTCACGAGAATTTTGTACATTTTGGACAAGTCCAACCTAACTTGAAATTACATCGAAAGCTTAAGTAACGAGACCTTATCCGACCTGAAATAGGGCTACTCAGTCGGGCCAGACTCATCTTACCACCTTTATATTCGACATTTCAATGAACATATAAATTAGTAATTCTCACAAAATAAATTTCAAAGAAAATGTGTATGTTAAAAACACATTCAAATTTGATAATTCGAATAGCTAGCAAATATTATCTCCGTCTAACTTATCTTGACATATTTTATTATATTATTTCCATCCAACTTATCTTGAAATATTTTATTATATTATCATTTTATTATTATAATATATATAGTTATATAATACATGTCAATAAGTAAGTAAATATTGTATATTGCATATATACGTTGCACCTTATTTGGTATATAAGTTATGATTTCTCGTATTATCTTAATTATCTTATAATTAAAATGATTTAATATTATAATGACATGACAAATTATGACGTATTACGGAGAGTTAATATATATGTATATGGATGAATAAATAAAATAAGATTCAAAGATAATGAAGATCGACGTATTGCATTTGAGCACTACTAGTGGCTGTCATTTAAGAACAAAATAAAATAATTAAATTAAATTAATTGGCACTATAAATTTTACGTACATAATCCTTGATTAGCATATACTAAGTATGAGTAACTTCAAAGATTAATAATTTAATACTAGTACTAGTTTATTAGTTAATGCCACTCTAAAAAGAGTGGAGTTTTGTGGTCATGATTTATGCTAGTTAGGTCACTGTTCTTTAATATGTTAATGAAAAAAGGCAAAAAATTGATTAATAATTGCCAATATTGTTAAATTGTTGTCAGCTGATCATATATATAAATAAAAAATATGAAAAAATGTGAATTATACCGTAATTGTTAAATTCTAGACGATAATATAATCTTTATATATTTTTAAATAATTATTTATGTTTTTTTAAATATGTAGCCGATTAAATTTATTAAATAACTGTCCAAGATATTTTCAATAATTTTACATCATTAATTTGAGACAAAATATAAAAGAGCAAAAAAAAAAAAAATAGTAAAAGACAAATAATAGTTATCAGCATGAGATTATTAGATTATAACTATTTCTCTCTTTTTTATATAAATACCCTTCTTTATCATTATTTTTTACACTTATTCAATTACATGCTCTCATTCTCCTCTCTTACATAAAGATGATAATAAGTTAGGCTGGATTAGGTTTTCCTATACTCGGATCCAACTCGTAATTTCAGTGATAGGTCCAAGCTTGATCCATAGTCCAATCGGGCATGAAATTCAAGCTCAAGCTCAAGCTCATACTCATTGTCATCTTTATGTAATGTTTCGATCTTATAGAATGGGAACTTGTTGTACTACGATTTATACTAATAATTACTTGACGATGATCTTGACAATTAATCAAGTTGTTTGAGAATCTATTAAATTAATTTGTAATTATAATGTGCTGACATCTTTATTTATTGGATATGGATATCACATTTCAAAAGATGCAGCGACACATATTAATATTATTTTATACTTGTGATTAAACTTATTAGATCTTTTTTTCTTTTTAATTAAAAGCAACCACATGCTGTGATGGGAAGACATGTACATAAACAGGAAGAAGGTAGACAACGAATTACTGGATTAGCATATATAAATACTGCTTCCCATTCAATTAAATATGATTGTATTCACTTTTATACGTAAAATAGGAAATTAAAAAAAAAAAAAATGATGTGATCCATAAATTTTGATGAGTTAATTTTTACTATTTTAACTAAAAATAAGTCAGTATGAATAAACAATTCAAAAAAGGAAAACAAGCTAACATTAACATTCTCGTAAAATTAATAGATATAAATTACTACCATTATTTTTTAAATCAATTTGAACCAATCAATTTTTGGTGCTTTTAATTTTACTGTTATCATTTAAAGAGCATTAATTCCACCCATAAAGAGCCCAAGATGAATATAGATCAAAACTAGAAGGCCCTTCATGCAAAGATTGCTTATCAAGATTAACACAAATATAAATACTACCTCCCTACCACTAAATAGACCACGTTTTCTATTTGAAACGTCCCACTAAATTAGACCATTTTATATTTTTAGTAAACAAAAGACACATTGATATTCGTACCACACTAATACACTACAACACTTAAATAAACTAATACACTAACAAACATGAATATTGGTATATGTACTGAAAAGAATGTGGCCTACTTTAATAGGACGGAGGGAGTACAATTTTATAATTACTAGTATATTGGGTTTTGACTTTTGCAATCTTTATGTTGACTTGTCAATGAGTTGGTAAAATTCCGAACAAATTCGAAACTGGTGAAAAAACTCAAAACTCACTCATTTTAAAGTTAAGGTTTTAATTTCAGTTCCAATTCGAGATCCTTCCATAAACATTCATGGTCGGTTCAGATATTATACTTCCACGAGTATTTATATTAGGATCAAGTATATGTAAATAATGTGATTGAACTCAAGTTGCAATAATATTATGCTGTTAGAAATTAGGTTGTCATTTTGTGTACTTTAGTTATCAAATCTTCTCTATATTAATTAGGAGAGAAGATAATACTACTAATGATTTTTTCCACTTTGCATAATTTCACTGTTATTCACAATTAACCTTTTGTTTTCCATGTGACGTTTTGGATTTTTTGGTGATAATTAATTGCAGCAGTATCTATCAATTTTTTTCGCCTAGAAAAGAAAAGTGGCTATAATTACAATTGATGATTATAATTGTACTATAGTTTATTAATGCATTTGATGATGTTTAATTAACAGGCTGGTTTAGAAAAGGAAAGCTGAGTTTGGAGTAGCATTTTGGCAAATACCTCTTTATTGAATTGATTGATGTTCGCGACATGTTCGATGAATTGCTTGAAAGAAATAATTTTGAGTAATATGCAAACACTAATAAGTTATCTATATGTTTGCTAATCCTTAAAGTGGTGTTGCAAGATTTGATTTTTCTATAGACTACTTACAAAGTTTCATGTATTTGGGGTTATAAACGTCAAGTCAAGTCATGTCGAATTCGGCTCGTATGGTCTCGTTTTGTGTAAATATTAGGTTGTTTGAGAACGATTGGAATTTTTGATCTATTATTCGAGCTCGACGTGACATTTAATTATCGCTTTTGAGCTTGTGCATTACTCGATAATATTGTTCTTGAGCTCGACTTGTTTGATATTTATATTGTTAAAGCTTGAAATTGTGTTCTTGCTTTTTAATATATAACCTGTTATTTGAACTTGGACTTGAGCTTGAGTTTGTATAAATTTTCTATTTTGACAAACTAATTATTTTAGCTTGAGGCTCGTGTTCTGACTCGATTGAAGACTCACGAACAGCTCGGATAACATACTTGTGAACAAATGAACTCAAACATGTTCGTAAAATCAATAAGTTGAATATTGTTTAGCTCACTCGGCTCAATAAAATTTTCGAGCTCAAATTTTAGTTCGAACTCGATTCTTTTACTATCCAGACGATTTACATATAAACTTTTTTCAAATCGAATGTCAAATAGCTTGCAAGTAGCTATGTTTGTATATGTAACAAACTAGTGATGCTCCCGTGCTATGCACGGGTAGCATTTGTTCAATTATTCTAATATATATTGTTTTATGTTACTTAAATCTTTTTTATTAAATTAATATTCAATCAATTTAAATAATAAATTAATAAATTGTAATATAAAAAATATTTTTGATGTATATGAAATTATCACATTAACAGTTTCTATTAAATTATATATCGGACATCATTCTCTATTATCTTTCTTCCAAACTAATTTGGTTCGGAACTCATCATAAGTTAACTCTCTTACTTTTGGATATTTCTTTTTTTTTTGCTTCCATCTAATTCAAAAACCTGTTATAACATTATTAAATGATCGTAACATTTTCATATTAATTTTTTTTATTTCACGTCATATAAAAAATTAAAGTTATTGTCAATATCTTTAACTTAATATGCATATTGCTTATAGTTACACGAATGAAATTGAAAGATTTTATTAAAATAAAATAATGAAGAAAAGGAAAAGAAATAATTATATTTAAATGTAATTTACTATTCTAGTGGTTTTTAAATAATAAGTTGCACTATTAATAGATTTGTAGGTAGTAGGATATGATGATTGCTGCAAAAATTCCATAAAAGAAAAAATGTGTTAAAATTAAGAATCTTGAATAAATATATTTACACATTATTTCAAAAATAATTGATATCTATATATGATTTGGCTCCAAAAAGTAGTTACCCAAACTTCATTTTAATATATTAATAGATTTATGCATCAACATTACTTCTCACATTATTAGTAGACTTTGAAGTGTAATATGATATTATTGTAGCATCTTCTATAAGATTCTCATTTGATTTTTCATCGGCTTAATCAGTAAAAGATAGATGTTTCACCATTTCCACTTTGAAATGTTAGCTTATTCGAGTGATATGAGCTAGTGCTCTTGAATCCATTGTTATCTTTAAATGTGCATATTGTAATTACAACAAACAAATCTTAAAGTACATACATATAAGTAGAATTACCGTTTGTTATATCATTGAAATGTATTGTGGAAAGTCCTCTTAATTCGTTTTGGAGAGATGAATCACAAATTTGTTGTTTGTGACATGTCAATAAATTAATATGTGTAATTTTTTGCGGTGATGAAATAATAAACTACATGTAATCACAAAATAAACGCAATACATTATCATTCAATGAGTACAATATTTTTATTATTATATTATTTCATGTTTACAATTTATTAAAGAACGTAATCTTTTTGTTTGAAATTATTACTAATACATAATATTAGATCTGAACTTTTCTCAAAATTGAAATTTATCTTCATCTCTAATTACTACACATAAATTAAAAATTAAGTGACAAAAAATATTTCGATTGAGTTTGAGAAACTCAATTTGAGAATTTTTTTCATAATGTATTTGTGATTATTGGGTATCAATCGGTTAATGGGAAGAATCACTACTGGACTAAAAATTTATTATCGAGTATCAATTTTCAGTAATTAATAAGTTGATAATTGATTCTTAAATTTTGAAAATTACGGGTACTCGAGTAATTGGTATCGAACCGATAATGGATAGGGTACTCGATTTCATATACTAATCATTAAAAATGAACTATCTCATAAAATATTTACCAAGATAAATTTAAAGTCAACTTGGAAATAACTTAAAAATTCATTTTTCGAAAAAAATTAACCGGTA
The DNA here is from genome assembly GCA_026898415.1 of Leonotis leonurus. Taxonomy (NCBI): domain Eukaryota; kingdom Viridiplantae; phylum Streptophyta; class Magnoliopsida; order Lamiales; family Lamiaceae; genus Leonotis; species Leonotis leonurus. The sequence continues at coordinate 769,948 of JAPKLX010000074.1, read as the reverse complement.
TAATCGGTTGGTTTGGCACGCGGTACACAAAAAAGTGAAAGTCAAGTCAACTTGGAAATAACTTAAAAATTCATTTTCCGAAAAAAATTAACCTGTATAATCGGTTGGTCTAACACGCGGTAAAAAAAAATTCAGTTTCAAATAATCAATTAATCAAATACTGAACCAATTGATACCCCTACTCACAAAAATTAATCCTTTTTTGATTACACATTTGTCATTCTCATTCCTCAAATTGTAAATAACATCTAAAGGTGTTCAAATTTTTATATTCATATTTTAAAATGAATTTTTAATTAAAATAAATGTTTATGCACGGGTAGCATTTTTTTTAATTATTTTGATATGTATTATTTTATGTTAATTTATAATTTTATATTCAATTAGTATTAAATTAATTTAAATAATAAATTAATTAATTGTAATATTTTTTATAATATAATAAATATTATTGATGTATATAGAGTTATCATTTTAATAATTTATATTAAGTTATATTTCGGAGACCATGCTCGACTATATCTTTCTTTCAAAAGAATTTGATTTAGAACTCATCATAAGTTAATTCTCTTGCTTTTGGATAATAATTGATATTTATAAGTAATTATGTGTGATAGTGTGAGAATGAAAAAAAAAAATTTCATCCATCTATCTAAAATTAATGGTAAAGATTAATTGAGTTGAATATAAATATATTTTATAATAATAGAGATGTGAAATATATTTATACTATAAGTTTTGGATCATATAAAAAAGAACATTTGTGTGATAATTGAGAAAAAATCTCAAACATCAATTTCAATTAATCAACGGTTGTGATATTCTATAAAAAAAATCATTTAAAAAAAATCACATTCCTTTAAAAATATAAAGTAATTAAATGAAATTAAATTAATCACAATTGATTGTAGATGGAGAAATGTCTAAATCCATTCTCATTTGTCACGTTTGATTTTGTTTTTTCATATGAAAATAACCATATATACATATGTTTGCAAATTTGTAAGGAAAAAAAAAATGCACAACCCTTGATTTGTTAAAATAGATTGTTGAGGTATTTTCTCATTTATTATGTAAATATTAAAAATGTAACCTTAAATCATTAATATTAAACTATTTTGTTACATATATTTTATATTATAATTAAAAATATTTATAGTATAAAAAGCTATTAATCTATATCAATGCATATATAAAACAAAAATTATTTAATTTGATTTCAGTTTGATTGTTGATTTTTTAATTACTTTAAATTTTATATATAATTATAGTGATGTTCCGGTGTTATGCACGTGTAGCATTTTCTCTATATTTTATGTTATTCTAATTTCTTTGGTAATGATTGATATTTAATAAATTTAAATTATAAATTAATAAATTATTTTTTCTTATAAAATACAAAATATTCTTGATGTATATGAAATTATAACATTAATAATTTGTATTGAGTTATATCTCATGATATATATAGAAATATATTTTAAATAACTTCAACATAAATATTATTATTTTTAATGTTTGAAATAAATTATATATATACATATATTTACATCTTTGTAGAACGGATAAAAAATTTTAAGTGGTTTTTATTTTTAAACAGAAAGTAATATATATATACACACACATACCTTTCAAGTATTTCTCAACTTAAAATATTCTATTCATATAAAATTTTTATTTAAATTCTCAATTAAAAATTAAATTAACTACATATATTTTAATGTAATGTTTAAAAAATTCAATTAAGTTATTGAATTTAAATTGATGCTAAGTAGTTGAAAAATACCATAGAAATAGTAATAAGAAAATTATCATAACTTTTGGAGTATTTTTTTGTGCACAACATTTGTAGTAGTGGTTACTTTACAACCATCATCATCCTTACAAATCAAAATTCTCAAACTTATTTGACCGGTGACTCGTGAAATTGCAAAATATAATTGTACATGACTAAAAATTGGTTTTTTCGGTAAAAAAATCAATATTCGATTCGACCGGTGACTCGTGAAATTGCGACATATTATTGTATATGACTAAAAACTATTTTTTTTTCGGTAAATAAATCAGTAATCGATTCTTAAATTTTGAAAATTATGGATAATCAGGTAATCGGTACCAAATTGATACCGGAGAGTGTACCGATTCTTATATTAATTATTAAATATAAGTCATTTTAAAATTTATAGTTATTAAAAATAAAATATTTTAGATTTTATAACATATTTATATTTTGTGAAATATTTACTGATGAGTTCACAATCAAATTCTTTTGGAAAGAAAGATAGTCAAACATGGTCATCTAAATAGAACTTAATACAAATTATTTACTATTTCACATTAAATTTGAAGAAATGTGAAATTTATTTGTTTCTTTGACATATCAATAATGAATAGTCTTTTTAAATTCATGAAAATGAAAGCCTAAAGTTCTTCAAATATTACATTATTATTTGTTAAATGCTTTTGGAAACTCAAAGGTTTACACTAATATAATATTAATTTATTGAGTATTTAAGTATTGAGGCAAGTGATAATTAAAATATATTAAATGGAAAAGTTTTGGAGGGAAAGTTAATGGAGGAAGATTTTGCTTTAGTATATATATAGATATAGATTATCAGTTACTTAACTTCAAGATGCTCAAAAAATAATTAACCAAACATCAACTACAAAAACAAAACTACTTTATCGTTCCACCGTCTGCAATTAGCACAACTTAACGTAATCACGCCTGATGTGATATTAGAATACGAGTCATTATAATTTTCACTTTTTTAATATTGTATATTGAATAGTATTAAACTATACTGTAACCAATAAATCTTAGTTGAAAAGTGAAAATTAAAATTTTTTAATTAAAAAATTAATATTTATTTATGCTGCATGCATATCGTATGCGAACGTTCGTATTAACCGCGCCCACTGCGGACAGATGATATTTTTGAACAAACCTAATATAAACAACTTGGACCCTTGATTGTATTTAATAAACTATCCTACACCTAATAGCTAATAGTCCAGTATTTTTAAAAGCCCATACTAATAGGAAGGCCCCAAAGAAAATTAATCCCCATAAATATAGAGGTTTATGAAGCTTTTTTATTTTAATTTTATTTATTAGTATGGTGTATAATTGATTTTAATTTTTCAAGTAAACACTCATACTTCAAGTACACTAGATTAATAATTTTTTCACTTTCTATTTTATTTATTTTATAATTTATCCGTTTTACTAAAATTGATTTGATTTGATCAAATTTGTGAGAGTTTTTTATGAAGTCAAACCACTTTAGTCGACAAATAGATCTGCTTGTGTTAACTAAAATTAGATCTGAACAATCCATATTTTTCATCCAATGGATATCATTAACTATAATTTAATCAATAAACCTTATTCAGAAAGTATAACAAAATCTTTATTTTTAGGGATAAAATATTTTAAATAAGATATATACCAAAATTATCTTTTAATCTATCATACATATTTTTAGTTAACTCATGCGCAATCATTTTTATTTGATTTTTTCCCAATATATATCATTTAATCAAACATACTACATGCATAGTACGTATATAGGTTGACAAATCATTGTACGATTTGCTGAGTAATCAATTATCTATCAATTAAAATCAAAATCTGCCTCTTTTTTTGTTTTTTCGTTGCTTTTAGACTTTATTTTATTTTGAACTTTGTCATATTATACATATTTTCCGTTCCATTATCATTGATCTATTTTAATTTAAAATATATTTTTGTTATCAAAGTAGACTAGTAATTAATAATGAAGCATAGGAAATATATATTATGTAAATAAATAAATAAAAGTTTTATTTGAAGAACATGATGTAACTTTGTATTATTTGCAGTTTGAATATGTTTTTTTTAAGGAACATGATTTAATATGTTTATTACTATGATTGTATTATTTTAATAGTTTGAGTTAACTATTAAATCCTTACTTTAGACCTAAAGAATCTTAGTTTATTAATTATAAATAGTTAAAATATCCAGTTATTCTATCAAGTTAATAAATATTTGGTGAATGAACTTCAAAATTTTTGCTTATCTCGTTAGATTATGTAATTTAGAGTAAAATTATTGTATTTTAAATCAAGTAAGTCTTTCTAATTGTCTACTATAAGCCAAATCAAACATGAATGACTTTTTTTCTTATTCTTAAAATAAAGAATAAAAATCACACTAATTAGTAATTAGACATGAATAAGAAAAAAAGTTAAACAAAAATCAACGAACTAAACTTATTTAAGCTAAAAATATTGGTTGCTTTTACTATTTTAACCAAAAATTATTGTTTCAATCATATATTCTCTTTTCAGCCTTAAAATTATTATTAAAGTTCTGCCATTCATTGTGAGGATTATAATCAATTTTTTATTGTAACAAAATCAATAATAAAAAAAAATGTTTGTTATTTTTTTTGTTTAATAATTTATTTAATTGGAGAAAATGATTGCGGCATTTGAGACTTTCTTGATTTCTTGCTCAAAATAATGGTGTGGTTCTACCTAACTTTGCTCAATGATCAATGGAGAGTTCAACTTTCATACTAATACTATAATGGAATAATGGAGTGTTAAGTGTCAAAAAGGTCAACACAATAGAGCCTACTAATTTGACAACATATTTTTATAGTAGGGTTTTAAATAATTATAACCATCTTGAGTATTTTTCAGTGTTTAATTGTAAATTAATATAGTTGGTCACACACCATAATCATGTGTCAAATTTATCATCATCGCCATCAACCGGAGTCGATAAACTAATTCTCGTGGATATCTACCTATCGGGTTATTCTTTTAAATTGGAAGCAATTAAAGACACTAGCTATAATAAAATTTTGTAAGAAACTTTCTTGAAAAATATTACCTCTATCTCATTATTTTTGGCCTCCAAAGTCGATAAAACACTCACAATTTTAGTCAAACGGAGCCAACAATATTGGGACAGATAGAGTATATAACTAGATTAGATATCAACATGCAAATCGATATTCATAATTTAAATTGTGATAAAAGATTAATTTAATCAACCGGCACATATTTCAGAAATTCCTACTGAAAACATTTTCAGATATAAAAGTCCAGCAAATTCTCATGAATTTGTGAATTAGGACGTTATCAATTTATCGAGTAAACTGGATTATAAAAGTTATGAAAAAAAATATTATTTACGAATTTTAACGTAAAAAGTATCTCAGTTCAAATAATTTAGCATAAAATAACAATATAACGCGACCTTATAAATAGACAATTAAATAGAGTCGGAACATATTTTTAGTCTAATACAAAATAACATGTTCGCAACTGATATAACATGTTATGTAAATAAATACTCAATCCATTCTATTTATTTAGACATATTTTCTTTATTAATTTGTTCAAACTATTTAGACACATTTCATTATTCACAAATTTTAAAGTACAAATCATATATTTCAAAAATCATTATAATTAAATATTGATTTGCGTACTAAAAACAAATATGTTTAAATAAATAATAGAGAAGATGTAATAAATTTTTAATTAAAAAAAGAAGGAAAGCATACCCCATTTCTTTAATTGGAACATGCTATAGTGGTGATTGGTAGACCTCCTAAAATAAGAGAAATAGTCCAATGCCATGCTGAAAACGCAGCCACCGAACGTTCAGCGGACGCGCCGAAGGTGCGAGTGGGCTGCGACTTTCGCCGCATTACGTCCGCGGCAAATTATAGACTGAAAGAAAGCAAGAGCAAATGTGAGTGCGATGCGATTTTGTGAGTGGTCACACGCTGTCCCCCTCGCTTGGCCGACACGCGTCCTTGTCTTGTTTTCCTCTAACCACTGTGGAAGTGAGTGACAAGGTCCCATAATTCTATGTCCCATTTATTTGTGCAGTTTTTGACCTTTTCTTCTTCTTCCATCCCTCCACTAATTCCTCTTCTATAATTCACTATTTCCACCCACATTTTTGGGATGTAAATTATTATAGTCGAGTTGGGGATTGGCTTGCTGATGATCAAATTTCATCGAGTTTCGATTTTTCGAGCTCAAATTTAATTCGGTGCAAAGATTGATAAATTTGAGTTTGACTATATTAGGATTGACTATTATTATAATTCAAAATTTTTTCTCGTTTAAATTCTTAAACATAAATCTGCAAATAATAAAAAGTTACATTACATTATAAATAGTATAAATATAAAATCATATCTTGAGTTCGATTAGGCTCACGAGTATCAATCTCATCGATATCATACCAAATCCCATCAAGTTAAATATCATGAATTTTAGTTATGATTTCATATATAGTTGAGTAGCTCAAGTTCAACATTATTAATATCAAATCAATTACAAATGTTTTTCAAACTAATCCAGAATAGCTAGCTTTCGAGTCATCTCAACTCACTTACACCCTTATTTTTCAATTGTAAATACATTGTAGAAAAAATTACATAAAATTCAATGGGGCTTCAATTATCTAAACCTAATTTAAATTTCATCCAACCTCAATTTTAATGGCTCAACCTATACTTTCAATTTTCAATAGCACTATTTTTCAATAAACGAAAAAAGAAAAGTTACTCCACTCAATAATCCTTCCTTTATTAGCCTATAGACTGAGACCTATAAGTAGAATTAAATATCTAATGGATAAAACTCCTTTGACGGTTAAATTAATAAAATATTAATAAAGATGCCAAAGTCAAATTAAAACAAGTAAGAATTATTCGAAAATAATTTAAGAAAAGTGACGATTAAAAAATATCTATATTTAGAAATATGTTTGTCTTGTGCTCTATATTCAATATTGGGCTTTATTGACTTACAAAGGCCCATTATCTCGAGTGTGAATATTTAGGGTTTGCAGTTTCGTTCCATAGTCTGCAGTGGATATTTATGAATATATGTGATAGCGACAGATAATATTATATAAACTTAAGAGTTATTATAATTTTTATTTATTATTATTTTGATTATTAATTCTTCGGTTAAGACGTATTCCCTCAGTTACACTAAACTTGACACAATTACCTTTTTGGGACGTCTCACTAAAAATGATACATTCAAAAAATGAAAAAATTTATCTTTTTAAAAAGATGTGGACCATACTATCCTTATCACTCTTACACTACTTTATACACTCTACTTAATAACCGTGCCAGAAAAAAAAGGTGTTAAGCTTAGTTGAACGGAGAGAGTATTTTTTATTAATTAAGATGTTAAGACTATTTAGACGTATTTTCTTATTTGGAAATTTTTTTAAACATAATTCATTTTCTGTAAGATCATAAAGAATAGATATGAGTTTGTTTTGACAAATACGTCAAAATAAGCGGGATATAGAGTGTTATTTTATGTTACAAATATTAAATAATACTGTGATTAGTAAACCCTAATGGGGAAGTGATAGTTGATAAACTTGTATCAAAATTTTATTATTTGTTTTGGTGACATATCACATCATTCACAAACATATTAACGACGTCCGTCGTTAACGAGTGATCATCTTTATTAGATTTTGCGGTGAGCGTCTTAATTATTTACTTATTTTGTTATTTTAATTCATTTCATATTTATTTTTATACATTACTCAATTTTTGATTCATTATATTTTATAAAAATAAAGTTGATACACAATTGCTAAGCCATAAAATGAAAACTTAACCCATGAATATTTAATTAATTTATAATTTAATAATGGCATGATTTGAATTCGTGAAAATCATTTCATTTTTAAAGTTGAGTTTAGTGATCCAAATCTAAGAACGAATTTAATCAATGGAAATATTTTGCAAAAAATGTATTATTATCTATATCATTAAATAAGTTGTTGGGAAATGATACTTACACAAAATTCATGATCATTTAATTGCTCCAGCTACAATAGCTCAGTCTTTAAGTCAAAATACTATTTTGTTGTCTCATGCTTTTTATGTTTTATTAATAATTCCAATATTTCCTTCATTATTTTATTACAATATACTCCAACATTATAATACTTAATTTCTCCCTCCAATTTATTTAGACATATTTTAATAAAAAAATCTCACAATTTTAATCAAAATATATATAAATAAATGGACGTACTACTCTCTCCATCGGATATTTCGTATCCTTCATTTACTATCTCACAATTTTCACGGAAGATTCGAAACCAAAAACTATTAATTTGAATGGTTGAACATTAACCCCTAGTATTAGGATAACACACATAGACTCACACGAAATATCTAAGAAGCTTCCATCCCTCTTTCTTCATAAAAGCAACTAAATAAAAATCTTCTCTTTTTTAGGGGAGCTAATTAAAAAACTAAGATATGCATGAATTTGTTATACAAACGGCCAAAAAATGACTCAATTTTGCCGTAGTCATCGTCTGCGACAAACATGAATTTTCGGCTATTACTAAAATCCTCTATTTAAACATAGTTGAATTAAATTTTAAATAAATAGAATAAATATCTATAATACTCCCTCTGATCCAACTAGCTCGAGTCGTATTCTTTTTTGGGCCGTCCCAACTAGCTTGAGTCATTTCATTTTTAAGAAACCTTTATTACACACACAAATTTAAATAATATATATTTCTAGCATCACTTTATACTTTAAACATACACTCCATAACTCCTTAATTTTCGTGTCGAAAAGAAGTGCCCCAAACTAGTTGGGACGGAGGGAGTATATGATATGCAGGATCCCATGCATGAGTCACGGTCAACATCAATGGGCTGTAGCCCTACCCACTTGCCTCACTACGAGTCCTTTTAATACAAATATTCTTATGGGTTGTAATCGAATCGAACTATATTGCATGACTTGAGCGCTGAGTTTTATTTATCGAATGTTTTGAGGTTTGCAAGATTATTCGAACCCAAAGAGAGTTATGTATACGTAGGTTTAATATTGTTTTAGTGATACAAAATATTTGAATCGAGTGCCACATGCAACTTTTGAATATTTTTTGCTATGTGCTTATGGTGTAATATATACTAATATACCTTATTTTTGACACAGTAAAATTATCTTATCTGCCCATGATTTTCTTTCGTTTTGAATTTCTATATAAATTTATGTGTTATATAGTAACTCGATTTTTTATATAAGTTTATTTTTTTTTTATCTAAATCTTACGTCATGACATGACTTATTGTATGTGGATATATGTTGTTTGGTACACATTAAAATTAATTTAAAATTTATCACTTTCAAATAATTCTCGAATAACTCAATCGATGCATTGAAGTACCAAACACTAATATTCATACCTAATTTCCTTATCAAGATGATGAATATATGATCCTTTTGTCTCTATAATATGAAGCCTATAATTTAGAATAAAAATGTACTATGATATTTTGATATTCTTATAGGTAATGATTTTTGTTCCATATAATTTAATATTCTCCATATGTATATATATACCTCTAACCACATATTTTGAAGTAACATTTCATTTTAAAATTATCATTTATTTTGAGCAGATACATATTTTTTTAAAAATAGTTTAATTATTTTAATATGTATTCAACGAAATTTGAGTTTTATTGGATTTATTATTATTAATTAAATTATAAGTAATGCTTGAAGAGATTCATTTAGCAAAAATGAAAAAAAAAAATTGGTAATAATTTTCTAAAGGAATTAAAATAGCAAAATGAGTAATAATTTTCTGGATATTATCATTATTTTAAACCTAACAAACACTTACTTTTATGAGCCTTTTTCTCAACTTAAAACTTGCACCATACGCTCTAAATCACGTATGCATGTACATAGGGTTGAGAATTGGGACGGGACCGGGTACCTGACTTGAAATTCCAATTTTGAAAAAATATGAATTTTTTGGTCCCGACCTCGATTTTCAGTGGGGACATCGGAATTCCCAAATTTCGAAATTAGAAAATTTTGAATCTCGGTCTTGATCCCGATCCCGAATAAAATGTTTCAAATGATCCCTAATGGTCCCGAAGTCCCGAACATGACCAAAATTTTCTAAATTTTAAATTTAATTTCTAAAAATCGGGAGTGCGAATCAGAATTTAGGACTCGAAAATTTCTAATTTCTCAATTTTGGTCCCGGTCCCAAAAAATTCGGGATTCAGTTCGAACCTGGAAAGTCCTATGCTCCGGTCCCAAATTCTCACCCCTACATGTAGATGTATTCAACAGAATCAAAACCACCCGAATCAAACTTAATCGGATCGTAACCAGCCGTTTAGAATCACAATCTGAATCGCTCTACACGGCTCGATTCCAAATCGTGAATCTCATGACAACGGTTCAATTTCAATTCTCAATTTTTGTTAACGTAAACCGAATCGAACCGTAATTGTGAACTAAACTGTAATTGTGAACCGAACCGAACCGTAATTGTCAACATACTTAGAGGAAGGTAATACTAATTAATACTCTCTCTGTCCCAATAAGCATGACACAAAACTTTTGGGCATGATTATTAAGGAGAGTGTATAAAGTAGTGTAAAAGTGATAAAGTTGGTAGGGTCCACATCTTTTTAAAGGGATAACTTTTACTATTTTAGGAATGTGTCAAGCTTAGTGAGACGTCCAAATAAGAAAATTGTGTCAAGTTTAGTAGGACGGATGAAGTATTAATTTAAACATCACTAACCTCAAGGTAACAAACCCTAAAAGGTATTAACTTCTTTGTTGACCATTTTTGAGCTCCACCACTTCTAACCTAACTCCAATTACTAGTATTATTCAGATATGGTTTTGAATGCATGAACAGAAAACCATGCACATTTTATATAATATATATATATATATATATATATAATAGTATGTATCTATTGGTGATAGCTAAATTGAATGAAGTATATGAATATATATGTCATTCAATTCAATGTTTCTCCTTTCCCATAGTTGCTGTTGAGCTGCCCCTTTCTTCAAAACTCTTTTTTCATTTTCTTTCTCTCAATTCAAGTAAGAGATAGAACTCAATCCATCCTAAAAATAGACACATATACCACACTATCACACACATACAATTCAAAGCTTCTCTGAATTCATTTGCATGCATTGTGATAAAGGTTTCAGGTTTAATGATGAAAAGTTTTAATTCTTTAATATCGACCCATCCTTCAAGTCACCAGCCAAATCGATATCTGAGTGTACACGTATACATATTTATACGTATTTCACCGAATTTTCCGCATTTTCTAAATGCATCCACTTTAATTATTATTATTTGTTAATACCTTAAAATTTATAATCAATAAAACAATAATAACAAATAATAATTACTAGCATAATACCCCCTCCATTTCCATTGGGATGAGACATTACTTTTGGGCTATATTTTTAGAAGATTTGAGAAGTAGTGTAGAGTGATGATATGTATGTATTTTATTTAAAATGATGTGTGTAAAAAGGTGTACTAAAAGGGAAACGCCTCAACTTAATTGGGACTACCCAAAAGGAATACGCCTCGTCTTAATTAGTTGAGAATGAGGGAGTATTAAATTCTAGTTATTTTTATGTGAATTGGTATAAATACCCTTTTACTAAAATATTTGAAGTACGAATTGCGTATATAAAATATAAATCAAACTCTTCATACTAAATTATAAAGTTTGCTTATGAATGATATGATTATATGTCAGTCAAATCATATATGTGTATGAAATAATATGATTATCTACCAATCATATGATTCACACACAGTACACCCAAATTCGCTCGACCAACATGGATTTGGGCTTGGACTTAAATTCCAGGACCAATCAGGCCATGCGTCAAGCTTGGACCTATCAGTAAAATCATAGCTCGGACCTAGGTATATGAAAATTTGGTCTATCCAGATCCATTGCCATCTCTAACTAGTAAGAGAGAAGGAAGGTAAAAATTTTTACTCCCTCCGTCCTACTAAGCTTGACACAATTTCTTTAATGGGACGTTCCACTAAACTTGACACATTTTTAAAATAGTAAAAATTATTCTTTTAAAAAGGTGTGCACCGTACCACCTTTATCACTCTTACACTATTTTATACATCCTCTTTAATAACCGTATTCAAAAATTTTGTGTCATTTTTATTGGAACAGAGTCATTATAATTTTTGATGAAAAGATCTATTATTGTGCATTGAATCCATTGATGAAAAGATCTATTAAATTTTTTATTAGTGAACATCTTCACTCAAGTTCATTAACAAAAGGAGTGACTTTTTATCTATAAGTAACAACTACCTACGAATATAGATGTAATAAAGTAAAAATGTTGCACGATGTTGAAATAGAAGATCTGAATGATTTTCGTAATGCAAGAACGAAAAAGAGAGTGTAAACGTGGCAAAGATGAATAGTGCCACGTAGCATATGGCAGACATTGGGAGCTCCAAAACCAAATAAATAGAAGTGGGGAGCAACAGCTTCGCCTCTCCCCCTCTATCTCTCTCTTTTCATCATCTCTCCATTGTCTTAACATTCACTACTTTTTCACACTATATATACACATCTTCTTCTTTTCCTACCTTAATTTTTTGCAGTGCTTTGCTTAAATTCACCTCATTTCAAGACAAGAGTCAAAGAGGATAGAATTTTCTTAGAAATTAAGATAAAGGAGAATTTGTTACAATGTTGCCTTCTTCCACTTCTGGTACTGATCAAGCTGCAGAAGCTCCTCCTAGTAATAATAATGGAGGTGCAAATCCCACACAACATCCAAATTTGCAGTCTTCTTTTCCCATCGTGCTCAAGGTACATACTTATAGGAATTAATTATTAATGTTGAATGAATTTTTTTTTTTTAGTTTAAACACAATTGGGAATTAATAATTAATGTTTTGAGTGTGTGTGTGTGTGCAGTTTATGGATGTTTCCTACAGAGTGAAGCTGCATGGGAGCAGTGCGGAATCAAGAACCACCACCATCATGAATATGCTTGGCGGCGGCGGCGCGTGTGCGCCACCTCCCGATGTGGAGAATCCTCCTGCGGCGGTGGCGCAGCGGCGCCACGAGCGGACGATCCTCAACGGGATAACGGGCACGGCAGAGCCGGGTCGGGTCCTGGCGGTGCTCGGGCCCTCCGGAAGCGGGAAATCGACGCTGCTCAACGCACTCGCCGGCCGCCTCCACCACGGCGGCGATCTAGCCGGAACAGTCCTCTTCAACAACCGGAAACTCACGCGCCAAATCGCGAAGAAGACCGGGTTCGTAGCCCAAGACGACATACTTTACCCTCACCTGACGGTGCGGGAAACGCTGATCTTCTGCTCTCTGCTGCGGCTGCCGAGCAGCGTAGGCAGAGAGGAGAAGATCGCGGCGGCCGAGGCGGCGGTGGCCGAGCTCGGGCTCGCCAAGTGCGCCGACACCCTCATCGGAAACAGCTTCGTCCGCGGCGTGTCCGGCGGGGAGCGGAAGCGCGTGAGCATTGCGCACGAGATGCTGGTTGACCCCAGCCTGCTCATCCTCGACGAGCCCACTTCCGGGCTCGACGCCACCGCCGCCTACCGTCTCGTGGCGGCGCTTGGTGGACTAGCCGCCGCCAAGGGGAAGACAGTCGTGATGTCAGTGCACCAGCCCTCGAGCCGCGTGTACCAGATGTTCGACGATTTGCTCGTGCTCTCCGAGGGCCGGTGCATATACTTCGGGAGGCGCGACGAAGCCACGCCGTACTTCCAAAGCATAGGCTTCGCGCCGGAATTCCCCATGAATCCCGCCGATTTCTTGCTCGATCTCGCTAACGGTACTCCTCTATTTCAAATTAATTATATTTTTTCCCGGCCCTACTATCATAATTCATCTATATGCATACGTATATTGATATACATACGTGTTGGTCTAGTATTAGATTAAGTACTTCTAATGTAGACCGAACTAGGAATTATGAGATTTTATTTTAAGTATATTAAGCGTCGCATGTATAGTGATAATTGTATGAACAAGACATATGTAGTGTTTTGTGTAGTGGTATAGTCATTAAATGCTTGACTAAGTGTGTGAGAGTGATTTTGGTGTATGTTGGCTAAAAACAAGCATATTTGTTGTCTTTAATTAGATAGGGACCATTCTTGAGTACAATGTGTGTCTACTAAATACTATTGTTCCTTTCTTGGATAAACACTAATGCCAACTTGCTCATTTTCAACTATGATTAATAATAAAATTTTAAATTTCCACTCAATTGTGTGATTAGGTTGATCTAAACCTAGGGTTGTCCTCTTATGTGCTACATCCATTAATATATACAAGTATGTTTGACTATAGTTAACATTGGATGAGACTTAATTAGTGAATAATAATATTAATTTTGACTTAGGATTTATAATATAATTAACTTGGAATGGGAATTTGTTTTTGCTCAAATTATGCACATATTTTTGGATTTTTGTACTATCCTAACCAATTATGGTCCAAGAAACAAGAGTGGTCACACCTAAAAATTAGGAAATACATTAAATTCTTAGAAACAAAATACACTAGTTCCCCCTCATGTTGATTTTTCTTCAATTCTTCCATTTTGTACTACAAAACTTGGTCTCTACGGTGTCATTTTCGCCATTAATGATCGGGCCACCCTCATTATTTATAACTTTCCTTCAAGAATCGACAATCCGGTGAGTATTATTGACTCTATCAGGAAAGAAACAAAGATGACTTTTGAGGTCGGGTTCAAATCTGTCTGCACAATTTGTGCAAGTGGTGGTTGTGACAACAACGTGTAGAATTAATTAAAGCCACTAAATACTCTTAACTATAGTAGTTCGATCATTGTAACATATCGAATCGGGCCAGACCCTCCGCTCGGTTACGAGCCGAGCAGAGGGTTAGGGGCTTTAGTTAGAAACTCTTTAATGAGATGGAAAGGTAGTGGGATGAATATATATTAGGTTAGGTGCATAATGAGTGATGCATCTTCAACACATAGTGAAAGGGGATGTTTTTATGATATTTGAGCTTCACACCACGTGTCTACTATCTTTTGAGTTTGTGGAGTTGTCTTTGCCTTTTTTCACTTTTTCCCCCTTTCATAGCCATTTTTCTCATGATGCCCACTTTCCTTTTAGTGATTTTGTTGTAGTGTTTTCATGACCATTTTAATTTTTTATTTTGGGAAAAAGTAGTGATGTGTATGGAATTTTGTCGCACATTAATTTAGATATATATAAAATACTTAGCGTGTTCGTTACTGATATGATAATACTATATAAAGTATATGAGTTATTATACTTTTGATTTTTCTCATATTATTTTGTATAGAATGCTTATTAAATTATACCATAATCAATAAATTATAGTCAAAAAATGAGAATTAATAAACTTTTATAAAAAATTATTTTTTTTTCTGCATTATATACCACATCAATCGCATACATATTAACAACACTCATAGAAGGCAGGTGATCATGTTTATATATATTGTATCAAAAGTCTCCTTACATTAGATTTAATAAGCCTATGTTAGCATACCTAAGAATATCCCTTCAAATTTATGGCTTCTCACTCGAATAAATCACATTCTAAAACTTTTTTTTTCAAGAAAAAATTGGGAATTGCATCTTATTTAATTTATGAAGGTGGGAGTTGGTGTCTTCATCAGATTCGTTCTCGTTTTTAAAAGACAAAAAACTCAAAAAGGAACCCTAAAAATAAAGACATTAGATCTTAAGAATGTGCACAAAAGTTTGGAATCAAAATTATTTTAAGATATGCAATGTGTCATTTGATGCTATTTTCCAACAAGGATCACTTATTGGGAATATGGGCCCTCTTTATCTTCTCAATCTTGGATTCTTTAACCTAAAAGAATTCATAGAAAAATTCTCTTTCATTAGAATATTTATATGGATTTTGGACCCTTTATTATATGCTCATTTCCTTTCATCATGATATGTGAGAGAAAACTGTCCTTTTTTTCATTTTGTTTTTCAAGAATCTGGCTTGGATTTATAATATTTATACAGTAGATGTGCATTATTGAAAATGCAATTATTTGATCAGATTTTTCTTTGAGCTAATGCATTATTTGACTGGCCATTATTGTGAAAGGATTGAGAAATTGACATGTGGTTGGTTCTTGATTTGATCACGCACCTTATAATTCATTCTATGTGTATATACCAAATTTAGGGGCGTAAGTGAGTCGAGACGGCTTGTGAGCTATTCGGGATCTGCTCGAGAAAAATTAATATTGAGTCGAGTTTGAGTTCGAGTTCGAGTTCGAGCTAGTCGAGTACATATTGAGTTCCAATTTGAGTTTAATAGTACTCTACTAGACATTCATACCCTTTTATGATTAAACAAGTCTGAACGAACTGAAGCGAGATAAAATTCGAGTTATACCAATAACTAATCGAGTCAAACTAAGCTTATTGGCTTTCTAGAATTGAGGTCGAAAAAGTAGAACTTGATCAAATCGAGCTCGAGCTTGACACTTATGGACCTAATTCGAGCTTATTGAACAAGCCAATGACCAGCTCGACTCGACTGTTTTACACTCCTAACCATATCCTATCTCTATACATATATGTATGAATACATCATTGTGTGTGTGTGTTTCTTGGGTGGATTAATGTAGATGCACTAGGTAGTGACAGTTCAAGAGAACCCCATGTCCTATCATCTTCCTTAGATGAGAGAAGAAATTTATCACATGCATATCTTGTTTGCTTCACTAAAATTAATTTGTAAGAAATGTAAAGAGAACACCATATTTGAGGATTTTCAAGAAACTTAGCTAGGGTGGGCCCTTCTCTAGCCACTTTTGATAATGAAATATTGACTACCATAACCATATATTATAAGGTGCAATATATTGAGAGAATAATTTCTTTCAAGAATGAGTAGAATTAGGTATTACAGATTGTAATTAATTAGTGCTATGGTCATATTTGTCAAGCACCTGAAAATGTTTGCCAACTATTTCTAGTGATAATCTATGTCACAATATTTGATATTTAGGCTGTGACATGAAAAAGGTTTTGTCGAATTTCGTAGTCAATTTGTTGATCTCCCTCTTTTTATTTTTAATTTAATTTACTTTATTTTATTTTATTTTATATTCTATTTTTTGCACTATGTGATTCTGGTTGTCGATAATTGATTGGTGGGGCATGTCACTAGAAATTAAATTAATTAGCACTACTCCCACTTGCTAAATATTTTGCTAATTGTTTAATTAGGTTGTTCTATTTCGAGCATTTAATTTAAGATTAATTAATTAATTAATTAGGATGCTAATTATAATAAACATGACAGCTTTGCTTGAGTCGGAATGCATCCAACTTTAATAGGTTGGAATTTTATTACTTTTATTTATTTATTACTAAGAACACACACTAAGCATATGGGATGTTTCATTCGACATGATTTAACATAGTTAAGAACATATATTTATATATATTAATTATGTGTTTTGTGTAAGATTTGTTGTCTAATACGGTGTCGTTTTGCATGATTCCTAGCAAGCACGAGTTTCTTGAATTGAAATTAAGCAAAAGACAGAGAGTTTAAAGAAGTGTGTGTCATCAACATCCTGTGATGATCTGAAAAGTGTTGCCTTTTTCTTTGAATTAATTAATAAACAAAATAAAATTCTCTCTTGAAGGTTAATTTAAGTGTCTTTAATTTACACCAATGAAGTGAATTATTTTATAGTGTAATAACATTAGTTAATAAAGATTTGAGAGTAAGGAAAGTGGTGATGGTGGCCAAAATCCATTATAGTAAGTGGACTACCAACTCACTACCCAACATTGGACAACTCTAATTTGTTCATTTAGTGTTACTATATACACATATTATAACATATATGAAATTAATATCTTGCCACTTTTACTAATTTGATTTGTTGCCTTTTTTGCTGATGTATATGGTAATATATTGGGAAATCTTGATAATTATGTGAGTTTAATATTTTGCCATTTTTTCTAATGTAATTTACTATTCCATCTATCACATTATTTCTGACATGTTTGCATCGAAATTGAGTGTGAGTGATTTTTGGTCATAGTTAGTGTGATCAAAAGAGTATCTTCTTTACTACTCCATGTTGGATAGTCTGGAGTAATATGAGGGTTAGTTTTACCTTTTATGTTTACTTAGTAAGTTGAAATTGATGGCCTTTAACTTCTATTGTATTGGTTGGTATAAGTTTAATTAGTTGTTGAAGTTTGATATTTTCTTGATGAAATAGTTATTAAACTTGCTATATTGGTTAATTTTTTTGGATGTAGGGGTATGCCAGCTTGATGGTTTTAATGAGAAGGAGAGGCCTAATGTGAGGCAAACTCTTGTATCCTCCTACAACAATGTACTTGCTCCAAAGGTCAAAATGGCATGCTTGGAAGCTTCGACTACTGTGGCGACGAGAGAGAGGAGTGGGAGTCGCTCGACGAAGCGGTATAGCTGCACGAGGCATCTAGCGACTTGGGTGAACCAGTTCAACATTCTGCTCCAACGGAACCTCAAAGAGCGAAGGCATGAGGCATTCAACTCTTTGAGAGTGTTCCAAGTGATCATGGCCTCTTTACTAGGCGGTTTCATGTGGTGGCACTCGGACTACCGGGATGTGCAAGACCGGCTAGGGCTTCTCTTTTTCGTCTCCATCTTTTGGGGCGTGTTCCCCTCCTTTAATGCGGTCTTCGCGTTCCCTCAAGAACGAGCGATTTTCATGAAGGAGAGGGCCGCGGGGATGTACACGTTGTCGTCCTACTTCATGGCCCGGATTACGGGGGACCTACCGATGGAGCTCATTTTGCCCACTCTGTTCCTATCCATACTTTATTGGATGACGGGGCTTAGGCCCGAACTATCGGCTTTCGTCTTGACACTACTCGTCTTGTTAGGGTACGT
The DNA here is from genome assembly GCA_026898415.1 of Leonotis leonurus. Taxonomy (NCBI): domain Eukaryota; kingdom Viridiplantae; phylum Streptophyta; class Magnoliopsida; order Lamiales; family Lamiaceae; genus Leonotis; species Leonotis leonurus. The sequence continues at coordinate 751,130 of JAPKLX010000074.1, read as the reverse complement.
GCTCGTGTCCATTGGCCTTGGCCTAGCACTTGGCGCGTTCATCATGGACGCCAAGCAAGCCTCGACCATGGTCACGGTCACGATGCTCGCATTCGTGCTGACCGGGGGGTACTACGTGCATAGGGTGCCCCTCTTCGTGTCGTGGATAAAGTACGCATCTACGACATTCTACACCTACCGGCTGCTCATCAATGTCCAATACGGAGACGGGGAGGGCATCTCCTCGATGCTCGGTTGCTCCACCACGAAACACGACGCCACTTGTAGGTTCGTACACGACGACATCATCGGGCAAATCCACCCGGCGTTGAGCGTTGGAATTTTAGTGATCATGTTTGTAGGGTACAGACTGTTGGCTTATCTTGCCCTAAGGCGAATCAAAGCTTGACACGTGACAATCGGCTTGTGTGCGAATTGTCGGATGACGTGGCGTGGGTAGAGACGGAGGGATCTTTTGAATTTGGACTTGGAAGTTGGAAGAGGGATATGCGTTGGATTCGAGCTAACTCTAATGGTGGAAATAGGAACATGTTAATTAGTTTGAATCATGATGATCAAAGTGTAAAGAAAATAGCAAGACAATTTCTCTTTCAATATCACAAGCTAGTAAATAATTTGCTAGCTGCAATTTTAATTCCAATCAAGTCTACATATATTGGTTTTTACTCGAATTGAATTTTGTGTATTGAATTTAGACTATACTTTTTATTTTATTGAAGTGCAACTCAAATTAAAAAGAATATACCAGAAATTCAATTTTGTAATTTAAATTTAATATAATAATTAATTTGTTTAAAAAATTCAAATTTTGTCCCAGTAAAGGGTGTCAATATGATGACACCCATCATAATTCAAATGCATAATTTGAGAAAAAAAAGATTAATTTTATTTGAGGGCATTAGATTTGATGATTGAATAGTAAATAGATTAATTATGCAGAAATATAATTTGCTTGACAGTATTAACCCCATAAATTGATTTTTATGATAATTTTAGTCCTGATGTGTCGCAAATAAAATCTATCAAGCTAAAATAATCACAAAATTAATTCGTGGGACTTCAAATTTGTTTCGATTAAGCTCAGGCTAAAACAATCACAAGTTAAATTTATTAAACCAAAATTGTGTATTTTTAATTAAAATATGTTGTATGTGTATATACAGTTTGGTTTTCATACTTACATTAGACATTTGTAAAAATGCTCGCCTGCCCGAAACAGAGTTAATACATTCACGAATGATGTGATTTGCCTCATAAATAAATTATTATTATTTTTTATTAATTCACAGTTTCCGACTAGAATTTATTGATTAAAGTATAATTTAATGTTATTCAATACAAAATAATAAAAAATAAAAAAAAAATGAAAATTATAGCGACTAACGTGCTGATATGACATTACCATGTCACTCATGAACACGTTATGTTATGTTCTACACGAATGATGGAGCTGTGCAAATGCTCTATAATTGTTACATAAATAATGCTTAATTGTCACATAAATAGTTGTCATCATAATTACTATTCTTTTTAAATATTTAAATATTTTTTACAATTTAATTAACATTAAATTAATCATAATCAATAAGCTCAAAATAGAAATTAATAATCAGTAGAACTTTATCAAAAGTGTAAATACCTGAATCATTTATCTTAACTGAGGTTGAGATTAAGATACAATAGGACGAATATGTAATTAATCTGTATTTTGGCCTTTACAATATGAGTTTATGTTAACTGCAAACTCGATATCACAGAGAGAGAGCAAATATTAATTCACTCAAAATTCCAGTGGAGGTTAAAAAAAGCTCTATATCAAATTAAATAATAATAACATATAAATTGGGGTTAGAACTTAGATTGGTCTTTTGCAAACTCAAGCAGAAAATGCAAAATCGAGGCTTTAACATCTTTAGCCTCACACCTCTCTTTGGTTTCAAATACGCCCTTCATTATGCTCGTATACAGCCTTTCGAGCTGCGGTACGTTGTACTCTTCCGTCCGATCCACGAGCATCTGCTTGATTGAGTCCTCTTGATTGGAAGTTTCCGCACATGACATGTTGCTGTCTTGCGTTGGGGACTCGATGCCACCGTTAGAATTCACCGGCTGCTCGTTGGCCTCGGAAACGGGAACCTCGGCTGCTGGTTGCTGGTCTATACAGTTGGCTTCAGCAGCCTCAGTTGGCTTTGCAGGTGGATCCAAATCAAGGTCTGATCCCTCTTCTGCTGCCAAAAGTTAGGAAATGATTAGTTTTCAAGAAGCACGATGTTCGGCTCATTATAGGTTCTATCCCCGACTTTTAAAGCCAGAAAATAGTTATTTGAGACTCGGATTGAAAAAAGCTCATTCGAAGTTTGACTTGATAGTAAACGTGTGAAGATCGAGCCTAATTTTGAGCTCGATACTTTTGTCAAGCCGAGCTCGAGCCAGACATTCATGAGCACTCAATTGAACATCAAGCTAAATAAAAAATTTATACAAGCCGAGATTGAACACTCTAATATTCTAAACGAGCTGAGCTGAGTCGAGTACTGCTCGGCTCGGTTTGTTTACACCTCAAATAACAAGGTAAAAGGTCGGGATAGAACATATGAGTAAATACCCTTATACGCTTTGTAATGTACTACGTTGTTAGAAATGAAGAAAAGCGAATGATACCTGCTTGAGAAGCATCGGTTAGTTTCTTTGGCTTTTTAGTTGCTTCGTAGCTCTGATCTAGATTCACTTCGGGCTGGGCATTACGGAGACGGGCACTTGCCCTAGTCATCGACATCAATTGGACTACAGGAGGTTGAGGCAGAGTAGTCCCGTCTTCATCGGACAAGGAGATTGGGCCACCTTCCTCGGCAATCTTGTCACAAAATGTAACCAAGGAGGGTTCCATCTGGGAAAGCATACCGTGCACCTGAAACAAGTGAAACATTACTTGCATCAGATGAATTGAAGCTCCAGCTAGAGATGATAATCATGAAGCAGTGTAGAAGCATACGGAATCGCGAAGTTCATATGCTCTACTCACGATCCTAGCTCCGTTGTAATCATCCCCATTGTATTTCTGTGTAACAGCGAAAGAAATGTTAGAAGAACGAGATATACTTGTAGGCAAGCATATATAACTACAATAGCACAAACAGTAACTGGCAGTAGTACACAAACTCGAACCTTAGCGTTAGCCAAAATGAGGTCAAAATCCTCCACGAATGATCTACATGTGATATATTTTCCGCTGTCTACACGCTGCAACAAAGTTGCAATGTCCATAGGATTCTGGATTATTGTGTGGTAGTTTGGAGCATCTTCGTCTGAGACCGGGTAATGGAAGGCACTGAATCTCTTATCGTAAAGAATCCTGTAGAGAAATAAAGGCGTAAGGAATCCAGAAATTTGTTTGACAATCATGAAATGATAACAGAAGCAGAACGACGTATACTTGACATGGAAACCAGTAAATAATCAGGTATTTCTCACCGATTGCAAACATCCCGAAGGCACATGCGCAGTCGGCGAAGAGCATGGCCCTGTGCTTCAGCTTTAGCCCTTAGCTCAGAGACCTTAGGTCCTGTATCCACTTTTGGTGCTTTAGGAAGTTCAGGAAGGCCATCAGGTTTGGCTGTTGTCGTAACATTCTCGGATTGAACTGACAATGCTGCTTCTATCAGCCGATCAAAAAACAATGATCTATCTTCCATCGATGGTGAGCTTAAACGCAAACTGTCCCAGAAAGAACAAGAAACAGACACAAATTATAGCGTAATCTAAACAATACACAAGAGGTTGTATATCAAAAGGTAAAAGCAAAAAATTGCAAAAGGGAAATGTGGCAATTATACAGCCAAGGGCTATTGAAATTCTGTTTAATTTTATCTAACTTCCACTGCAAGAGAGAACCGATGAAAGAGAACAGATCAGTGGTTAAATTTTACAAGCTGTGGGTTAGGTCTGCATAAATAATCATAGAGATAAATATTTGAAGCATAAGTTTGCACAAAAGGATGAAAGTATATCCAGGTCATCATATGAGGTATCGATAGACATACACGTGGTGGTCGGAGAATATTGATGGACTATCACATATCTCAGCAAGTGGGACAGAAGATGTTCCCAATAGTAAAATTGGCAAATCAGAAGGCAATTCTTCCAACAGCGTCCGCAATACAGCTTTAAGTTGGTAATGAGCCTAAAAAAGCAAAAATGTTTACTCCGGTTAACAGCAGAAGCCACAATGTCTTGGCTTAAAAGAGCAACACATACACATAAAACAGTTAAGACCGATCTGGATAATCACCAAAGATAAGAGATAGTGCACTCACACTCTCCCACCAAAGGTGGAAATGAGGCAAATATAGTATAGATGGCGTAGTTCTCCTGACTTCACCAAAAACATGCACTAAAGCTTCCTCTGGTGTTTTAGCTCCAGGATCAGAAAGTAGAGATGGTAGTGCAAGAGAGTGAACAGGAAACTTCTCGAGTTCATGTAAAACAGCAGGCCCAATATGATCCTGCAAAATCAAAGCACTCAATAAACAATGGAAAAGAAAAGGGGGAAATTGAACAAAAGGCAAAGAAAAAATAAGATATTTACCAGCCCGGCACCATCATCACCACACAATAGAAGCCTAGGCCTGTAGACGAGGGAAATTGCAGATCCATAGGATAGCATTGAAAGCTTGGATACATTGGAGGAAACAACAGGGAATATGTCGGAAATGACAGTCATTGCCTTTTTCAGAAGGCTCTGCAGACATGGTGAAAGTACAGGTGATAATGGCCTAGAGTTCACAATGGAGCCTCTGTGTGCAGCAGGGGTGATTGTTGTCATGGCCTCTAAAAAGTGATACTTTTCCACCTTTACAGAATCAACATCAATCACGAATTTGTCATCACTAGTATAAACTTGAGGATATTTTTCTCTGAAAGCGCGTATTGCAGCTTCAGTGCACAGAGCTTTTAGATCCGCACCACAGTATCCCACACAACTAGCTGCAAGTTCCAATTTTAGCTCCTTTGGAGGGGGTTCCTTCCATTTACGAGTATGTATGTCCAGAATTTCAGCACGTGCTTCACAACCAGGCAAAGGAAAATTGAATTCACGATCAAATCTCCCAGGACGCCTCAAAGCTCCATCGATTGCATCAACTCTGTTGGTTGCACCAATCAAGACTACTTGTCCGCGAGAGTCAAGACCATCCATTAACGCAAGCAAAGTTGACACAATTGAATTATGAATTTGCTCTTGTTTGCTAGACCTAACAGGTGCAAGCCCATCAATCTCATCAAAGAAGATTATTGAGGGTTGATTCTTTTGAGCTTCTTCAAATAACAATTTCAATTGCCTTTCGGCTTCCCCAACCCATTTGCTCAGGACATCAGCTCCCTTTCGCATATAAAAGCTGACTTTCTGTCCAGCCTTTGATGCCGAACATGCTAATGCTCTTGCAATCAATGTTTTACCTGTGCCAGGAGGACCGCATAATAAGACCCCCCTGGGTGGAGTAATGTTGTAGCTTGCAAAAAAGTCAGGATATAACAGTGGAAAGAAAACCATTTCCTTCAAGGCATCAATATACTCGGACAAACCACCTATATCATCAAAACTAATAGTATCGTCAATTTGAACAGGCTGGATGTCAGCCCCTCCTTTGGAGCTTGGACCAGCAGTTTGAATACCAGAAGTCAAATTAGAAAGTGTATCATTTTGATGACCCCAACCTGATGCAGCAACATTTAAACCCCATGATGTAGTCCCTTGGATATCTAGCCCTCCAAGCAATAAAGGTGGTCCTGATCTGTTGCCACTTCTCGCCCAAGGTATAGGAGGACCTTGATCAAGCTCATCTATCAGAAGGGAATCATCAGAGTCTTCAGCTCGTGTCATTCGATGACGTTTATGGACTCGTGAGCTCCCCCTCCTTGCATCTCTACCTACTTTGGAACCCATTCCTTGATGAAGTACTCTACGTGGAGATCTTGGCATTTGTTTACTTTGCTCAATAGAGAGCCTGCGCACATCAGCTCGGTTACGAAGATCATATCGCCTTCTACCCTCTTGTTCCTCCCCCTCTTCATCATCACCATCTTCCTCTTCCTCTTCCTCTTCCTCTTCCTCTTCCTCTTCCTCTTCACCCTCCTCCTCACCAGCACCATCCTCTTCCCCTCCCCCCTCTCTGTCATCAGCATCATTATCCTTCACGTCCTTACCATTTTCTGGTTCATCATCTGCTTCCTTTTCATCAGATGTGCTTTGTTCCTCATCAGACTCTATGCGCAATTCTTTTCTAGAACCTCCTCTGCGTCGAGGCCTAAGTCCTTCCCGACGGGGTCTTAGCCCTTCACGACCAGGTGCCAACTCATCTTGGCTTGCATCATCATTGTTTATCCTGTTCCTAGATCTTTTATACCTAGGGATCTGAGACAAAATTTAATGCATTGTTAGCTGGAAGAAGAGTTCCAAAAGAAGGATCCAACCAAACCAGGTGGACACATTTAACCATCAATTACTAGGAGAATGTAAGCATCACCATTAGGTCATTATCCTCTGTTCCAGAACTATCGGTGTATTGCTCAAGATTCATGGGTAACCTCCGCTTCCTAGTAGAGCGCCTAAGATTGGCATCCACTGACTGCAAGAAGTAAAAAATGACAATATCATACATCTTTTACTGATGTTAACCAACTGCAACAAGGACACACTATTTTCTATTCAAAAAGGGCATCACTCCAATTAAAGTAGAAGTAGAGGCAACAAATTACAACAACATTATCTATACTTGGATTTCAAGTCAACAAATCAAACAACAGACGATAAAAAGATCACATTATAGTTCATACATTTGCTTTTGATGTTCTGTCTTGACGTAACATCCGCAAATGTGAAGAAGGCCGTTTTTTTGGTTTCTTTTTCTGACCCCGCATAACAATACTTGTACTGTAATACATGTGTCGATCATGATACTTTGGCCTACTCTTGAGTCTATCACTTGTACGAACTGGCCTTGAATCTGGCCCATCGACCACAACTGATCCTTTCGAGAACATTGTAAGCCACTAGAGTCTTCCCATGGGCTAAAGAACACACCAGAAACACAAGAAAGTTACAAATCATACAGTTTGAACTGAAACTCAATAAACAACATAAATCAAATGACTTCCTGGTGACAAGTGGAATAAAGAGAACTAAGGGGCGAACAACATGTTCAATTTGGTTGCATGACCTCTACAGTACGAAAATGATTAAACAGAATTCTGTTAATGTCAAACAAGAAGAATCTAAGTTGCAACATATTCCATGTGTAATCATTGGTGTGGGAAGCTGGGCACTTACCCATGACAAAAGATTGATTATTGAATTTGGTTTTCAAAAGAATCATAAGCAATACAGAATCATTATATAACTACTTCATCCCACTCAACGAGCGAAACCACAGTTCCACAACTACTACATCAAATAATACTACCAATGACAAATAAATAGCTTCTCTTATCATAAAATCATCAACATTGCCCAGAAATCAGACACATCAAGGCATAATTAGTAAAGATCAAGATTCTTCATTCCTCCTACCAATAGGTTTCAATTCCTCACCGAACAAAAACTGGTATTCATCCCTTCCCCACCACTCCAAGGGCTTTTCTCTCTTTAATCAGTACATATACAAGCATCCCTGAAATAATTTACCCTCTCCCCGTCCCCCAAACCGTAAAAAAAAGAGAACAGAGCAATTGCGCTTTCAATTTTAGAAAAAAATAACTAGCAAAAACACTACCAACAAATAAAAGTAAACTACACGAGTATCAAACACAAAGCGCACTCTTTGCAAGACAATGATAGCTCTAAATGCATTCACATGCATGAATTTTACCGTGAAATTCGAGAAAATAACAGACAGCAACTGGAGAATCAGCAGATATATTCAACAAAAAGAAAAAAAGAGGGAATTTTTCAGTGCTAGAAATTAATAGAGCTCAAAAAGCATAGAATTGAGCAATAAAGACAAAATCAACAGATTCGATTCCACCAAAATTGGAGCTTTTACCTTGAGTTGATGTTCAGCAATACTGAGAACTGGACTAAACCGCAGGGGGTTGCTGGCGAGTGGCGATACAGAGAGAGACTGTAGAAAGAGTGCACAGAGAAATTTCGTTTAAAATTGTTATAATTGCGATTTATGAATAGTTTCCTTTTAACGGCCCACTTATTTTAAATGGGCTCACTTTGGCCCAATTCTCACGTACGATTTACAGTTATTCCATTTATACATTTCTAACCAAATTTTGATTATCAGTAGGAGTGATAGGTGTTTGTTGTTACACTTAACTTCAAATCGTAATTAAATTGTCGGTGTACGCTTTTATTATTTTGAAAATGATTCAATATTAGAATAAATTCTTTTGAGATTATCCTAAAAAATTGTATTAATTTCACCTGCCAATACTCGATATTTTGCAGACTCTTTTTTCACTAAAAATAAACTTTTCAACTTTTTATTAAAAAAATCAGTGTGTTGTCTCATAATACACTTTTCGTAAATGAAGAGAATAATATTTTAATATAAATTTACAAGTTAAAATATAATTTTATGAATTATAAATAATAATTTTATAAAATATATAGATAAAATTAAATTAGTGGTAGAATAAAAATTTTGAACGATGTTAAAGTTTCCAAACATTTGGAACGGATACCCTATTGTTTTGTATTACGGTTCAATTCCAACGATTATGAAGTAGGGATGATAATTGACTTGGATCAATCTGACTGTCCCATATTTTCGATTTTGAACATTTTCTAGTTTATAATTTTGGTCTTATTTATGACTTGGGATTCTAGATTTTGTTCTCCTTCTCTTTTTTTTTTTTTTTTTTTTTTTTTTTTTTTTTTTTTTTAATCCCAATCCTAAAATTAATTTTAAGGAATGAAAATAATTATTTGGGAAGTCGAAATTTCCAAATCTTGCTATGAAATTCTCATCCCTAATTATCAGTAATATATTGTTCGGCTGCGAGTCATTTATAATCCTTAAAATCAAGAAAGTAAGAAAAAAAAGGGAAAGAAAAATCAGAAGTAAAGAACAACAGTTATTTCCAGAAAGAGGAGAAAGTAAAAACTTCAGCTTCTATTGAACAGCAAAATTCGATCACCTCCAAATTCATCGTCGATCTGTAAACCCTAGAAATTGGGAATTTCTGCTCTGCTACTCAATTCAGTAATTATAGTGTCAAATGGAGAAGCAAGGATCAGGCTCGTTGGAGTTACAATGCGTCGGGAAACTGGAAATCGCACGTCCGAAGCCAGTCGGCTTTCTCTGCGGCTCGATTCCGGTGACCACGGACGAGGCTTTTCATAGCTCCGCCGCGCTCGTTCCGTCTCCGAACACGTAAGGGAATTTCGTGGTTCTGCTAGTTTTTTTTTTTCTATGCCTAATTTGATGCGATACTGAGCTGGTGCTTTTTTCAAGATTAAATTTGGAGTCGAATTTTGGGTGGAGTTTATTGGACTGTGACGATGGAGTGATCCTGTTTTCTGTTGATGCATTTTCTAGTGTATATATATATTTTACGTGTTTATTGGTTGGAAATATGTAGGTAAGCTAATTTGTTACGTTCTTTGTTAAAATTTTGGACTTTGTATAATTCTGGGAATTCATGTGTATTTTGTAAATGTTTGTGCATTGAGTGCGTGACATGTAGTGAGCCTCACTGAATATCAGGATGTGGTAAATGATAGATACTTTGCTGATAAGCTGCTGCAAGCTAGTCTTTGTTTTCATTTCGGCTTTTTTTTTGTATCAGTTAGAGATTGTTCTGTTTTCTACTGATTTAGAACTTCACTGGTCTACATGCTCGAGGTAGTAAAATTATGTATTGTTATTTAACTGGGGTTTGGTTGCATAGGGTAACCGCGCCGAGGTACCAGATGATTCCAACAGAAACTGATTTGAATGAGCTTCCTTTACTCTCAAGTATTCCTGAGAGAGTGCTACCAATTGCAGCGACACAGCCAAGAACAAATGGAGGTAACCATTTTTACAATCTTTAGAATCATTACCAGTTGTGGGCCAGGTCAATGAGTTCATACAGAAGACTAATGTAGACATGCACCAAGGTACTCCAAAGATAGAAGAGACGATTCCATAAAAAGTTTAGTTGATGATGCAAATAGTGCATACTCATAGTGAATGGCGTGGCATTAATTACGGTGCATAGCTTTAGCTGACAAATATTAGTATAAGAAATTTTCACTTTCATTACTATGACTACCTTAAGGAGTATGGCATCTTCATGATTTTTGCACATTTCTTTGCTACTGGGTTATTGGCTTTGAGCTACATCATATAGCTATGTTATCATGTAGTTACATTTTGTTGATGCTGGCAGATTCATCTTGGCAAGGTGGCCCTATTACGTCAAGTCTTGCAAGAAAAGGAGAAGCACTAGCTGTAACTGGTTTAGCAGAGTATGGGGACAAGATAGATGTAATAGCTCCAGCAGATATATTAAAACAACTATTTAAGATACCATATTCCAAGTCTCGAGTCTCAATTGCAGTTCGCCGTGTTGGACAGACACTTGTCCTGAATAGCGGGTAGGTTCTATTCATATTTTAGTTTTCTATGTTTTTTAATGCTTTAGTTCTCTCTTCTGAAATTTTGTCTGACAGGCCTGATATTGAAGAGGGAGAAAAACTTATCCGGCGGCAAAACCATCAGCCAAAATGTGCAGATCAGTCCTTGTTTTTGAACTTTGCTATGCATTCAGTCAGAATGGAGGCTTGTGATTGTCCTCCAAGTCATGACTCTTCAACGGATGAGCAGTTTAAATCATCTGTTTATACCAATGAATGCATGCCAAGTGAAGAGTCGTTTGGATCCTCCAACCATCCGATGCAAGGGCATCATGTTTCAGATGGGCAGCATGAAGGCATTGATCAAGACGGCAGATATTCACATGGGGAGGATATCTCACCAGGTGGAAAGGGGGATAATTTGTTCTGGAGGAAGAAAAAGAACAAAAGGCATAAAGGTAGTGAAGCCATAAAGAAGGTCTCAGAAGTCAAAGAAAAGCCAAGATGCACAGTTCAAGAATCTGAAAAATACCCAAAAGTTGGTGCAGATGATTTTCTAAGGATTCTATTCTGGCAGTTCCATAATTTTCGTATGCTTCTGGGAAGTGACTTACTAATCTTTAGCAATGAGAAATATGCAGCTGTGAGCTTGCATTTGTGGGATGTTTCAAGAAAGGTGGGTGTTGAATGTTGAAAAGATGATAATTATTGCCTTCAGAAAATCTCTGTTCTTTGTCATCTCTTATGCCTCCTCCCTTCTATCCTTCTTTTCCCCTCTTTTTTTTTTCCACATAAGAATGTCACTAAACTTTATTTGCAGGTTACTCCAATGACATGGCTTGAGGCATGGTTGGACAACTTTATGGCTAGTGTTCCTGAATTGGCCATCTGCTATCACCAGAATGGTGTCGTTCAGGGCTACGAGCTTTTGAAAACTGATGATATTTTTCTGCTAAAAGGTTTATCAGATGATGGAACTCCTGCTTTTCATCCTCATGTTGTCCAGCAAAATGGTCTTTCAGTTCTGAGGTTCCTTGAGGAAAACTGCAAGCAAGACCCTGGGGCTTACTGGGTACTCATTTTCTGTTGATTGTTCTCTTTATGTTACTTGTTTCTGTTGTAAGATTTGTTACATATCCATTTTTTTACTTAATGCAGCTATATAAAAGTGCTGGAGAAGATGTCATGCAACTTTTTGATCTTTCCGTCATTCCTAAAAACCATGCTGCTGACAATTGTCATGATAGTTCCGGCTCTTTGCCATCTTTGATTTATAGAGGCAGACGTGATTCTGTTCTCTCGCTGGGCACCCTACTTTACAGAATTGCACATAGACTTTCACTGTCACTGGTATTCTACAAACTCCAGCCAGTCAGTTTTATGTTCTGCCATCCACTGCTTGCTGACTGTACTTTGTTTGCAGTCTTCTAATAACAGGGCAAGATGCGCAAGCTTTTTCCAAAAGTGTCTTAGTTTCTTGGATGAACCAGATCATCTAGTATGTTTTCTTAATTTCATCTGAGTGAAAAGTCTTACATTTGATTATTCACAAGATTTATTAATTATGATCGTCTGGGATTAGGTGGTGCGTGCACTTGCTCATGAACAATTTGCAAGGCTCCTCTTGACCTACAATGAAAAGGTTGAGTTAACATCTGCGGTTCCTCCGGTGGAGTCGGAAGTTATTATTTCTGATCCCGACGAAGAGTCTTTTGAGTTTATAAGTGGTTTTTCTACATCAAGTATTCAAGATATAGTCTATCCGTCTATTACAGCGGTTGAGATGCTTGAAAATTCAGGATCTCTACAACATGCTGAACAAGAAAATTCTTCTCAGATGCCATTTAACCAAGATATTCATTCACCTGGAATGCCGGAAGTAATTGATATGGTGTCGGAAGATCGAAATGTTTCAGATTTTGATAGCAATGACTTCTCATCCTCTAATTTGCTGAAGAGAGCAGAAGATCTGGTCCAGACTGTTTCTGATCCACTATCGTCCAAGCTCGCTGCCATACATCATGTTTCTCAAGCCATCAAGTCACTCAGATGGACAAGGCAGCTTCAAACTGCAAGGCAAGATCTGAACCTTGAAAATGAAGTTGAAGATGATATGACTTCATCCATGGATTTCTCTGTCTGTGCATGTGGAGACTCTGATTGTATTGAAGTTTGTGACATTAGGGAGTGGCTCCCCACATCAAAAATAGATGATAAACTGTGGAAACTTGTCCTATTGTTGGGAGAATCTTATTTGGCCCTTGGTCAAATTTACAAGGATGATGGTCAACTGTATCAAGCTTTGAAGGTTGTTGAGTTGGCCTGTTTGGTCTATGGATCAATGCCTCAAGACTCAGGGTTCATTTCTTCCATGGTTTGTAGTTCATTCATCCAGACTGAAGGTAAAAGTGAAAAGGTGAAGGCTTCTATGCACGGTGACAATCTTTTGTCATCTAATTACCTCTTCTGGTCTAAAGCTTGGACTCTGGTGGGGGATATACATGTTGACTTCTATTCAAGGAAGGGCCAAGATGTCGAAAAGAAAGAATGCACCAAGAACTTGAAAATATCATCTCAAGTACTGAAGGAGGTGGTAAGGCTGAAGAAGAAAATTGGGCAATTTACTGAAAACTGCATTTCTTGTTCTTTGGTTAACTGCAGCTGCCAGAGTGACAGGGCCAGTAGTGGCAGCAGCGCCAGCAGCAGTGCTCGGGATACATACCCATCCTCTTATGGTAGAAAGCAGAGCAAGAAATCGTATGGGAGAAACAGCCTCCATACATACACTGGGGATCACAATAATCATACTTCTCCTAAAGTGGGCCTGAAAAATACTCATGCAGCTGAACATGTAGAGCATCAGAGGAGTGACTCCTGTGATGATAGTAGGACCGAGAATTTTAGGATTTCAGATGCAATGGAGGAGATGAATTTGAAAACTGCCAGCTCTGAAACAGCTGACGTTTCTAATGGAAAAGACAATGCAAGGTGTCCAGAAGAAACTTTTCCAGAAGCTACATCTAAAGGAAAGTCTGCAGCTAAAACTGGTGGTATATTTAAATTCTTGAGGGGTTCTATGAGTGGAGATGCAGACTATAAACTCTCTGTTGCACTGAGCTGCTATGAAGAGGCTTTAAAATCTATGGGCGCGCTTCCTCCTAGTTCAACAGAATTACAGCCTGTACTGAAAAAGAAAGGATGGGTGTGCAATGAATTAGGCAGAAGCAGGGTTGAGAGGAAGGATTTGAGAAAAGCTGAAACTGCTTTTGCCAAGGCGATAGATGCTTTTAGACAAGTAGAGGACCACACCAATGTCATCCTGATCAACTGTAACCTGGGTCATGGTCGACGTGCATTAGCAGAAGATATGGTATCAAAAGTTGAAAGTCTCAAGAAACATGCCATGTTCCAAGATGCATATTTGCAGGCACTCGAGACTGCGAAATTACAGTACAGGGAAGCACTCAGGTACTACGGAGCTGCAAAAACGGAGTTAAATGCTTTTGTTGAGAAAGTGGGTCCTCTATCCAGCAGTTTGAAAAATGAAGTGAACACGCAGTTTGCGCATACATATCTAAAACTTGGTATGCTACTAGCAAGTGAGAATACTGTTGCTGAGGTTTATGAAAACGGTGTTCTGGAAGATTGCTCCAGTCCTACACCAAGTCAAACTCAAATTGAACACAGAAAGCATGAAATTTCAGCAAATGATGCAATCCGGGAGGCCTTGGCTGTCTACGAGTCACTGGGTGAGGTGAGACGGCAAGAGGCTGCATATGCTCATTTCCAACTTGCTTGTTATCAGAGGGATTGCATTTTGAGGTTTATGGACTCAGACCATAAGAAAAACAACTTAAATAAAGTTGAAAGCAGTGTAGTTCAAAAGGTAAAGCAGTATGCTTCTCTTGCAGAAAGGAATTGGCAGAAATCCGCTGATTTCTACGGGCCAAAAACTCACCCTGCGATGTTCTTGACTATACTTATCGATAGATCAGCACTGTCTTTTAGCCTTTCGAGTTACCTTCACTCAAGCACGGTACATTTTCACCTTGAGCAATGAGCATCTCCCATTTATATCATTTATGATATCTATAAAGCATTTCTTTCTTTAGGATACAAGTTTTTATGTTGAATATTCTGTCTTTTACTATATTTCTTCTCGTTTCGTTGCACTGTTAGGAAGATGTAATGTATCTCCCGTGCTCGCTTCTTATAAACTGTTACACTCGTCAGTGCTAAACTGTATATTGATCCGCTGATTCTGCACAGATGCTTGAATCAGCCCTAACCCGCTTACTCGAAGGGCGCCATGCATCTGAAAACACATCTTTGCGTGATCAAACACCCGAGCTTTACACAAAATTTTGGAGTCAGCTTCAAGCAGTCTTGAAGAGTATGCTGGCCACATCACGTTCCGCAAGAGCAAATAAACATCCTGTCAACCCCCAGCAAACTCCTAGCAGATTTTTGGACGTGAAAAAACTTTCGGAGCTTTACAAGATCTCGTTGAAGTCACCCGATTTTAGCCAGTTGCACAAGATGCACGCCTTGTGGACCGCATGAATATTATACCTAAGACAATGAATGTAGGACTGGTTTGCTCAAAAGGAGGTTCAATTTTTCTCTTTTTGGTTTATCATATTTATATTTTTGGCCAACATTACTTCACTGAGTTCACTCATTTTCTTTTAATAACATTTTTACTCTTTTAATTTGATGTTCTCAAATTTGTATGCCAATATGTTTCTCTTTTGTAATTATAAGAAATTGAATTGAAACCGATCAAATATGTATTCCAATATGCGACTCTTTTACTTTGTTGTTCTTCAAATCTGTATGTAGACATTAATATGCATCCTAAATCCACTAATTGCATATGTAGTTGTGGAGCTAACAAAATTTTGAATCAACTTTATCTCGCACGCATATACCAGATTTTGATGAGTTGAGTTTGAGGTCGAGGTTGATATACCGAGTGTATGACGAGCTGAGCTCAAATCAAATACGAGTTCGATGATCATGCCACGAGCTGTGCTCAATCACCGAGGTTAAAGCTTGAATCAAGTTGGAGCAATAAATCAAATACGATCATGCCACGAGCTGAGTTCAATCACAAGGTTAAAGCTTGAATTCAAGCAAGTCAACTTGTATACACTTGTCTATCTTAAAATCAAATTTCAGAAATAAATTATCTGTAAAATCAGGCCCGCTCAATCAATATCGAGGTTAATTATAAAATTAGATCCTAATAATTTTTTAAAAATATAACTTTAAAATATTTTGAAATATTTTTGGATAAGCGATACCTTTTATGTTTTTAGGATGTTGTAAAGTGAAACTAAAATTTTTTGTCATAAAGAATAAAATCAATTTTGATTGTTGAGTATGAAGAGATTTAAATTCTTTCTGAGTAAAAATGGTGAAATTTACTCTTTGAGTCCCATAAAAAAAATTAATGTAAGAGATGTTGCCTTGAATATTGGATTGATCTTTAAATTTTTGAAAAAGTGAAAATAAAAAGAAGAATAAGAAAGGAAAAAATTAATAAAAATTGAGTCGTGTTTTTGCTACTTTCTCCTCCTTGAGTTGTTTTTTATTCTCAAAAAGAAGATTTTTTTTACACATTAAAATCATATAGATCCATCAAGCCCGCCATTTAATATATAGCATGTTGGACAGGAAATTAGCCAGGCCTGTGTAAATATTTTGATAAAACTGATAGTATTTTAGCATGAACAGTATGAATCATATCATTTATACTAGGTGCACAAAGTTATTTTGGCTAGATTTTTTTCTCAATATTTATACAAAATTAGTCTATCTTCAAAGAAAAAAGTAGTCTTTCTCTTCCATTAATGTGGTCTTACGCACATTCTAAAATTGAATTCACTTTAATAGGCCATGACTATTTTTTTGCTAAAAATGTAAATGGAACAACCTTATTGGGACAGTCCCAATTGGGAATTAAGACTACATTATTGGAACATAAGAGTAAGTAATAGACAAACAAAACAAAAATATATAAATTATTACAACTTTTTTCTAATTACTTTGTTATCTTTAATGAATCTAACTAATGAAAACTAATTAAGAGAAAGGCAACAACACCCCCTCCATCACCATCACCACTTCCGCCTCCATCTCCACCTCCACCTCCATCTCCGCCTTCAGATGTAACTTTCAGCCGCAGCCTACCTTTCAAATTTCCGATTCTTAACTCAAATATAAGACCACCAAGTCAGCCAAAGATGCTCATCAGAGGAGGCTCAAACTTCACTAAATTCGCTCTTTCTCCCTCGTTGGTCACCATAAAGAAATGGATGATGCTATTGCGGTCGAATTAAAATTTCTCAAGAGAGGTTGGGAGAGCTACGACGTCTACAAAACGCCTCCCAAATGATTGTAAAAGTGCAACAATGAGTTTTAGATTACACGAGTATACTTATATCCGTAATAGTGGCAATTTTTTAATTTTATTATAAATTATTAGTTTTTACTTTTTATTTGAAAAATGAATACATTTTAGGGACCATCTATAAATTAAAAGTAGAGCACAATACCATTTATCATCACTCCACAAAAACAATCTTGAGAGTGGAAAACCTTTATAAATATAAATAGCACAAAACTCCAACTCCACTAACTACCTTAACCTTTTCAAAGACAAGAAAATATTTATAGTTGGGTGGTACTAATCCAAAGTCCAAACCGAAAAATAAGTTGAACAAAAAACAAAAAGAAAAAAAACAAAACTGCAGCAAGTCATGCTCAACCACCAAATACCGTTACCCCAAAAAACCAAATTTCAGTTAATTTCCTTAAAAAAAACAAACAAACAAAAACGAGAAAACCATCCAAAAACACATCATTCTCCTTTTCTTTCCTCAATCTCCACGAACAAACAACAAATAAAATCTTCAAAAAATGAAGAAACGTTCGACTGGATCAACCTCCAAAGTCTCGGTAACGATCCTCCCGTACCAAACTCCGAGGCTGCGAGATCAGTACAGCCTCGGGCGGAAGCTAGGCCAAGGACAGTTCGGCATCACCTACCACTGCATAGAGAAGGCAACAGGGCTTGAGTTCGCGTGCAAATCGATCCCCAAGCGCAAGCTTTTGTGCAAGGAGGATTGCGACGACGTGTGGCGGGAGATACAGATAATGCACCACCTCTCGGAGTACCCGAGCGTGGTGCGGATCAAGGGGACGTTCGAGGACAACATGTTCGTGCACTTGGTGATGGAGCTCTGCGGGGGAGGCGAGCTCTTCGATCGGATCGTGAAGAAGGGGCACTACAGCGAGAGGAAGGCGGCGCAGCTGATGAAGACGATCGTGGGGGTGGTGGAGGCGTGTCATTCTCTCGGGGTCATGCACAGGGATCTCAAGCCGGAGAATTTCTTGTTCGATTCCCACGATGAGGACGCGAGGCTCAAGGCCACGGACTTCGGGTTGTCGGTCTTTTATAAGCCGGGTATGGTTTTGATTATGGGGTCGTGATTTGTTTGGTGTTTTTTGGTTGTTTGTTCTTGATTTGTTTGGGTTGTGAGGTGTGTTTTTGGTTTATGGGATTTTTGGATATTTTGATCTTGGATGAATGAGGATCAAGATTTTGGGAATTTGATGATTTTGGGGGTGTGTAGTGTGTTTTTGGTTTATGGGATTCTTAAATATTTTGATCTTGGATGGATGGAAAATCAATATTTTAGAGTTTGGTTGTTAGATGATTTTATTGGATATGGATTGTTATGAATATTGACGAGCAATTAGAAGAATAAGAACGTCAAGTATACACAGATTTACGTGTAAACTCAAAACTAGAGACTATCACGACTAAATGGAAGAATTTCACAATAAGTCGAAATGAAGGAGAATTGTATTACGCCACAACTTGTATTTAGGGAGATCTTGAGGTGGGGGTGTTGTTAATTATTTGATACGAAGTGTGTGTTTGTTTTATGGAATTTTTTGAAATTTTGATTTTGAATGGATAGAAGATCAAGGTTTTGTTTTTTCTGTTTTTTTTTTGTTTTTTTTTGTTTTTTCCTTATTTTGATCGGTAAGAAAAGAATTATTTTATAAGTTTCTTCCAATTGAAAAAGAGTATGATTGTTTGTTTTGATTTGTTAAGATTTTTCATAAATTTTAATCCTACATGAATAGATGATGAAGATCCATGGAGTTCCATTTGTTTTAAATATTAAAAAAACCGTGTCACGGAGGACTCGAATCCCATACTTATTGCCTCGGGCATTAACGTCCTACCACTTTGTTTCTTGTTTCTTGATAATAATTTTGTGAATTTTGTTCGTTTTGATTTATTTTGGATGTGAAGAGTGTAATTAGTTTTTCGACTTTTCACAAATTTTTATATTTCGATGAATGAATGATAATGCAGAATCTAAAATGGTAAAAAGGGAATGTAACGCGTTAAACAGAGATTATGAGACTGTATATCAGATGTTCGACGCAGTACCCCAATGAGATATAGGTGAAGTTGATTATGAATTTGTTTACTCTTTCAGGACAGTTTCTCTCCGACGTCGTCGGAAGTCCATACTACGTTGCGCCAGAAGTTCTGCACAAATACTACGGGCCCGAAATCGACGTATGGAGTGCTGGTGTTATTCTCTACATATTGCTATGTGGCGTTCCTCCCTTTTGGGCAGGTAAGTTCCATCTTTTGAACTGTCTTTCCGCAGCTAGTCGAGTGGTCTAGTTAATAGAGTGACTATCATTTTATTTCAAAATTCAAAATTCTCGGTGCGTGTGTTAGCCTAGTAGTATAATAGTTGCTCTTGCAGCAAAAAGTATTCAATCCAAATGTCACCACCACTATACCAGAACTTAACTTTAGTACTCACTAAAAAAACACACTCAAACTCCCACAAGATCTTGAAAGGAAAGGTGGATCTTGTGTGTATGCTAGCCTCTTTGTTTCTCGATCTTCTACAAGGCACTCGGTGAACCTAATCGGGATTATATGAAGATTTGAAAGAAGAGTTAGAACTTGTGCGCCTCAAAAATTGTACCAATATGCACTAACATTCGTAGAAACTTCGGTTGGATTTGCTCATATAATCTCACCAAGGAGGGGGCCATTTTCATTGTTACTGTTCAATCTGTTAAAATTAGATCCAAAAATGGGAAATTCGACACAATTATAGCCATAAACTTAGTAAAGTTGAACTAAAGTTAGTGTATTTTGATGAACTAAAGTTTGTGTTTTTATTACATTAATTTTTTATGTGAACTTGCAGAAACTGATAATGGGATCTTCAGACAAATCTTGAAAGGAAAGGTCGATTTTGTATCCGAACCATGGCCTGGCATTTCCGATAGTGCCAAAGATCTAGTGAAGAAGATGCTAGAAAGAGATCCGAAGCAAAGAATATCTGCTCATGAAGTCCTATGTTAGTAGCATCAATCATTCATCTTCTTCGTTTCATATTGTTCATATATTCGTATCTCTCGATCATAACACAACTAGGGCTTCTCACAGGTCATCCGTGGATCGTGGACGACACGGTTGCGCCAGACAAGCCTCTTGGCTCCGCAGTCTTGTCGAGGTTGAAGCAGTTCTCAGCCATGAACAAGCTCAAGAAAATGGCTCTTCGTGTACGTTCCAATGCGATTTATTATTTTTAGAGTCGTTGTAATTGGTAAATTGCATGAAACACTGTTTCCCTTATCATATGAAAATTACACAAAACTCTCGTGGGAGTTTTTTTAATGGCATTACTTAAAGGTATTCACAGCTAAGATTTAGAGATAAAACAAAAACTAACAAAAAAAAAATAGTAAAACATAAATTATAGCACAAATTTAGTAATATTTAAATTATAGCCACAAATTTAGCAATATTTAAATTATAGCCACTAGCTATTAATCATTCTGTAACGTTCTGGGCTCACGGTTTGGGAGTACGGAAGCACAACGAATTATCTAGCAACTACTTGGTGTTCGTCAACGCTTTGTCAAAAATAGTTAACCATGTTACTAGAAAATTCATTGAAGCCCATATTTATCCTGTATTGACATATTTGACATGTCACACTCTCTCCCCGTCAAATACGTGACGTTCTTGTCGTTATCTTCATAGATGACCTCTCTAGATCCCATGGGGCTCACCCCGGGGTCAACTCTGATGCCATTTGTAAAGTTCCGGGATAATGGGGTGAGAGTCCGTTATGCTACGATATGACAATGAATATACTAGTAACTACTTGGCATTTGGTCTTGTTTTGCCAAAAATGATTAACCATGTTGCTAGAGAATTCAATGATGTCCATACTTGTTTTGTTAATACATTCGTTATTTATATGATTTTCACGAAACGCAGGATGATTTATGTAATTTACAACATCACACTCGAGTTTTATTGATTTTAGGCCACGTGGAGATGTGCAGGTTATAGCAGAGAGGCTGTCGGAAGAAGAAATTGGAGGGTTGAGACAGTTATTTAGCATGCTCGATGCAGATGGGAGTGGGACAATAACCTTCGAGGAACTGAAACTAGGTCTCAAAAAAGTAGGGTCTGAACTTATGGAATCAGAGATCCTCTCACTAATGAACGCGGTTCGTGCTTTCTAAATTTCTTTTACACAGTTATAGGTAAATATTGTGTTTAAAGTATTTCATATATGAATGCTATACCCTATCTCCAAATATCTCTTGTAATTAGACAGTGCATGCTAGGTAAAAGAGTTTGGGTGTGGTTATGTAGGCATAGCGGTTGATAGAGTTGTAAACGAACAAAGCAACTTGTGTACTATTTTGAGGCTCAGCTTAAAAAAGCTCGTTCGGAGCTCGCGGACTTCATAGTAAACGAGCTGAGCTTGAGCCTGATTTCGAGTTAGAGGATACTCGACTCATTGAGTTCATGAACATGTTCAAATTTGTTTGTTCACAAGCATGTTACTTGAGCCTGTTTGCGAGTCTTCAATCATTCCAGAGAACAAGCCTGTATGCATACAATGATACAAACTTTTAACGAGTTCAAGCTCAAGAACAATATTATTGAGCACCGCACATGCGGACCTCAAACTCGATAATTAGATGGCGGGCCGAGTTCGTTTACTGGTCCAAATCTCAAGTCAAACTCGACCACCCTAATATTTAACTGAGCCAAGCTTGAGCTGGCTAGCATTTGGATCGGCTTGTATACAGTCATAGCAGGAGTTTAATACCTGAGGCAAAGGTCCTGAGTTCAGAGTCCTCATGGATTTTTAAATTTCAATGCATCTACTATTTCAAATGAAAAAAAGAAGAGTTGGTAAACCTACTTTTTTTTTAACCCTTATCTACTGCATGAAAAATTGAACTAAAGAATTTGCTTTGTGGCCAAAAAATAAAATGGAAAGTTTATCTTTCTGTAGAATTATGAAGTAGGACACTTACTCATAAACAAATGAATAATTTGATTGATTGATTTTAGATCTTTTGTTGCAGGCTGATATTGACAACAATGGGACTATAGACTATGGTGAGTTTCTAGCAGCAACATTGCACATGAACAAGATGGAGAGGGAGGAAAACCTTCTTGCTGCATTCTCTTTCTTTGACAAAGATGGGAGTGGCTACATCACCACTGATGAGCTCCAACAAGCTTGTAAGGATTTCGGTCTCGATGATGGCCAGATAGACGATATCATTAAAGAAATCGACATTGACAATGTAAGTATCATCATTAGCCATCAACACTACATGCATTCACTTGTAAGGCTCACAAGTTTGAGTCTTACTAAATTTATTATTGTTAATTGAGTTGTATGTAGTAAGTGGAGGAGTCCGCTTACCAAAATAGGAAAAGAAAATTGAATCAGGTAACAATTTTATGGACGAATCAAAATAGCAAAATGGTTAATTATTTTGTGGATGGCGGAAGTATACATATAATCTGATGTTTCTTAGGTAAGAAATGAAGAAGTGATTAATTATCTTATTAGTCAAGTCGAACTCAAGTTACTTTTGATATGTTAATCTTAATGAGCTAGTCTAACTAAATTAATGAACACATATAAGTTTTTGAGAAACGACTAGCTTGGCTCGCTTACAACCTAAGTATCTATAAATCTTGGAAATGCTTTGCCTATGCGCAGGATGGACGGATCGACTACGGGGAATTTGCGACGATGATGAGGAAAGGCAATTCTGGAATTAGTTCAAGAACCATGAGAGGAAATCTCAACTTTAACTTGGCTGATGCTCTCCAAAGTAAACAAGACAAGCAGGAGGAGGATGAGTAAAATTCAGACTATCTTTTCCACTTTTGCTTTTTCCTTTTTATTTTTGTACATTTTTCTGACAAATATTGTAATCTTGAATCAGTTTTCTATGGTATAAATATTTCATAGTTGAGCTGTACTTGCTGCAGAATGTCACTCACTTCTCATGCTCTATCTAATTTGTAGTTTTTTCTTAGCAATCCGGATCATATATTGTCTAACCGAATTCTTCCCTGCCTTTCTTGAGTTAATAAATCTGCATTTTAGCATGACAATAGTATAAGATATTACACGATCCGTGGCTTAAAGGCGCATATATTCTTGTATTTTAGCCTTGGAGTTCTTAGAACACTATTTGAAAACGGCTCTTCTCCTCATAAACGAAATGAAATTCTTGCTCTTATTGGATAATTTGTATCTCTATGCATCAGGATCCCAATTTATGAATCTCTAGTTGGTTCGAGAAATCATGATAAGAGGGTCAAATCATTTTTTCTGAGTCAGTCGTCACGTGTTATAAGTAATGGTTTAAGATTTAATATATGTATTTTCTTTATATGCACAACAAATCTTGAACTCTAGTCACAACACGTGTCACTTTCGTATTAATGCAATATGAAATATGTCGCCGTTCGGAAATAGGAGATCTCATTCATCATCTTAGAGGAGTAATTTAAGTTATAGTAGATATTTCAAGAAGAATAAACTCATTTCCTTTTAACTTGCATAATTTAATAGCAAGTGATTCTTTTGTTTCTAAATCAAAAGCATTTGATGACAAGTAACATTTCCTTGTCCATGTATATAATTTGAATTTCAAATAAGATAAAACTTTCTCTTCATAGAAAACAAAGATTAATTAATTCCTCCAACTTTAATCACTTTTTGTGTTGTTTATTGATAACCAACATATGTTTCAACCAGTCAATGAAAACATGATCACTAAGAATCAAATTTAATGCAATACATATTACAAAAGAAATTCTTTCAATGTTGTTAGGGAGCAACATTTCTTTGTACAAGAACATTCCTTATGCTTTTCAACTCATTTACAACATTTGTCATCGACATTCGATCTCTAGGAAGTTCCTTTGAGCATCTCAAACCGATACTCAGAATCGACACTATGCAATCCCAATACTTGTCACCTCTGTTTAGTTCATGATGAAAAAAGGGATCCACCGCTTCTGTTGCATGATCCGGTAGGGAATTGGTAACAAAATCTTGGATATTTACAGACCCATCCAAGAAATCACTAGTTGGTCTTTTGCTTGTGAACATCTCAAGCAGAAGAATTCCGTAACTGTACGCATCTCCTTGTGTTGATACAACGTTATTCATTCCATATTCTGCGCAGCATCAAATACATTTATAAGGCAGACTTTAGTTAAAGATAAAATGTGAAATTGCAAACTAAAAATTTAAGGCAATAAGTGAACCTGGAGGAATGTAGCCTATGGTACCCTTGATTGCTATTGAACTGCTTCCCTCTGATGATGGCAACTTCTGAGAAATGCTTGTAATAATTTTGGCTAATCCAAAATCACCGACATGGGCAACCATGTCTTGATCCAAAAGAATGTTACTTGGCTTCAAATCTCCATGGATAACTGTGGAGTTAGTACCATTATGCAAGTACTCCACTGCAATTGCAATATCAGTAGCAATATCAAATCTTTGATTAAAGCTAAGAATTCTGCCATCTTCTTCAGAATTGCGATGCAACCAATTTTCCAAGCTTCCGTTGGCCATAAATTCATACACCAATGCTTTGAAATCGTTCCCTTGAAAATCGATGCTGTCACACACACTCACAATCTTGAGGAGATTTCTGTGTCTTATGCGTCTTAATGCATTGCATTCGGATGCCAAGCTTTTATAAGCTCCTCTGATGTTGAGATTAAGCACCTTCACTGCTATATTTGTCTCCTCTTTATCATCATCAACGATAGTTCCTCTATACACAGATCCAAATGTCCCTGCCCCAAGTAGATTAGATTCCAAGAATCCAGCAGTAGCACGTAAGAGATCCGCATAAGATAGCCTCAAAAATCCCAGCATTGCAGATTTGTTCACGGGGTTCCCTACATTATGCAGAGTTCTTCTCCTGTAGATGATAATAAAGAAGCACACCAAAAGAACAAGGCATATGGCACCAGCAGCAGTTGGAAACAAGACTTTTCTCAAATCTTTCTTGTTGGAATTTGGTGATGAGCAAGAAGGAAGATTTAGGATCGCGATACCACCACACAAGCCAAGGTTTTCTTGGAGTGAGATTGCACTTTCATTTTGAAAAACTCCCAAAGTGGGGACGTCACCTTGGAGCGCGTTGAAAGAGATATTGAGATATAAGAGATGAAACTCAACAAGAAATCTTGGTATTGTTCCAGTGAAGTTATTAATAGAAAGATCCAAAAACTGTAAACCTCTCAAAGAACTCAGACTGTTAGGTATCTCTCCTTGAAGAGAATTCCCCCTGAGGTGAAGCAAATCAAGCATGACACAACTGCTCAGGGAAGTTGGAATGGTTCCGGATAATCTATTGTTGGACAAGTCCAAGAATCCAAGGTTTATCATAGCGCCAACTTCTGTTGGAATAGGACCCATCAAGATGTTGTTGGATAGGTTAAGTCCAATAGAAATGGAGGAAAGGCTCATAATTTCAGGAGGTATTGAACCATTGAGATTGTTCCCCGAAAGATCTAAATCTAACAAGTTGCTACAATTTCCTAGACTGCGTGGTATACTCCCAAAGAGATTGTTTATCCACAAGCTTAGAGTGTTCAGCAAAGTCAAGTTGCCAAGTGTTAATGGAATCTCATTCGTGAGCTTGTTTTGTCCGAGGTAAAGGCTTTGCAGGTTATGAAGTTTGCCAATGGAAGTAGGAATTGGACCTTCTAGATTATTGCCAATCAGTTCTAAAATAGTGAGACCAACAAGGTTTCCAATGCTATATGGAATTCTTCCACTTAAGTTAAGTTGACCAATGCGTAGAAAAGATAAGTTAATGGAAAGATTGCCTATTGAATTCGGTATTGAACCGGTGAAAAAGTTATAACTCAACCACAAAACTTTAAGGCGAGTGGAGTTTGTAAGGGATGATATAATAGTATGAATATCTCCCTTGAAATGGTTAGATGAGGCTCCAAGCCAATTAAGAGATGGAAACCTTGTTAAATCAATCATATTTCCTGTGAAAGTGTTTGCACTTATAAGTAAATTTTCAAGCAGGGAAGAATTCGACAGCGAAGGTGGAAGCACTCCGGTGAAATGGTTGCTGGAGAAAGAAAGAATCCTCAACTTGGGAAGTGTAAAGGAAGGTATGGTTCCATGTAGTTGATTGAAACTCAAAGAAAGATACTGGATACTTGAAAGATTATAGATACCTAATGGTACAAAACCAGTCAGATTATTCCCCATCAAATTTAGGAACTGCATTCTTCCGAGTTGAACAAGCGACTCCGGAATCTCTCCTTGCAATCCACAATTTCCCAATGAGAGCTGAATTAGACCTGTGAGGTTTCCTATGGATGGTGGGATAATTCCTGACAACATGTTTTTCATCAAGCCTAATTGTTGGAGTTTGATAAGAGAACCTATGTCGGGGAATATTTCTCCAGTGAGTTTATTATCTATCAAATTCAAGTATTTAAGATTTCTACATTGTGATAGGTTTGATGGAATCACCCCTCCGAAAGAACAGTTACTAAACTCAATCACTTGAAGCCTTTTGAGCCAACCCATCTCGTGAGGGATCAGGCCACGGAAGGTGTTGTTTTGCAAATTGATGATTCTAAGGAAAGAAAGGTTACCTATATGAGGTGAAAGCGTTCCCACAAGGCCTAGAGAGCGCAAAGTAAGAGACACGACTATGTTTGGATGCCTTTTGCTGCACGAAACGCCATTCCAGTTGCAAAAATGTGTTGTCTCGTTCCATGAGCTCAAAGCTCGCAAAGGGTCGTCGTGTATGGATTTCTTGAAGGCTAGAAGAGCTTCAAAATCGGTCTGGTTGTTCGAGTATGAAGAAGTAGTAATGGAAAGAAAGATGAAGAGGAAAATAATAGAGATGGAAGGTCTAGCCATGATCTTCTTTTGTTTCTTAAAAGTGAGTCAATGTGTCTTTGCTTGGTTACGTTTTATAGAAAGATTATGTAAAAGAAATTCTTTTGAGGTCTGAATTGTTGCAAGAATAATACTTGCATGGGTCAAAGTCAAGGGTCAATGATAATTGCACGTGAATTTTTTTATACAAGATATTTATGAGAAGACTCAGTCTTTTCTATAGTTTTATTAAAAATGATATGACTCGGATTTTCCATCTAAAATGCAATAGTAAACTAGTGATATGAGTGTATTTTGGGTCCATTAATAAAACTTATATAAGAATATTCTAATCAATATAGGATGCTTGTTCTTGGTTCCAAGTAATATTCCTACTACATCACAAGTTATACTGAGAAGTTTCCAATTAAAATCCAAGAGTGAATCAATAAGTGCGTTTTGGTCCATAAGAAAAGTTACTTCTTTAGAATTTTCCACACTATAACAAGACCCACAAATTTATTTTTATTTTTTCTGATTTGGAGACTCATGACTTTTAGGTTGTACATATTGTGCATATTTATTTTTACAAATATAGAATTATAAAATTTTATTTCGAAAACTTCCCATCACAACGTATCCATTATTAAAATTCATTATTCTAATAATATTTTACTATATAAATATGATTTATAACTCCTATTATACACCGAAATTCCGTATAATTTTTGGCGACACTAGTTTTAATAATATTGGTAATGCATGGATAGTGTCTAGGTCCTGATTCTGATTATAATATAAAGAAAACTAATTAATTATATTATTTTTCGTCGTCACTTACGTTGTCAATATAGGCAAAAGTCTTGGGTTTTCAAATTTGCTGATTTTCAGTAAATGTTGAAGTCTTGTGTTCAGATTCAAGCACTAATGAAATATGTTTTCTTTCAATCTTATTCCATGAACAATTTATTATTTCATTTTATATTAGTCCACTCTGCTGTATGTGTTTGGTCTCTAGTGTCTGTACAAATCATCTTATATATTTAATTGCACACTCCCTCTCTTTTACGTAAATATGCACCTTTAGCCATTTTAGTAATCCCTCCGTCCATGAAAATGGTTTACGGTTTGACCCGACACGAGTTTTAATATTGTGTTTTAACTTTAATGGGGATATGTAGTGAGTGGAGTTAGGGTCCCACTTCATATATAGTTTTAAATTGGTTGTGAGTAGTTAGTGGAGTTTGGATCCCACTTAAAGTATTGTTTTAAATTGAGTTGTGTGTAGTGGACGTGGTGGACCCACTTACTATAAAATGAAAGTTTCAAATGTAAACCATTTTCGTGAACATCCCAAAATGGCAAAACGTAAACCATTTTGATGGACGGAGAAAGTATGTTTTACGTAAACATGCATATTCTATTTTTGGAAACTAATACCACTTTTTGTGGCTCAATCTCCACTACATTCGTATAAACAGTATATTTTAACATTTAATAATATTTTTACCAATCAAGTCCACTACATTTTATTAAAATCCGCGCCGGGTCAAATGGTGCATCTATTCATAAAACGGACGGAGTATTATTTTTTATTTAAATAATATATCAATTAAAGTTATAAATTGTGATACGGTACCTAACTAGGGTGACATTTGAACTGAATTTACCTAATACTATCAAGCTCGAATTCAACTTATTTGAAAATTTGAAAACTCGAGTTCAACTTAAATACGGTTTGAATTTTGTAAAATTGGTTCAAGTCGAATCAATAAATAAAAATCGTGTTTGAGTTCGGCTCGTTTATTAAAATTCAATTTAATAGTGACTCGAACTCAAGTGGAGTTTCTTAACTATTTAACTTAGAGCTCGTCAAAAGTTTATTAAATTATTTGAGTTTATATCTATATAAATATATATTAATTGGAACGGTTCGTAAACTAGTTCATATACAAAGCGCAAATTATTCGGAACTCAACTCGTTTTTGAAGTTTGTGAACAAGATCATTAACAAAGTTTGCAAACTATTCGAAACTCGACTCGTTATGATTTGATTCAACATTTTGAACCAAATACAATTGGGCTCGAGTTCAGCTTGAAAAGAATTAGAACTCGGTTCAAGACTCTAGTTCGATTCATTTATTGAACGAATGAAAATTGAACAAGCTTTATTGAGTCGAGTTCCGATAATTCATGAATGGTTTAGTTCTCTTATATTACACCCCTAGTATTAACCACTCTACTTGATGTGGAACAACTACTAAGGATCGAGAAAAGAGTGGTCGTCGACGGGAACAAAAGCTTGCACAACTTTTGACTTCAGAATTGAAATTTATATTAAAACATCTTTGCGGATGTGGAAAGGCGAGACAAACAAGATTCACTGCTTTGTTATGATGTATGGGCTAGCTCCCGAGCTTAAATTCAGTCGTTAACCATCCGTTTGATTGTTTTTATTATTTATGATTAGTTATGATATTGTATTTCAATTTTGATTTTGATTCCTAGTCATGATATATTTAGATATTTCTTATGTTAGTTAAGATACGTTTAGATATTCCGTTTTCTATTAGAATTTGGATTATATAGGTTTGTGTTGGATGAAACACTTGATATCTTCTTAAGAGTTAATTATAGATAATAGCCGTACAAGATTGTGAAAGATAAATACTAACCACCATCATAATAATATATAAATTCTAGTCATTTTTTAATTTTTGGGACAAAAATACCCTTTTAAATACTTTCTCGCCGTATCCCCGAATATATGTATGAATGATATGATTTTAATGATTTATACCATTCATACGTGATTTGTATGAATAATAATACTATATAGGTATGAAGATTATTAATCATACCCTAGCAAGTGAGATTCGTACTCAAAATGCTAAAAAACAAAAAAAAATTGTCTGTTAAAGAAATTCCACCACCACCACCAATACCATCATAAAAAGTTATTTCACAACCAAAATCGAAGTCACACAAATAATCAACACACCACTAACAACAAAAAATTATCAAATTCGAAGGTCAAACTACACCAACAAAAAACTCCAAACAAATAATATTTAGGTATTATGTATGAATAATATGATTTTAGTGATTCATACCATTCATACGTGAATCATATAAATGTATGAAGATTATGAATTATACATATCAAGCGGATTCATACTCAAAAGGTTAAAAAATGAAAAATCTGTCAGTTACATTTAAAAGGATATATATGATAATTTACAATAAAAATGACTAGAATTTATATAACGTTATGTTGGTGGCTAGTATTTATCTTTCACTATCTTATTTGACTATTTTATATTTCGCCTCTTTTCTTAATAATATTATGTTTACTTATTCTCATAGGAAGATGTTTATCTTTTACATTAATACTTATTGTTCAGCGTCACTATCACACAATAAGATTAAATTAAAGAACGTGTATTTTCTCTAAATTTCACCAAATATCACTATTCTTTTACACTATCAATTCATACTGAAAGTGTATCAACTACTCTAACTAAAGATTTGCGGAAGCTAAAGTAGAAGACACGAGATAATTTTTGCGTAGGTTATATAAATCAATAACCTACACGGAAGCCTTACGGCAAAAAAGAATAATCAAAACAAGTGTTGAGCTATTACAATGTTGAGCATAACAATAACTACAACACTATTACTAAAATACTAAATGTATGTTCTTACGAGCTAAGAAACATACAGAATTAAAACTACGAAATTAATCTGCAAATGACGTCTATCTAGCCTCACTTTACTGAATGAATGACTCTAGTATTTATAGATAGACTACATGGACTTGGATCCATGAATATAGCAACTGTTGGCCCATGTCTTCACAATTCTCGCAGTTCAGTTGTTGTCCTCCGCATGTCTGCCTGGAATTGTGGAACCAGTTGGTTGTTGACTCCTGAATTTGTGGAACATAATTCCACCAGCATGAATATCTCAACTGCAACCACTTCAGTTGGTTGTTGACTCCTGGATTTGTGGAACAGAATTCCACTAGCATGAATATCTCAACTGCAGGCTCAAGACTTGGTCTCTACTCCAATCTACGTGTGCTGTTTCAACGCTGCCGAGTCAGCACTCCATGTGGCTGCTGAGCTGGGTGCTATGTCACCATTCCACGTCATGCTGAGCTGGATACCCAGTCAGCATTCATGTGAAGAACACAAAAACACAAATGTTAGGTCAACACTTCAGATAACATCAAGACTTAAAAACCTAACACATACCTTCTCCCTAAGCTACATTGATAAAGACAATACATTAACTGAAAAGTCAATTTTGTCCAATAATTTATGTGATTGGAGAGACTTGTGTACACGTGAACTATTTGACTTGGTACAATCTTGGAAGCTTCTCCTACATCATTAAAAACTTTCCAAATTTTTAGTAATCATAGTTTCTGGCCAGTTAGATGTATTTGTTCATAATAATCTTTCTGCTAAACCAAAACAATACTATCATTCTCTCTTTTTACATATCAAAAATACCATGTGGAAACCTTCTAACTCTATCATATTCCTCTGTTTCATAATCCTCATAAACACTCCTCCTTCACACTCCAATAACCAAACCGATTTTGAAGCTCTTCTGGCTGTGAAGAAATCCATAAACGAAGATACGCTCGGTGCTTTGATCTCATGCATGGAACGAAACAACGCATTTCGGCAGCTGGAACGGCGTCTCATGCAGCAAAAGACATCCAACTGAGTGGTGTCTCTTTCTTTGGGTTCTCAAGGCCTTGTGGGAACGCTTTCACCTCATACAGGTAACCTTTCTTTCCTTAGAAAAATCATTTTGCAAAACAACACCTTCCGTGGCCCGATCCTTCCTTTACATTTCCCATGTTGAGCTTTCTTTGTTTCCCCTTCAACCATTTCACCGAAGTGCTTCCACCTTCTCTGTTAAATTCTTCCCTGCTTGAATATTTAATTTTAGGTAGAAACACTTTCGCAGGAAATATGATTGATTTAACAAGGTTTCCATCTCTTAAATGGCTTGATGTTTCATCTAACAATTTCAAGGGAGAGATTCATTCTATTTTATCATCCCTTACAAACTCCACTCGCCTTCAAGTTTTGAGGTTAAGTGATAACTTTTTCACGGGTTCATTACCGAATTCCATAGGCAATCTTTCCATTAACTTATCTATTCTAGGCATTGGTCAAGTTCAGTTAAGTGGTAGCATTCCAAATACCATTGGAAACCTTGTTGGTCTCACTATTTTAGAACTCTCTGGCAATAATCTAGAAGGTCCAATTCCTTCCTCCATTGGGGAACTTCATAATTTGTATATACTCTACCTTCAAGAAAACAGGTTAGATACCATCATCAATTGGCAACTTGACTTTTCTGAATGATCTCATCTTGATGGGAAACAATCTTTCTGAGAGTATACCACACAGTTTAGGAAATTGTTGCGACTTGTCATTCTTAGATATATCTTTCATAAAATAATCTCAATGGTTCAATACCTCCTGAAATTATGAGTCTTTCCTCCATTTCTATTGGCCTTAACCTATCCAACAACATCTTGATGGGGTCTTTGAACACTTTTAATGTTGTTTCTTGATAACCAGCTAGCATATATCTATGTTTCGACAAATCAAAGAAAAGATGATCACAAAGAAGCAAATTTAATGCAATACATATTAGAAAATAAATTTAATTCAGTGTTGCTAGGGAGAAACGCATTTCTCCATACATGAAGAACATTTCTTATCCTTTTCAACTCATTTACAACCTCGGTCAACGACATCCGATCTCTAGGAAGTTCTTTTGAGCATCTCACCCCAATACTCAATATCGAAACTATGCAATCCCAATACTTGTTACCAACTCTGTTTAGTTCATGATGCAAAAATGGATCCACTGCTTCCGCTGCACGATCCGGTAAGGAATTGGTAACAAAATCTTGGATATTTACATACCAATCAAAGGAATCACTTGTTGGTCTTTTGTTTGTGAACATCTCGAGCAGAAGAATACCGTAACTGCATGCATCTCCTTGTGTAGTTACAACGTTGTTCATTCCATATTCTGCGTAGCATCAAATACAGTTAAAGGATAAAATCTGAAAACGGAAATTGAAAATCAATGTAAGAAGTAAACCTGGAGGTATGTAGCCTATGGTACCCTTGATTGCGATTGAACTGCTTCCACCTGATGATGTCAAGTTCTGAGACATGCTTGTAATAATTTTGGATAATCCAAAATCACCGACGTGGGCAACCATGTCTTGATCCAAAAGAATGTTACTCGACTTCAAATCTCCATGGATAATTGTGGAGTTATTACCAATATGCAAGTACTCTACTGCAATTGCAATATCAATAGCAATATCAAATCTTCGAATAAAGCTCAGAATTCTGCCATCTTCTTCAGAATTGCGATGCAACCAATTTTCCAAACTTCCGTTGTCCTTAAATTCATACACCAATGTTTTGAAATCGTTCCCTTGAAAATCAATGCTGTCACACACACTCACAATCTTGAGTAGATTAAGCACCTTCACTGCTATATTTCTCTCCTCATTATCATCATCATTGATAGTACCTCTATACACAGATCCAAATATCCCTGCCCCAAGTAGATTCGACTCTAAGAATCCACTTGTGGCACGTAAGAGATCTGCATAAGATAGCCTCAAAAACCCCGGCATTGCAGACATATCCGGCGGGTTCCCAACCCTATGCAGAGTTCTTTTCCTGTAGATGATCATAAAGAAGCATACCAAAAGAACAAGGCATATGGCACCAGCAGCAGTTGGGAACAAGACCTTTCTCATATCTTTCTTGTTGGAATTTGGTGATGAGCAAGAAGGAAGATTTAGGATCGCAATACCACCACACAAGCCGAGGTTTCCTTCGAGTGAGATTGCACTTGCATTTTGAAAAACTCCTAAAGTAGGGACTTCACCTTGCAGCATGCATGTTGAAAGAGATATTGAGATATAAGAGATGGAACTCAACAAGAAATTTTGGTATTTTTCCAGTAAAGTTATTACCAGAAAGATCCAAAAATTGTAAACCTCTCAAAGAACTCAGACTGTTAGGTATCTTTCCTTGAAGATAATTTTCCCCGAGGTGAAGCAATTCGAGCACAACACAGCTGCTCAGAGAAGTAGGAATGATTCCGGATAATCTATTGTTGGACAAGTCCAAGAATCCAAGGTTTCTCAAAGCGCCAACTTCTGTTGGAATAGGACCCATCAAGATGTTGTCGGATAGGTCAAGTGCAATAGAAATGGAGGAAAGGCTCATAATTTCTGGAGGTATTGAACCATTGAGATTGTTTTCTGAAAGATCTAAGAATGACAAGATGCTACAATTTCCTAAACTAGGTGGTATACTCTCAGAAAGATTGTTTCTCCTCAACAAGAGTTCATTCAACAAAGTCAAGTTGCCAATCAATGGTGGTATCTGATTTTTCAAACTGTTTTTATGAAAGAAGATTCTATGCAAATTATGTAGTCTTCCAATGGTGGAAGGAATTGGACCTTCCAGATTATTGCCATTCAGTTCTATGATAGTGAGACCAACAAGGTTTCCAATACTATATGGAATGATTCCACTTAACCGAAGTTGAGTAATGCTTAGAATAGATAAGTTAATGGAAAGATTGCCAATGGAATTGGGTAATGAACCGGTGAAAAAGTTATAACCTAACCCCAAAACTTGAAGGAGAATGGAGTTTGTAAGGGATGATAAAATTGTATGAATATCTCCCTTCAAATGGTTATATGAAGCAGCAAACCGTTTAAGAGATGGAAACCTTGTTAAATCAATTATATTTCCTGTGAAAGTGCTTGAAGTTAAATATAAGTTTTCAAGCAGAGAAGAATTTGACAGCGAAGTTGGAAGAACTCCAGTAAAATGGTTGATGGCAAAAGATAGAAACGTCAACTTGGGAAAAGTAAAGGAAGGTATGGTTCCTTGGAGTTGGTTGTAACTCAAATCCAGAATCGAGATACTTGAAAGATTATAAATACCTAATGGTACAAAGCCAGTCAGATTATTATCATACAAATCTAGCAACTGCATTCTAACAAGTTGAACAAGGGACTTGGGAATCTCTCCTTGCAAGCCACAACTTCCCAGTGAGAGTGCAATTAGATCTGTGAGGTTTCCTATGGATGGTGGTATGGTTCCGGAAAACATGTTTCTCGACAAGCCTAACTTTTTGAGTTTGATAAGAGAACCTATGTCGGGGAATATGGCTCCGGTGAGTGTAGTATCGATCAAATTCAAGTAATAAAGATTTCCACATCGTGATAGGTTTGATGGAATCCCCCCTCCAAAGGTATTGTTACTAAACTCAATAAATTCAAGCCTTATGAGCCGACCCATCTCTTGAGGGATGGGGCCATGGAAGGTGTTGTTTTGCAAGATGATGGTTCTAAGGAAAGAAAGGTTACCTATGTGAGGTGAAAGCGTTCCCACAAGGCCTTGAGAACGCAAAGAAAGAGACACGACTCTGTTTGGATGCCTTTTGCTGCACGAAACGCCATTCCAGCTGCAAAAGTGCATTGTCTCGTTCCATGAGCTCAAAGCCGCCAAAGGGTCGTCGTGAATGGATTTCTCGAAGGCCAGAAGAGCTTCAAAATCGGTTTGGTTGTTTGAGTATGAAAAAGGAGTAGTGGAGTGAAAGATGATCAAGAGTAACATAATAGAGATGGAAGGTCTTGCCATGATCTTATTTGCTGTCTTAATAGGAGTCTGTGTGTCTTGCAATTGGTGCAGTTTTATAGAATGATCGTGTACAAATTTTCCAAACACACTTGTAATTAAAAGTGCATGCTCACGTATTAAGATATTACTACATAGTGCATTGTGAC
This sequence comes from Leonotis leonurus, assembly GCA_026898415.1. Lineage (NCBI taxonomy): Eukaryota > Viridiplantae > Streptophyta > Magnoliopsida > Lamiales > Lamiaceae > Leonotis > Leonotis leonurus. Next base: position 715,438 of record JAPKLX010000074.1, on the reverse strand, counting down.
TTTTCTTCATAGTGCGTTGTGAATTTTCTTCATAGTCAAGATTAATTCTTTTAGTTCCACCACTAATCAGCAATTCAACAACCAACATTCAATAGGTAACTGATTAAAATATCTATTAAATCTGCCTAGATTCAAGAGCCTTGTCGATTGCTAGTCTTCTTTGTATGAATTTTATCCACTTCTTTCACTATCCTCTTACAAAATACCATAGCTGCCCAATGTGCGGATCTATTCTATATATGCTATTATTCACTCTTCGATAATCCACTCACTTTTGTCACCTAAAGTTTTAAGCAAAGATGTGTTATTTTTCTTTGTCTCGTATTTTATGTCTAAAATTACATTTATTTTAATTAATATAATTTTCATCCACAAAAATTGTACTCTTATTATCTGTTTGGACTATCCATCAAGAGTATAGTATTTTCTTTTTATACACATTGTCTAACAAACACTAAATATTTTAAAAGGTTAACGGGTAAAAATACCCACTTTCATAAAACAAAAATATTTAAAATACCCATTTGAAATTAAAAGATAAAAATACTAAAAATTACGTGATAAAATGATAAATTTTATTGTGTTCATGTGCTCATATTTGATTAGGTAAATTTTTGTATATCTTTTATTTTTAAGTTTGTATTTTTTATCTTTACTTATCAAAGTGATTATTTTAACTTTTACTCATGTTTTAAACCTCTCTCACACACACATGTACACACACATATATACATATTATTTTGTGGATGTTTTTTTCACTAACAAAATTTACAGTTTTTTTTTTCAAACTCGTGATCTCCGTACTTTTTCTAGACAGGAGGAGTATGTATTAAAAATATAATATATAATAACATTAATCATTAAGTAACATTTATTAGAAATAGTAAATAACCTATTTTTAATTTACTAACTATAGAAATTAATTAAACCTTTAGTGCTATATAAAAGTTCTAAATTAAATTATCATATGAAATTAAAATTGAACAAAAAATGAAAATAAATTGTAAAATTTAAACGAAGTTTGTGGTTAAATTTCTGTTATTAATCTTACAATTTTATGAAAAAATAGTTCGAAAAATACACACACTTTATTGTGAGTGCCAAAGTAAAAAGGCTACAGAATAGTTTTCTAAGTCTTCACATTAATTATCACGTTGGAAATGTTGTCCAATCATTATATGTGCAATTATTTTTCATAGGAAAAATTATTAGACCTCAAAACACACTTCAAAAAATATTAAACTTTGAGCTAATATAATTCAAATTTTATATACTATGTGTAAATGTTGTAGGAATATATCTGACTATTCTTGTAATGTAATTAGGAGAAATATTTGAACTATATATTTGAATTTCAGCTAGTTAAAAGATTAAAATTTTTGCAATATGCATATAGATTAAATAAAAATAATGTTATGTAGTGGATGATAGTATATGTTTAACTTGTTAAGAATAATTTACTCAGTCTAATTGTTCTAAAGTATGTGCAATTGGAGAGTAAAATCATATTTATTCATACCATACAAGAGTATCATGCATGTTCTTTTGAGGTCTGGATTCTTACAAGAATTGAATAATACTTGCTTGGGTCAAGTCAAGGGTCAATGATAATTGCTTATGAGTTTTTTTTTTAATACAAAATATTTATGAGAAGACACAACACTATAGTGACTAAAAGTTAAAATTTCATCACCAATAATTTTAGTGACAAAATTTTTTGTGCGTCATTACCATTATTATTTCTCTAGTTAAAAATTAATAATGACAGTATAGTGCAATTTTTACTGCCATTAAATATATGTTTCCTTTTCACTTCTAGTCTTGGACTTGGTACACTTATTACTACAAGTTTCAATCGGTTTGATACTGGTTAATCGGAATAGAAAAAAAAAAAAAGGATATTTCATGAAATTGATACTAGATTTGCTGATTTTACCTATTAACTGGTTATTAATCGTTTCGGCAGCGATTAATCGATAGAATCGGTTGATGAACCATTTTTTCAATACTATTTTTATTTTATTTTCTATATTCGCAACCCAACAATAATTCAACAAATTTGTTTTTCTAACAACATTTCGACATAAATATATTTAAATTCTATTCGGTACAAAATGTAAAAAAATAATTTTTAATAAATATAATATGTATATATATATGTATAATATTTTTTAACATGTATATTAATAAATTGGTACCTGGTCTAGTACCGATTAACATTAAGTTTTAAATTTCAAGAAATGGTAACCAACTTATTTATTGAATAGCCATGTTTTAGTAATCGGTTTTCGATCTGGTATCAATTCTTTCCAAGAATCGGATTGCCGATTGACACCCTTACTCTTTACATTAATATCATAAAATTTGTTACATGTTATGTTGTAGTAATCAGCGTTTGTGACAACTTAATTGTCTTGGGTAAATTTTATAATATAAACCAAACAAGACTATTATTACCCTTGAGACACTTACCAAAAATACCTTGGGCAAACCTTCCATCTCTGTCTTATTTCTTTGTTTCATCCTCCTCTCAAATACTCCTCCTTCACACTCCAATAACCAAACCAATTTTGAAGCTCTTCCGGCATTGAATAAATCCATACGCGAAGATCCGCTTGGGGCTTTGAGCTCATGGAATATTAAACTTGTCGGGGGCATTTACTTTGACTGATAAGTTAGATTGATAAAACATTGGATGAAGTATTTGAAGGATAAGATTCTTAGATTAGTTCAAATTTGAGAAATCAATCATTTATACATCAAATTAGTTTAAATTATCTAATATTATTTTATTATTAAATCCTATCACTCATAATAAAAGCCCGAAATATATATAGAATACTAAATTTGGATATTTGACTCAATTCTTCCTAAAAAAGACTTATCATGAGTTATTAAACTTGAATATTGTGTTCAATTTTCCTTTTATAAGGGGGATAATATCTCACCATATTCATTGATTCAAATTAACATCCTCCACCGGTGTGTAACAATAAGACAAGTTTAACATGTCCCGTCACACGCAATGTTCACATATTAAACACAAACAAAAAAACCCATGTAAATGGAGACTAGTTTATTTGAAGTGTAGTTTAACTACTGATCAACACCCAACATTCAATAAAAGATAAGTAATTAAAATATCTATTAAATTATTGAGATTCAACATCTTACTTTTGTGTTTTATTATATTAATAAATATTTATTAACAAGTAAATTTTATAATAATAAAATATATCATAATTAATACTTATTTTTTAAAAAATAAAATTCAAAAAATATTTATTATATTTTTTAATTTATCAACTCTAAAAGCAACTGAATGTGATATAAAAAAATATATATATATACATTATTTGGGTGAATGAAGCCCTATAACTATTAGTACAAAATACAAAAGTGTATATAAATTAAAATTTAAAATAAAATAAAATAATGAATATTAATGTAATATGAAATATCCCGTTGTTAGGAAATAGGAGATCTCATTCAACATCTTAGTGAAGTAATTAATTTAAGTTATATATAGTAAATATTTCAAGAAGAATCAACTCATTTCCTTTTAACATGCATAATTTAATAGCAAGTGATTCTTTTGTTTCTAAATCAAAAGCATTTGATGACAAGTAAGATTTTCTTGTCCATATATATAATTTGAACTTCAAATAAGATAAAACTTTCTCTTCATAGAAAACAAGTAAGTTTAATGTATGCTCAGGTATGTACCAGGGGCGGATCCAGAAATTGTATTTGGGGTGGACTAAAAAAATAAAATTTTCAAAATACTATATATTTTACATGCAAAAAATTTTTGGGGTGGATTAATAGTGTATTTAGCCTTAAAAATATACATATATAACACTAAAAATTTTGGGCTTGCACTGGGCTTCAGCCCAGCGCAACCACTTAATAGATCCGCCCATGGTATGTACGCGTCTGGGTATTGCGTACATAGTCGGGATGCTAGGTAGATACTTAAGTGACCTTGAAATGAATCACTAGATAGTAGCCAAGAGGGTTATGAGATATCTATAGAGAACAAAAGACTACATGCTAGTCTACAAAAAGTCAGATCACTTGGAGGTCGTCGGATACTCAAATTCTGACTTTACTGGATGCCAAGACAGTAGGAAATCCACCACTGGATATGTCTATTTGTTGGCTGGTGGAGCTATATCCTGGAAGAGTGTCAAACAGACACTTGTAGCTTCTTCCACCATGGAAGCATAGTTCATAGCATGTTATCAAGCTACAGATCACATAATTTGACTGCGAAATTTTGTCACTGGGTTGCGAATTGTGGATACAATCGAAAGACCACTCAAGATTTACTGTGATAATAGACCAACATTCTTATATTCCAGCAACAAAACAAGAGCTCTTCGAAGTCAAAACACATTGACATCAAGTTCCTCATTGTGAAAGAGAAGGTGCAAAATAAACTCATATCGATTGAGCACATAGGAACTGACTCCATGATAGCAGATCCGTTTACTAAGGGCTTAATGCCCAAGGTATTTCATGAGCATGTAGCTAACATGGGTGTGTCATCATTGGATGACGTAGTATAGATTCAGTGCAAGTTGTAATTTTAGTGCTTATCGATACTTCAGACATTTCTTTGTAATGCATTCACTTCCTTTAATGAAGTTATTTTCTTGATCAAGATTAAAGTTTCAGTCGTTTATTTTGTATTTGACAACCTTCGCCTAAAATTTAAAGGTCTAAAGAGGACCATTCGAAAATAGATGTTTCATCTGATTTTTGTTATACCATCTGATCTATGTTGTTTGATTATACTTGTGCATGTGATTACTGTTGGCCTAGTCGAGCAGGATTTGACGACGTTGCTTTAGTCCTTGTATGAGTGTAGTTGATGGACGAGATTGTTAAAGATACACAACGTATAATAGCACTTCAGTTTATACGCGTATTCAGTTATAACACATTGTCAAGTTTTATATATTGTGCCCAAGTGGGAGATTGTTGGATTAATTTCTAATTAATCATTAAGTGGTCACATCTATAATTAAATAATGTGTTAATTACTATTATATAAAGTGTATGACCCTACATGTAATTATAATAATCATTGAGGGGCTGACTTATAATTACAATAAAGATATATTTAATATATAAAGGGATGGATGGTCCCCAGAGGAGTTATGTAACTCAATGCTATTTCTCCCCCATCGGATCTAGCGCTAAGGAAAGGAGGCGTAACCATTCTCTGAAAGATCCATCACGCATCCAAACCAATCCGATCCTCTACAATCTTCATCCATGGCGAATCCTGGCTAGTTTTTTCGCGTTCGATCTTCATACAATGCTTCAGATTATTCATAGTAGAGAATTTATTATATTAGGGTTTACAACTTTCAACCCTTATTATGCAATTATGTTTCTAACAAATAAAGTTTAATTCATGGCATAAATAGACCTGAAAGTCTTGTTGTGAAACGTTGCATTGTTATTTGATGTCATGTGATTACCATAACCGACATAATGATACCAGTCCATTTATGCTCGTGCATGTAATTGCATTTATGCATCAATGTGTGGTTTAACTGAGAGGTAAATTATTCTATGCTGATAGTGAAGTACAAGGATTTGGAGATTCTTCATTTCTTAATCTATGTTATTGACATTAAGTATACATGACTAATCACACACTGATTCGACGTATTTGTAAGTGCGGATTTTGTGCAACATATGCATTGTTACATAAGGCCGTGCTAATATTTTTGCTAATTATTGAGATATAAGAGAAGAAACTCAACCTAATATCTTGGTATTGTTCCAAAAATATTATTTTTCGAAAGATCCAAAAATTGTAAACCTTTAAAAGAACTCAGACTGGTAGGTATCTCTCCTTTAAGAGAATTTCCCCCAAGGTGAAGTAAATCGAGCATGAGAACAACTTCTCAGAGAATTGGGAATGGTTCCTGATAACCTATTATTGGACAAGTCAAGAATACAAGGTTTTGTCATAACGCAAACTAATAAAATTTCAAAATCAATAACTTATATTTAATTATAGATTTATAGTTAACCCGTAGACAACTCATTCTTATATAACCATAGCCTATATATATATATATATTTATTTATATATTATATTTTGCTGTTGTCTTTTTTCACTAAAATGTAAATTGACTTATTTTTTATTAAGAAATCAAGTCAATCTTGATTTTTTTTTTAAATTACGAAGACAATATTTCTATCTCAAAAAGTCCTTTCCAAGTCTCCTCGTGAATGTCTTAAAAAAAAGGGTCTTATTGTAGAAAAAAGAAGAGTTAGAAGTAAATGTCTATGATTCCAATGCGTATGCTCAGGGTAGAAATTTCGTATATATAAATGTATCATTTTCTTATTAGGTATCTTGATTTAGATGCAGAATCAAGTAAAGCTTAACTTGTAAGTGGCATAGTACAAAAAAAAAAGACTGCAGAATAGTCTTCAAATAAAGTCTTCACATGCACTAATCAACAACTACTAGAAAAATGAGCATAGATGACACACCATAGATGACATGTTTTTCAAAAAATGTCATCTATGAGCGCTTTTTTTGCATAGATGACATTTTGAAAAAAAAAATGTGATGTATGAAGTGTCAGAAAAAATATAGATGACATTTTGTTAAATAATGTCATGGTATAATGTCATCTATCTATTGCTTAGATGACAATATCATTGAAATGTCATCTATGTGTGTGTTTTAATTTAATATACATGACACTTTATTAAAAAATGTCATGTATATAGTGTTTTTTTGTAAAATAGAACACCTCTTTGTTCCACCTCCTCACAGTATTCTTTCTCTTTGTTCCATATATTTTGTTTTACAGAACACCTCCTCTCTCTAAAATCTCTGCTCTCTTTTTCTTCTTTTATTAAAATTCGTCCTCTTCTCCCTCACTCTATACACGATTTGTCTTCTTTGATTGGGTTGAAGGTAAAAATTTTATTGTAGAACCCTAAGTTTCAGATTCTATATTTATTATAGTGAGCAGGTTCTATTATTATCTTTTTTTTTTGATCTTGGTAATACTAGGAATCTTGGGGAGAAATCCCTAATCCTTCCCCCAAAATTATAGTATGTTATCTGCATTCTGTTGCAGATCGATTTGGCCGAGGGAAAGGTTCTAGGGCTTGACTCCTGTTCTGGCTCCTCTTGAAGCTCTGAACTTGGCGGGTAATTCCTACCTTAAATTTTTCTGTTGCTTTCTTCTTATTTCCTCAATTTTGCTAATGTAAATTTTTCCTTATGATTTTTGTGAGTTCAATCTAGAAACATGATTTTACGTTTGTTGTGACTTCAGAGGTTAAAGAATCATGATATGTACTGTGTTCTTAAAGGTAAGCTAATAATATAAATTCAAATTTTATTTAGTAGTCATAGGGAGAGAGGGTTTGTTTATTTGTGAACTGCAAATTCTGTAATTTCTTTAAGTATACTAATGAAAAATGTGTTATGCAAGCTTACAACCTTGGAGCAAACAGAACGAAGTATACTAAAAACCAGAACGATCGAGCTAACGAGCCCTAGCTGGTTGTCATCTTCTCCCACTCGCTCTGCATAGCTCCCCTTACCCAAGGTACTACTCTTTCTATTTCATAATCAAACCTTCTCCCTTTTTATAATTTATCCTACTTTCCTCAGAATATATCGTAATTACTGCAATTAAATTGGGGGTGATGATGATTACTGAATAATTGATGCCAAATTTGCAGAGGATATTATAGGTACGAAGGCTGCCCAGCAAGAAAACAAGTGGAGAGGAGTAGAGTGGACCCTAAAATGTTAGTGGTTACCTATTACTGCCGCCACAACCACAATTTGCCCCTGTCTTTCCTCTCACTCCGTCGCTCTTTAGGTACGAAGCCAACTATCATCTTCCTCTTTTTATTGTAAAATTTCCTAACGCATTTATGTATCTAGTTAAGTGTTAAACCAGTTTCTGGGTGTTCAGAAGTTCAACAATGGCGGAGAGCTTCGCTCTATCGCCTTTCAGTTTTAATGTAACCGAAAACTCTCAGTATGTTTGATTTCTATTGCAATTTAAAAAAAAATTCTCCAGTTTCGTCGATTATCGTACGTGTATAAACCCTAGCTAATTTTAGAGCGCTCCATTTTATCTCTACATTTAGAAAAAATTCAATCAATCTCTTTATCCAAATGTGATTGGTTTATAGTTGATATTGTGCTAAGCTGACTTTGTTGAATACAGATGTAACTTACCTATATAGAGGTTCCATTTACCACATATTTTACAAATCATTTCTTCTTCTTTCCTCTTCTTCCAGTTCCTCTCTGTAGCCTTAGATTTGGCTTCCCAAACCTTTGCTTCTTGACTTGTAAAATCTGTTGGGACAGCATTAGGATCACGAGCTTTCTCTATAGTTCTCTCATTGATTTTCAGTTTGTGTCTATGTGTCAAGTGTTCAGATTTCTCATTGGACTTTTGCATATATATACACGAAGGCAAAGTAGCTCAAAGCTCATGTCTTCTTATTTTCATTTTTCTGGGCTACTGGATTAAGCTATGTAATCTCTTCTTCTCTGCCGAATAGATGTTTAGTCTGTATATATATGTGCTGTTTTATATATGAGTTGTTGCCACTATCTCTATTATTTATTTGGATTTATGGCGCTTGATGAATTTGTGGTTGTGCGTAAGAGGGAAGAGCTATCTATGTGCTGATAATTTTTAGGCTTATATCTGACAACATTTTATTTCATGAAGATGATCTAAGTGCTCCAGCAATGACGTCTGAATCGCCAATCAAACTTGCTGAAATAGATATGGTAAGAGTTCTTCAACTTGGTTTATAGTAATCTAAAATTGTTGTGCCTCTATAGTAACTTATTTCGGATGGGTTTATTGTAATATGATATGATACACCATTACATCATGATTCTTGCAACATGTATCGTCCTAATATGCAACATCTCTTTTACCTATATATTATGGTTTTGTTCTTCATGTTTGCTCCCTCCCTGTTTCCTAACTTGGTTTTAAGAAGTAACTATTGTTAACTTCCTGAGTCCTTTTGATACTTGTTACTTGTTAAAGAATAGAAGCAGGTGCCACTTCAGCTGACTGGACCATGAGGTGTTGCTAAGTTATGATTGATAGTGTTAATTGGATTTATTTGTCAAAGTTGTGATGGAATTCTTCTTGTGTGCCTTTTCAATCATTTACTTTATTTTTTCTTGTGAGCCTTTTCAAATCATTATCTTCAGTTCTAAGAAAAGTTAGGGTTATTAAGAAAAGTTAGGGTTATTGGACAGTATCAATCCCTGGTTTATTAAAATCAGGGATTGATACTGTCCAGAGGCGTATAATTATTGAGATGCACGCATACAGTTATTTTGTAGCGTATACTATGAAAATAATGTATTTTATAACGATCCTATATTGAGAACACAATGTTATGTTATGAGTTATGTAACCTGAGGTCTTCTGTTTATAGGGGAAAGATGGACTCCCATCTGAGTCAATATCTTCTGCGGTAAATGCTTCATTTGAAAAAGATGCAACTGATCAACCTTTAACTTCAGAGCATGGTGCCTATTATCCACCTACCAGCTGTTATGATTATTACTATCCAGGTGAGGCTTTTTATCTCCACAAGGCATTGGCCGAGTTCAGATCTTATAATACAAGTATATTAAATCCATAATAAAGAAATGCAACATTTAATGAAATGAAAATATGACTTACTTCTCTTAGTAAGGACTGTGGTGGGTGTTATAAAATCTTGTATGGTTCATTTTGACATGAACAAACTAGAGAAGTGCTGGAGTTCTTGAACAAGAGCCAATATTTGAATCAGCCATAAACTTGATCCAAATTTTCCCATTATTTTCTACAGGCTACAGTGGAAACTTTTCCCAGTCTGATGACAAAGGTGCTCTCAACACACCTGGTGGAACTTTAGCTGTATGCTCTTTGCTACCATGCTTTCTTGATTTTGTATATTCTTATAGTTAGTCGTTAAGGAACATTTTGTACTGCACTGTTTACCTTGAATTTTAGTCATTATGTGGGACTGATTCTTTTATTTACCAGGGTGATTCAAACTTCTACTGCTTTGGGTCCGTGTACTAGTTTAAGTTACATTAGTTAAGGTGGATTGAAATATTAACCCACACTTTTTAGTATTTTGTCATTTTTATTTTTATTTCCGTGTACGAAGTTGAATATTAGACAATTAATGCATATAAATATTTTTAGTGCGTGTATGAATTCTCTATTTGACATTGTTTTATTTTGTAAAATATATTGATGAAACAAAATTATTAAATACAGGTTAATTAATGAAAAAATACGAAAATGGTTAAATTTATCAGATTATAAATGACATTTTTTTAAATATAAATGACGTTAATTACTGTCATCTTATGAATTATAGATGACATTCTAAAAAAGTTATGTATTGCACCTAAATGTGTCAACTTCTCGTTTATAAATGACATTTTTTTTAATATAGATGACATTATATTGTGTCACGTATTATAAAATAGATGACATTATTTTCGTGTCATCGTTTAATAAAATAATGTCATCTATGAGCGCATACATCACACGTTTTCAGTGTCATCTATGAGCGAGGAATAGATGAGACATGTATATTTGACAGTTTTTTACCCTCATAGATGACGCTAATTTAATGTCATCTATGAGCGTTTTTAGTGAACGTTGGAAATGTTGTCCAATGATTATATGTGCAACTATTTTTCTTGCACCAAAACACACTCATCCATTGGAATAGGTCTAATATCAATTACACCCCAAAACATACTTCAATAAATATTTATCTTTTAGCTTATCTAATTAAAATTGTATATATTATGTGTAAATGTTGTAGGAATAAATGTGACTACACTTGTAATGTATTGAAAAATACTTGTAATGTATTGAAAAATACTTGTAATAAGAGAGGATTAAGTTAGAAACGATGTAGGTTGTTAAAGCACGACAGGACATCGATTATATCCTTAATCGGACTAAATTGCACAGAATTTTCGTGTCCACCTCATATTTAATTTGGGGGTTTCAATTTTGGGCTAGCTAAAAAATAAACTACTAATATGTTGTCTATATATAAAGCATTTAAGTAGAATTTTTAGGTGATCCCAAAATTCAAATTTTTGTGAAACTATATGTATTTAGACTTTATAGGGAAATAAATTTAATCATTTAAAAATTTTAATTTGTTAAGAGACATTTGAAAGTGTACGCCAATCAAGAATGAGAATGGTACTCGTACATAAGTAATATTCCTACTACATCACGAATTATATTGAGAAATTAATTTCCTATTAAAATTCAAGAGGCTAGCCCGAAATCCATAAGTTTATGAATAGGGATAAAGTTATAAAATTTTAATAAATGATATTTCCCACACAAAATCTCAACGTTTTCCTTCCTAATCAATTTTATACGTTGATTTCATCCGTGCAAGGAACCAACGTATTAATTAATTAACTACAATAAAAAGGGAAAAATAATTAAGCAACTTTTCAAATTTTCTCAATCAAATATTTCCCTATAAATTAGACAAATCATTCCCACAATTTATTCAATTACACTTAATCACTACTAAGCATGGCTCAATTTTTACTCTGCCTTCTTCTTGCATCGTTCTACCTCACTACTCCATCAGAATCCTCCAACAATGGCGGCTTCACCCTCGACTTAATCAACCGTGACTCCAGAGAGTCACCGGAAAACTCCTTCCGTCGCTTGAGAAGCGCATTCGACCGCTCCTTCTCGCGCAAATCAGGGGCGGAGCTACACATACCATTGGTGGGGCTCTTGCCCCACCTCAATATTCTATAAGTATACATATATACCTATGTAAAATTAATTGTTGCCCCACCAAAAATTTACAAAATTTGGGGCAAAGGTTATTTTTTTTTATGCTATACTTAAAATATTTTAATCTCATACTAAAATACTAAATTAAATCTTATAAAATAATATTAATCCTAATTAATATTCTTTTAATATTAAAAATAATACTAGTAAGTCCAAACATTAAAGATAGTTTAAACATTAAACATAGCCCAAACATTAATAATAATGGGCCCATTTCAATTAAATCAGAATGGGCCTAGAAAATAAATTAATTTGGGCAAAAAATTAGTAAATGGATTGGGTCACCATTGGTGGGCAAAAAATTAGTAAATGGATTGGGTCAGTAGATTGCACCGAACAACTCCATCGTTTCAAACTTTCAATTCATCCCCTTATCTCTCTCTCTGAAACAGAAACAGCGACTCCCTGTCCCTGAAGCTTCGCCGTCGTCGCCTCCCTCTGCAGTCTGCTCGCCGTCGTCGCCTCCCTCTGCTCGCCGTCGTCGCCTCCCTCTGCTCGCCGTCGTCAGCAACTCAAGGTAAAAGATCTTATCTTTCTATATTTCAAGTTCTCGATTTATAGTTTCTAACATTTTCATTTTCAGTTTCCAATTTCTAGTTCCTCTCGTAATTATCGATTTTATATGTATTAGAATAATTGAATAGCGACTTCTTGAATCTAATTCTTTTACAGGAGCAAAATATATCATATATGTGACACAGTGACAGTCTGCTTGTTCTTTTTTTGTTTAAATTATTTATTTTATTCAAGTCAATTTCATTGACTCTTCAATATTATTATGGAATAGGAATAATGAATGGATAAATTCCTCATAAGAAAGCCATCAACGACAAATGAAAATACAAGTCGAGGAGAAAGAACTCATCCGGAACAAGTGCATGATTCTTCAAAGAAACCTCGAGTTGAAATCAATTTGGATGATCTCCCGTCAGACCCGGGTTTGAGGATAAAGATTTCAAGTTATGATCCTAATGATCGAGAAAGAGTAAGAAGAGCTTACTTGCAAAAAGGACCATGCCAACCTCGAAATCATAATTTCCCACAAAGAATGATTGGTAAGGTATCGAGAAGATTTTGTCCGTCCTGGTTCAATGAATTTGGAAATTGGTTAGAGTATAGCATAAATAAGGATGCTGCCTTCTGTTTATGTTGCTATTTATTTCGTCCGGATTTTGGAAAACAAATGGGTGGAGATTCATTCACTACAATTGGGTTCACTAATTGGAAAAAGAAGGAATTATTTACTAAACATGTTGGAAGTCCAAACAGTGCACATAATCAAGCTTGGCAAAAATGTGTAGATTTGATGAAACAAAGCCAACATATTGAAGTAGCTATATTTAAACAAGTGGAGCAAACACGCAACCTTTATAGAACAAGGTTAACTGCTTCAGTGGATTGTGTCAGATATTTGCTACACCAAGGCCTACCTTTTCGAGGACATGATGAATCAGAAAGTTCATTTAATCAAGGTAACTTTCTTGAACTCCTGAAGTTTGCTGCAAATCAAAACGAGGAGATAAAAAGTGTTGTGTTCCAAAATGCTCCAGAGAATAATCAATTAACTTCTCCAGACATTCAAAAAGATATTGTGCATGCTGCTGCTCTTGAAACTACTTATGCTATATTAAAAGAACTTGGAGATGAGAATTTTGCTATATTAGTTGATGAGTCTCGTGATGTATCAGACAAAGAACAGATGGCTGTTGTTTTACGTTATGTGAATTCAAATGGCTTTCTTGTTGAACGTTTTCTTGGAATAGTCCATGTTAGTGACACTTCTGCTATGTCATTGAAGAAAGCTATTGAATCACTTCTTGTGCACTTTGGGTTGAGTATGTCAAGAATTAGAGGGCAAGGATATGATGGTGCAAGTAATATGCGTGGAGAGTTCAAGGGGCTTAAAAGTTTGATTTTACAAGATAATTCACTTGCCTTTTATGTCCATTGTTTCGCACATCAACTTCAACTTACTATTGTTGCAGTAACAAAAGATCATCTGCAAGTTGCTTCTTTGTTTACCTTGATAGCTATAGTACCTTGATAGCTATAGTAGTTAGAGTTGTTGGAGGTTCCTGTAAAAGAAAAGATATGATTAGAGAGAAACAAATGGCTGAAGTTAGGAAAGCACTTGGAAATGGAGAAATTTTGAGTGGTCGTGGTTTGAATCAAGAATTTGGGCTTAAAAAAGCAGGTGATACTCGTTGGGGTTCCCATTATGGCACATTGATGAGTTTGATTTCAAGTTTTTCTACAATTATTGATGTGTTAGACTATGTAGTCAAAGATGGTTCACTTCCTGAACAAAAGGCTGAAGCTGCTGGTCTTATAGATTCTTTGGGAACATTTGATTTTGCTTTCACTTTGCATTTGATGAAGAATATATTAGGGATAACAAATGAGCTATCTCAGATTCTGCAGAGGAAGAGTCAAGATATTGTCAATGCAATGGTACAAGTTAAAGTCTCAAAAGAAAGACTACAACTGATGAGAGATGTTGGTTGGGATAGTCTATTGGAGGAAGTGGTCACGTTCTGCAATTGTCATGATATTGAAATTCCAAATATGGATGATGTTCGGGTTCTCAAGGCTAGATCACAACGCAAATTAAAGCTCCACGAGTTACTAATTTACACTACTACAAAGTAAGTGTATTATATGAAGTTTTAGATATGCAACTTCAAGAGCTCAATGATCGATTTTCAGAAGCAAACACGGACTTACTTCAGTGCATGGAATGTCTTAGTCCAAATGACACATTTGTTGCTTTTAATAAGGGGAAATTGCTGCATTTCGCAAACTTTTATCCAACTGATTTTTCTCCAGTTGAGATAATGGCTCTAGATAACCAACTTCAGAATTATTTTTCGGATATGCGTTCTAGTGAAGAATTTTCCGATTTGAAGGGGATAAAAACTCTTGCAAGAGAATTGGTGAAGACGAAAAGAGATATTGTGTATCCGTTGGTGTATAAACTTATCAAACTCGCACTTGTTCTACCTGTGGCAACTGCAACGGTTGAAAGAGCTTTTTCTGCCATGAAGATTGTGAAAAGTCGCCTTCGAAATCGGATGTCAGATCGTTGGATGAATGATTGTTTGGTTACTTATATTGAGAAGGAAATTTTTAGTGCAGTGGATAATGAGTTGATATTACGTCGTTTTCAGAATATGTGTAATCGTAGGGAATTATTGTAATGATATTTTATTATATAACTTTTATATAATATTTTGAGTTCTTAAATATTTTGCCCCCCGATGTTCAGGGGCCTGGCTCCGCCACTGTCTCCACTCCTTTGGTGAAGAAATCTCCCAACACATTTTACTATCTAACACTGGAAGGGTTGAGTGTGGGGACGGAGAGGGTGGAATTCGCCTCGGCGGCGGAAGTGGATGCAGTGGAGGAGGGGAACATCATAATCGACTCCGGCACAACGCTGACGTTCTTGCCAACGGAGATATACGAGGAGGTGGAGGCGGCATTGGTGAAGGCGATCTCGGCAGAACGCGTGAATGACCCTCAAGGAACCTTGGGTTTGTGCTACCGAGTGGAAGGTGAAGGGGGGATCAATGCGCCGCCAGTGACGGCGCATTTTAAGGGGGCGGATATAGTGGTGCCGGCGGAGAGTACGTTTAAGGTGGTGGAGGAAGGGATAGCATGCTTCACGGTGGTGCCGTCGCAGGATTTGGCCATATTTGGGAATTTGCATCAGATGAATTATCAGATAGGGTATGATCTTGTGAACAAGGAAGTCAACTTCCTCAAGACTGATTGCTCCACCCTCAACTGAATCTTCTACTATGGCTTCTCAGTCTCTTATCATTAATATGCCTTTTTCTATCTACTTTTTTTTTTTCTTTAAATTTATGTAATTTCTCAATTTGCTTTCATCACCTTGTTCAGGCCTAGTAGAACCTGTATGTAATAGTTATAATCCATCATGTTTTTCTTACATATATATATAACTAAGTCAGCGATTATATAAAACAGTAAAAAAATTAAGATTGTAAAAGACAAATAATAGCCCAACAAAATAATATTTAAATTATATTTTTATGCTCATAGTGAAGTACAAGGATTTGGAGATTCTTCATTTCTAAATATGTGTTATTGACATTAAGTATACATGACTCATCATACACTGATTCGACATATTTGATATGTGTATTTATTTTTGTGGACACTTATTGGGGGACGGAGGGAGTAGTCTTCAAAGTCTTCCAACTAATCATCACCTTGGAAATGTTGTCCAATGATTTGATATGTGCATTTATTTTTGTGGACCAAACCCACTCATCCATATGAATAATTATTAGACCCCAAAATCCACTTAATTAAATACTCCATCTGTCCCTCAATAAGTGTCTCCTAACATAAAAACTCACATACCAATATAATTAATAATTTTCACTATTTACCCCTAATAATTGTATAGAAAACATAAAAAGTAAAAGTAATTTAATGATTAAAGGGGTAAAATTGGAAATTTAATACTATTTTTGTCTTGATTTTTGTAATGGGACACTTATTGGGGGACACAAAAATTTTCCTTAGGGAACACTTATTGGGGGACGGAGGGAGTATTAAACTTGAGCTAATTATTTGAGGGTTTTATTCAATTTTGGGGTAAAAAACAAACTACTAATATCCAACAAAATAATCAATATTTTGATTAAATTTTATATTTATTCTATTTTGTAGGAATTTTATAAATATTGAAGCACAAGCACAATACTTCATGCACACTAACAATAAGGGTTGTAATAGAACCAAATTAAACCGAATACTCTCATTTCAAAATTTTGAAGGGTCGAGTACAGTTCGATAAATAAACATCAAACTCGAGTTTGGTTTAGGTTCGGTTCATTTATTGTTTAATTTAAAAGTGAATTCGAACTCGAACTCGAACTCGATCGAATTCGGCTCGAGTTCCTTCAACTAAAATCCAACAGTAAACTTGTGATATGAGAAGACTCAAAGACTTTTCTGTAGTTATGTTGAAAATGGCCTGATTCAGATTTTCCTACTAAAATCCAATAGTAAACTTGTGATATGAGTGTGTGTTGCATGCTTGTCATTTTTCTAACCACTGAAAAAATTGGGGAAATCCCAATAAATTGGAAAATTTATGTGAGTGGATAGACTTGTGTCCACTTGAAGTCTTGGACTGTTATTCAACTCATGTTCGGTAAAATTCCTATAAGAGCCTTCTAACAGTGTTAGACGTTTAGCAAGAGGTTAGTTGCAGCAATTTATAAATTTCATGGGTTAATTTGACAAAATTTTACTATATGGGGTTATCCACCTTAGATAGTTATTTACTACTTTTAAAAATATTTTAACTTCAATTACTTTTTGCAAATTCTAAGCATTTGATTGGTTATACTAATTGCCCCCACTTGGGCTTCCCATCACAACGCACTCCACTATTAAAATTCAATATTCTAATGGTTTTTATTATATGAATATAATTTTTAAAATCCATTATTAGGGTCGGGGCTAACATAATGGGACCATGTGAAAATTATTAAAAGAAAATATGATCACCAAGAGCCAAATTTATTGCAATACATATTAGAAAAGAAATTATGTTTCTCTATGCATGAAGAACATTCCTTATCCTTTTCAACTCATTTACAACATTTGTCATCGACATTCGATCTCTAGGAAGTTCCTTTGAGCATCTCAAACCGATACTCAGAATTGACACTATGCAATCCCAATACTTGTCACCTTTGTTTAGTTCATGATGCAAAAAGTGATCCACCGCTTCTGTTGCACGATTCGGTAGGGAATTGGTAACAAAATCTTGGATATTTACAGACCCATCCAAGAGATCACTAGTTGGTCTTTTGCTTGTGAACATCTCAAGCAGAAGAATTCCGTAACTATACGCATCTCCTTGTGTTGATACAACGTTATTCATTCCATATTCTGCGCAGCATCAAATACATTTATAAGGCAGACTTTAGTTAAAAGATAAAACGTGAAATTGCAAACTAAAAATTAAGGCAATAAGTGAACCTGGAGGAATGTAGCCTATGGTACCCTTGATTGCTATAGAACTGCTTCCCTCTGATGATGGCAACTTCTGAGAAATGCTTGTAATAATTTTGGCTAATCCAAAATCACCGACATGGGCAACCATGTCTTGATCCAAAAGAATGTTACTTGGCTTCAAATCTCCATGGATAACTGTGGAGTTAGTACCATTATGCAAGTACTCCACTGCAATTGCAATATCAGTAGCAATATCAAATCTTTGATTAAAGCTAAGAATTCTGACATCTTCTTCAGAATTGCGATGCAACCAATTTTCCAAGCTTCCGTTGGCCATAAATTCATACACCAATGCTTTGAAATCGTTCCCTTGAAAA
>JAPKLX010000074.1:675912-696773 GCA_026898415.1 Leonotis leonurus | reverse complement strand
TTGGAATGGTTCCAGATAATCTATTGTTGGACAAGTCCAAGAATCCAAGGTTTCTCAAAGCGCCAACTTCTGATGGAATAGGACCCATCAAGATGTTGTTGGATAGGTTAAGGCCAATAGAAATGGAGGAAAGTCTCATAATTTCTGGAGGTATTGAACCATTCAGATTGTTTCCTGAAAGATCTAAGAATGACAAGTTGCTACAATTTCCTAAACTATGTGGTATACTCTCAGAAAGATTGTTACTGCTCAACGCGATTATGTTCAGAAAAGTCAAGTTGCCAATCGATGATGGTATGTGATTTGTCAACCTGTTTCCAAAAAGGTTGAATATATGCAAATTACGTAGTTTCCCTATGGAGGAAGGAATTGGACCTTCTAGATTATTACCAAACAGTCGTAAAATAGAGAGACCAACAAGGTTTCCAATGCTATAGGGAATGCATCCACTTAACTGATTTAGACTAATTTCTAGAAGATATATGTTATTGGAAAGATTGCTAATGGAATTAGGTAATGAACCGGTGAAAAAGTTATAACTTAACCCTAAAACTTGAAGGCGAGTGGAGTTTGTAAGGGATGATAAAATAGTATGAATATCTCCCTCGAAATGGTTATATGAAGCATCAAAATAATAAAGAGATTGAAACCTTGTGAAATCAATCATATTTCCTGTGAAAGTGTTTAAACTTAAACCTAAACTTTCAAGCTTGGAAGAATTTGACATCGAAGGAGGAAGCAATCCGGTGAAATGGTTGAAGGCAAAAGTTAGAAAGCTCAACTTGGGAGATTTAAAGGAATGTATGGTTCCGTGTAATTGATTGTAACTCAAATCAACTTGTGAAATACTTGAAAGATTATAAAGACCTAATGGTACAAAACCAGTCAGATTATTCTGTATCAAATTTAGCAACTGCATCCTTTCGAGTAGAACAAGTGACTCCGGAATCTCTCCTTGCAAGCCACAGCTTCCCAAGTTGAGAATAATTAGACCTGTGAGGTTTCCTATGGATGGTGGTATAGTTCCCGACAACATGTTTTCCGACAAGCCAAACATTGTGAGTTTCATAAGAGAACCTATGTCGGGGAATATGGCTCCGGTTAGTTTATTATCGACCATATGCAAGGAATAAAGATTTCTACATCGTGATAGGTTTGACGGAATGCCTCCTTCGAAAGAATTGTTACTAAACTCAATCATTTCAAGCCTTACAAGTCGACCCATCTCTTGAGGGATCGGGCCACGAAAGGTGTTGTTTGCCAAGATGATGGTTCTAAGGAAAGAAAGGTTACCTATATGAGGTGAAAGCGTTCCCACAAGGCCTTGAGAGTGCAACGAAAGATTCACGACTCTGTTTGGATGCCTTTTGCTGCACGAAATGCCATTCCAGCTGCAAAAAGGTGTTGTCTTGCTCCATGAGCTCAAGGCCTCCAAAGGGTCGCTGTTTATCGATTTCTTGAAGGCGAGAAGAGCTTCCAAATCGGTGTGGTTGTTTGAGTATGAACATGGAGTAGTGGAGAGAAAGATGATTAAGAGGAACATAATAGATATGGAAGGTCTTGCCATGATCATCTTCTTTGGTGTACCTATTATGATCAATCAATATGTCTTGCTTGGTTAAGTTTTATAGAATGATTATATGCACAAATTTTCCAAAACGTGTTCATACTGTATAAATACATGTATACAAGTCTTCACATATTAAGTGCTAGAGAAGAAAAAACATATCAATGTAGAGTAGTTAATTCTCATACGGTACTGTTATGATTTTTCTTCCAAGTCAACATTCAAAAGTTAACTAATTAAAATATCTATTAAGCCAGATGAGATTTAATGTTCTATTTTTTTCCACGTTTTAGATCGCACAACCATTAAATTTATCATGTGAATTAATATAATGAATAGTAAGTAATACTTATTTCATTTGCAACGTGGGAAACTAGCATATATCTATAGTAGCATATATATTAAGAATAATTGTCAATAAATAGACCAATTATATAATCACGTTTTGTGATGACATGACAAATCGGGTTCATGTATTAGGAGTCAGATTTTATAGGCGGTGTGTAATACCAAAAAACATTAATATGGTAAAATCTAAGATTGAGTATTTAAAGGGTAATATTGTTAAATTAGCTCAAAATTGAGCAAAGCCTTACAAGACCGAGTCATGGTTGTAGATCCATTGAAATATCACTTAAAAAAAAAAAATTTGAATTACATTGAAATTAAATTATATGACCGCATCACGGAGCAGTCGAACCCGAGACCTATTGTCTCGGGCATTAACCCCAGTATTATTAGGCCAACACACACGCTAATATGTAAAAAATTAATGAAAGATCTCTTTTAACTGATTTTTATGATTGATATAATAAATGGAGTTTGCATTACAAAAATACAATAATATACTCCCTTTGTCCACGATTATTGTGGGGGGTTGACAAAAGTTTTAAGAAAATGTGTTCTTTTAGTGGAGAAAGAGATTCACTTATATTGATGTGATAGATTTTTTAATCTAATTTTTTAATGTTAAAAGTACAAAATTTTTGATAATTTTATAAATATTGAGATGAAATGTGATTTATTGTGTTGGAAGATAAGTAAGATCATGTACTAAAATGAAAATAATACATTCTCCATGAACGACTGGTTTGGATAATAACAATACATTTATTATGAAGTATATTACAATCCTACCGCACATTAAAGCTTATATAATAATTAAGACTATTCTAATAAATATAGGATGCATGTAATTGTGTCTATGAATAGTACATCACAAATTATATTGAGAAATTGCCAACTAAAATCCAAGAATGAATGGATAAGTGTGTTTTGGTCCACATGAAAAGTAGCTTGTTCTGCACTTTCAAAGGTATAAGAAGACCCATTAATTTAATTTATTGTTATCATTTTTTATTTGGAGACTCATGACTTTTATGTTGTATGCATATTTTTTTTCAAATATATAATTATAAAATATATTATATATATGCTAAATATTTTCATCAACATTCTAGTTCCATTGGCCTTATGGACTCATATATCCGAAAATCCTAAGTTTAGGATTATGGTTGTAAACTTTTATTCCTAAATAAATCCAACTTGATTGATCGGGAATCGAATAAATCGACAACCCGATAGAGCTGGTCCAATTAATCCCTTTATACAAGCCAAAACCTTCTATTTTTAGCAATTTAATGCTATCCTTCTTCACGGGCTTTCAATAAGTCCATACACGAAGACCCTCTCTGGCTCTTCAATTACCTTTTGTAAAACCTAATCATTTATTTGAGTGGTGATACTCATTGCCCCACTTGGGCTTCCCACCCACTATTCTATTGACTCTATTGACTAGAGAAAGAGAGCTTTGGATGCTTATCTTATTACTTATTAATAGCTTCCTATCTATCTTAGGAATACGAAGAAAGAGAAGCTGAAACAAACCTACTCCTAAAAAGATCGAAATATTGCATTCTCTATCCACCCGACAACAGCAGAGGGGGTTTGATTCCTGTTATAGCATGATTTCATTTTTGCCTTCAAGTGTAGGAAACATTAGGCAAACTACAATTAATTTATAATTAATTAAATTAGTTCAATTTTGTTAATATCAAAGATCTAATCTTTTACTATATTTTTATTAAATCTCACAAAAAACGTATGGTTGAGGAATCTTGAAAACATTGAAGTACAAGCACAACTCTTCATGGTCACTAACAATTAGGGTTGTAATCGAACCCAACAAAACCGAATACTCACAAGCTCGAGTTCCGCTCGTTTAAAAATTTGAAGGCTCAAGTTTGGTTAAGCTTGGTTTGAGATTTGTAAACCAAGCTCGAATTCAGTTTGATAAATAAACATCAATCTCGAGCTAGATTCGAGTTCGGTTCATTTTTTATTTGATTTAATAGTAAATTCGAATTCGAACTCGGCTCGAGATCACTAATTATTTAAGTTCGAGATTGATTATTAAATAATTTGAGTTAAGATATATATCTTTATATTAATCGGACAAGTTCGACGTTAACTAATCGAATATAAAAAGTCTGCAAAATATTCAAATTAAGCTTGGCTTGTTTTGAAAGTTAACAAGCTTGATAACAAAGTTCGTGAACTATTCGATGTTGGGCTCGTTAAAAGATTTAATGTTTTGCAATATACTGATAGATTAAACACTACAATTTATTATTTTTTTTGATTTAGCTACAGAATTTTCTGTTACTAAAACAAAATTTTTTTTAAAAAAAATATATAACAAATTTATTCGATAGTAATATCGATAGTTGCTAAAAAATTTAACCATGGAATATATTCCATTACTATATAACAACGAAATCATAATAGAATTTCCGTTTATAGAATGATTTCTTCAATTTTAGTAAATGAATTATAATGGAAAATTTTGTTTCGTAACTGAAACAATTTACTCAGTTTAATTCTTCTAAAGTATGTGCACTTGGAGAATAAAATCATATTTATTCCTACCATAGAAGATTAGTATCAGATTAGTATCATACTTCTTTTGAGTTTTTTTTAAACAAAATATTTTTGAGAATTGAAGACGAAGACTTTTTCTGTAGTTATATTTAAATGACATGACTCAGATTTTCCAACTAAAATCCAAGAGTAAACTTGTGATATGAGTGTATTTTCGGTCCAATAATAAACATGAGAAGACTCTAGAGATATTGCATGCATGCATGTCATCTTTCTAACCACTGAAAAAATTGGGGAATCCCAATTAATTGGAAAATTTATGTGAGTGGAGACACTTGAAGTCTTGGACTGTTATTATACTCTCTAATTGAGACGCAAGAAGGACTTGTGTTCACTTTCAACGATCCTTTAATGAGCTCAAGTTCAAGGTCGAAAAATATTATTAATATAAAATGAGTCCATCGAGCCCGACATCAAGCTCAATTTTGAGACCAATATAATCGACTAACGCACGTGTTGAGTTCAAATTTGATAAAAAGATGGTGAACCAAGTTCGATCAACAGTTCAAATTAAGCATGAGTCGTGTTCCAACACCCTAATATTTTAAAAAGTTGAGCTCAAGCATACTAGTATTTAACTCGGCTCAGCTTGTATATATTCATAGCGCTAGAAGGTTAATGGATGAGGCCAAAGGTCTCAAGTTCGAGTCATTTGTTGCACAATTTTTAAAATTAAACGTATTTACAATTTTAAAAAAAGGAGTTGAGAAAATCTTCTCTTTTGGCCCTTAAGTACTG
Source organism: Leonotis leonurus (assembly GCA_026898415.1). Classification (NCBI taxonomy): domain Eukaryota; kingdom Viridiplantae; phylum Streptophyta; class Magnoliopsida; order Lamiales; family Lamiaceae; genus Leonotis; species Leonotis leonurus. The sequence goes on along the minus strand of JAPKLX010000074.1, from coordinate 691,528 downwards.
CATGAAAAATCAAACAACTAAAGAATCTGCTTTGTGAACAAAGGTAAAATGGAAAGTTTATCTTTCCATAGAATTTTGAAGTAGCTTGGACACTTAATCATGGATAAATTAATCATTTGATTTATTTATCGATTTTAGATATTTTGTTGCAGGTTAATATTGACAACAATGGGACTATGGAATATGGTGAGTTTCTAGCAGCAACATTGCACACGAACAAGGTGGAGAGGGAGCTAGGAAAAACTTCTTGCTGTATTGTCTTTATTTGACAAAGATGGGAGTGGCTACATCACCACTGATGAGCTCCAACAAGCTTGTAAGGATTTCGGTCTTGACGATGGCCAGATAGACGACAATATCACAAAGAAATCGACATCAACAACGTTATATCATCACTAGCCATCATTACTACATGTATTCGCTTATAAGACTCAAAGTTTTAATCCCATTGGATATATTGTTGTTAATTGAGTTGTATGTAGTTAGTGGAAGGGTACGCTTAGGAAAAAAGTCAATAGGGTAACAATTTCGCGGACCAAAACAGAGAGTAAGCGAGATGGCGAGGGCCGTCAATATGGATTAAGGTACATAAATGGGGTAATTATGGCGATTAGCATAAAATATGTAATATTTTGTTTTTTAATTGCAGTGGTTATTATTTTTGTTTATAATAAGAGAATGGTTAGTTTAGAATATTAGCCTATGTTGGCTTTAACTTGTCATGAACAATTTACTCTGTTTCTTCTAATTCACTACTAGAAAGAGTGAAAGTGCCGACGAAATTCCCGAAGGACTGTTATCCCATTCTAATTTACGGATGGAATTTAGATAAAAAGAATTTCTTTAAGGGGCCGTTTGGTTTAGTGGACGAGATAGATTAGATTGATAGGATAAGAGATGATTGGATTATATAATCATGTGTTTAGTTTGATTGATTATAATGTTTGATAAATTATTTGACTATGACTAAAATATATAATAATACCTAAATCGCCCTTTCTAGAGATATGTAGGGACGTGTGTTTACTTGTATTTTTGTAAATAATAAAATTGATTATGATAATTTTGTAAATTTGCATTTTGGAATAATGCTTGATTATTAATCAAGTTTAATCAAATCAAGATTGTGTTGATTAATAATTAAGGAATTCCTTGATTATATGTGGGCCGGATAATCTATCATGGGTCAAATCAAGCAAACCAAACATTCGATTATGTTTGATTATTTTATTAATCACACCTAATCAAGCAAACCAAACACCCCTAAGGTCTGGATTCTTGCAAGAATAATACTTGCGTGGGTCAAGTCAAGGGTCAATGATAATTAGAGCTGTCAAAATTGGCCCGAAATGGCCCAGCCCGATGGGCTTACCCGGCCCACCCGTAATTAGGGCCGGGTTGGGCTCAAAATTTAAGAGCCCAAAAAGTTTCGGGCCGAACTAGCCCGGCCCATTGGCCCAGCGGGCCAATGGGCTTTGGGCCAAAAATACTCGGTGGGCTTCGGGCCAATTTGGCCCGCACATACTTTTAACATTATTTTATTTTTATTTTTTACAATATTTAGTAAACATTGCTCTCATAATATTATATTTTCAATTGCTTTTATAATATTATATTTTCAATATCTTATAATTTAATTAAAAAATATTTATGATAATATTTTTACACCATTTTGAAATATTACGTTTTATTTAATTTTATTACAAACTTATTTTTGAAATATAATAAATACTAAAATAAATTAAAAAACTTACATTAAATATAATATATATTACTAAACTTATATCTTAATGCAATATTTTATTTATTTTAGAATTTTTAAAAAATAAATATATTAGCATTATATTTTAAATTTATAAAAATGATTTTTATTTTTTTTTAATTTATGGGCCGATTTGGCCCGTTGGCCCGATGACCCGTGATGGGCGGGTATGGGCTTGAATTTTAGTAGCCCACTATAATTTCGGGCCAGCCCGGCCCGGCCCAGACACTTTGACAGCTCTAATGATAATTGCATGACAAATTTTTTTTACAAACTATTTATGAGAAGACTCAATACTTTTTTGTTCGCTAGTAAACTTGTGAAATCTTGAAAATGACCTGACTCAGATTTTCATCCAATTAAAATCCAATAGTAAACCTGTGATATAAGTCATAAGTGTATTTTGGGTCCATTGATAAAACTTATATAGGACTATTCTAATAAATATAGGATACTTGTTCTTGATTCTAAGTAATAATATTCCAGCCAGTAATGCTCCACCGCCCGCAGCGGGCACATCTTAATGTGCCCGCGGCTGATGTGGCAATGCCACGTCATTGCCACATCAACATGTGAGTTACTATATTTTCATTTCTTTGTTAAATTTATTTTTTATTATTAATTTTTATTGAATAGTATTAAACTATACCCTAACCAATGAACCCTAGTCGGAAAGTGATAATTAATAAAAAAATATTAAGAATTTAATATATATCTACATGGCATGCCACATCATTCGTGGGCGCATTAACCCCGCCCGCCGCGGGCGGGTGAGCATTTTCGATATTCCAGCTACATCAAAAATTATATTGAGAAATTTCCAGTAAAAATCCAAGAGTGAATGGATAAGTGTGTTTTGGTCCACAAGAAAAGTAGCATCTTTAGAATTTTTGTGGGCCCACAAATTTATTTTTATTTTTCTTGATTTCGAGATTCATTACTTTTAGATTGTATTTATGGTGCATGTCTATTTTTACAAAAATAAAATCATAGAAAAATAAATAAATATATATATGCTAAACATTTAACCTTGTACAAAACCATTTTTTTTTTGAAGAATATCACTATTCTTGTAAACAATCAATTCATGCATCGGTAAAGACAATACATTAAATGAAAAGTCAATTTTGTCAAATAATTTATGTGATTGGAGAGACTTGTGTACACGTGAACTATTTGACTTGGTACACTTGTGGAAGCTTCTCTTACATCATTAAAAACTTTCCAAATTTGTGGTAATCATAGTTTCTGGCAAGTTAGATGCATTTGTTCATAATAATCTTTCTACCAAACCAAAACAATAAGGACTATTCTACTCTTTTTACATACCAAAAATACCATGTGGAAACCTTCCATCTCTATCCTATTCCTCTGTTTCATCATCCTCACAAACACTCCTCCTTCACACTCCAATAACCAAACCGATTTCGAAGCTCTTCTCGCTTTCAAGAACTCCATAAACAACGATACGCTCGGTGCCTTGAGCTCATGGAACGAAACAACGCATTTCTGCAGCTGGAGCGGCGTCTCATGCAGCAAAAGGCATCCAAACAGAGTCGTCTTTCTTTCTCTGCGCTCTCAAGGCCTTGTCGGATCGCTTTCACCCCACATAGGTAACCTTTCTTTCCTCAGAGCCATCATCCTTCAAAACAACACCTTCCGCGGCCCAATCCCTCAAGAGATCGGCCGACTCAGAAGGCTTGAAATGATCGAGTTTAGTAACAACTCCTTCGGAGGTCGGATTCCTACAAACCTATCACAATGCATGAATCTTTATTACCTTAATTTGATCGACAATGAGCTCACCGGAGCCATAGTCCCCGAGCTAGGTTCTCTTCTCAAACTCCAACGATTAGGTCTGTCGAATAACATGTTCTCGGGTACTATCCCGCCATTCCTAGGAAACCTCACGAATCTATTAGAGCTCAGTGTAGCAGAGTGTGGCATGCAAGGACAGATTCCGGCATCACTCGCAAAACTTAAAATAATACGAAGTCCTCGTTTGTTCAGGAACAATCTAACTGGTCTTGTTCCATCCAGCCTCTTTAATCTTTCGAGTATCGAGGCTTTCTCCATTAGCTCCAATCGACTTCATGGATCCATTCCCTCGAGTGAAGTGTTTAACCTTCCCAAGTTAAGGTTTCTTTCTTTAGGCAGCAACGAATTCACTGGAGAACTTCCATCTTCACTCTCCAATTCCTCTCTGATCGGAGTATTCCAAATAGATTCCAATAATTTCACCGGAAATATGATAGATCTAACACGATTCTCCTCTCTTCAAATACTTGATGCTTCATACAACTATTTGAAGGGAGATATGCACACTATTTTATCATCACTTACAAACAGCACTGCACTCAGAGTAGTGCGGTTGCATAGAAACTATTTCACTGGTTCAATGCCGGATTCCATTGGCAATCTTTCCACTCTCTTGTATAACTTTCTGATCAGCCAAAACCAGTTAAGTGGAAGCATTCCACCTAGCATCGGAAACCTCGTCGGCCTCTCTGCTTTCGGAGCTGAAGTCAGTGATCTCCGAGGTCCGATTCCTTCGTCCATCGGAAAACTAGAAAAGTTGCAAGAAATCTTCCTTCATGAGAACAGGTTGACAGATGAGATGCCACAGTCATTCGGAAACTTGACTTTGTTGAACTATCTTCGCTTGGGAACAAACGATCTTTTCGGGAGCATACCTCAAAGTCTTGCCAATTGCACCAACTTGCAAGCCTTGGATCTTTCGGACAACCGTTTCAATGGTCCGATACCTCCGGAAATTTTGAGGCTTTCCTCCATTTCTATCGGACTTGATCTCTCTGGCAATGTCTTGACGGGTTCTATTCCGACAGAAGTTGGATCTTTGAGGAATCTTGGGTTCTTGATCATGTCCGATAATAGATTGTCCGGAAAGATTCCGACTTCTTTGAGCAACTGTGTCATGCTGAATCGGCTTCTTCTGAAAGGAAACTCTCTTCAAGGAGAGATACCTGACAGTCTGAGAGCTTTGAGAGGTTTAGAGTATTTCGATCTGTCGCATAATAACTTATCTGGAGTGATTCCAAGGTTTCTGGTGGAGTTTCGTCTCCTATATCTCAACCTTTCTTTCATTGCATTTCAAGGTGAAGTCCCTACTTCCGGAGTTTTTCAAAATGAAAGTGCAATCTCACTCCAAGGAAACCGCCGCTTGTGTGGAGGTATCGCGGTCCTAAACCTTCCGTCTTGTCGGACAACAAGTTCCGACAAGAAAGATTTAGGTAAAATCTTAATTCCAGCTGTTGCTGGAGCCGTAGGCATTGCGCTCGTCATGTGCTTCTGTGTGATCATGTGTAGAAGAAGGTCGTCGAAGAAAGATGGAACCCCTGCTCCTACACTCATGGTCTCCGACTTTTTAAGGCTGTCTTATGCTCAACTTCTAACCGCCACGGGTGGATTCTCGGAGTCGAATCTACTTGGTGCAGGGAGATTCGGATCTGTGTATAAAGGAACTATTTTCAGTGATGATGATAATGAAGAGAGGGTTGTGGCAGTGAAGGTGCTTAACCTCAACATCAGAGGAGCTTATAAAAGCTTGGCTGCGGAATGCAATGCATTGAGAGGCATCCGACACAGAAATCTGCTCAAGATTACGAGTGTGTGTGATAGCATCGATTCGCAAGGGAACGATTTCAAGGCTTTGGTGTATGAGTATATGGAGAATGGAAGCCTTGAGGATTGGTTGCATCGAAATTGGGAGGAACAAGGAAGAGTTCTTAGTACCATTCAAAGGCTTGATAGCTTCTGCGGTTGAGTACTTGCATTGTGGTACAAACACCACAATCGTTCATGGAGATTTGAAGCCGAGTAACATTCTTCTGGATCCAGACATGGTTGCTCGTGTCGGTGATTTTGGATTAGCCAAAATTATTTCAAGCATTTCACAGAACTTGTCATCAAGAGAGGAAAGTAGTACAATTGCAATCAAGGGTACAATAGGCTACATTGCTCCAGGTTAACTTTTAACCCTTTCAATTGCTATTTTTTTTTTATATGTATAGTACTCTTAAGTTTACAATTTATGTCTTTGTTTGTACACAGAGTATGGCATGAATGACGTCGTATCGACACAAGGGGATGCATACGGTTACGGGATTCTTATGCTTGAGATGTTCACAAACAAAAGACCCACTAGTGATGCACTCGAGGGGTACACAAATCTCCAAGATTTCATTAGTTGTGCATTACCAGACCGCGTAAGGGAAGTAGTTGATCAACATTTGCATCAAGAAGTCGACAAAGGAGACAAGTGGGATTGCTTAGTTTCGATTCTGAGAATTGGAGTGAGATGCTCGAAGGAACTTCCGAGGGATCGAATGCCTATGGGAGAGGTTGTTGTTGACTTGAAAAAGATAAGAAGTGTGTTAGTAGTTGAAAGAAATGCTGCTCTTTGATATATGGATTGCATATCTTGTACTAGGGCTGGTGTTTATATTGTTATTGTAAGTACTAGAAAATTTTAAGCAATATTGAGTAATTATGCTAGCTACTGGATAAATTGAACTTTCATGTACACGAGAAAAAAGTTTATTTTTAGGCTTTTAAAATCATGCTTGGTCCGTTGGGACAATTATTTGAATTTATATTTGAAGAACTACAAAAATAATATTTGAAAAATTATATAGTCCATTTATGAATTTATCAATTATAAAAATTAATTAAAATATTTTTTATTTTATTTGGGTGAGATGAACCATAATACTGAATATAAAATATAAATCAAAAAATAAATTAAATTAGTTGTGAAAAGAGTGAAATACAAAAGTGGAACATTGAATCTCATTTGACATCGAGCACCTCTTTGCATTGGAGCTTAGCAAAGAGGTCAGTATTGCATCTGATATTCAGATTGAAAGATCACCTTCTTTTGGGAACATATCATATTTTTGAATTTATCAACATAAAAATTATAATAAATGTTAAAAATAATTATATACTCTATTTGGGTAGAACGAACCAAGAGTATTAAACATAAAATTAAATTAAATAATATAAAATTAAAATTAGAAATAAATATATTAAAATTCATTTGTAAAGTATGGAATGTGGGACATATATAAGTGGGATATTGAATATCATTGAGATTCTCATTTGCAATGAAATTGAATCAAATTTTCTTACGAACATACCAAAAAAATCAATATTAGAGGCCGAGACAATGTCATTGAATTTGTATTTGCACAAAATTAAAGTCAAAATTATTTGTATTTGCACAAAATTAAAGTCAGTATTAGAGGCTGACATATGTGGTATATAGCTAACATGTTATCCTTTTCAATTATGATATTATTTATTTCCAAACCATAGAGATCAGTCATCTATAGGTCCATAATACATTATACAAATTCTTGAATTACTTATCCCCTTCTAACTTATTATAAAAATAAATAATACTACTATAATAAATATTTATTTGACCCAGTGTCCTCACACATGTTAATTAAAACCTTTTATTTTATATTTTAAGGCATTTTAAAATAATTTGAAGATCCTCCCAAACAATGAAATATATATTAAAGATATATATTTACTAAATATAATACACATACTTTATATAATAAAAGATATTTCGGTCAAACAAATTTTATTATTATTCATAATTTTCAACTTGTGCTGATTATTAATAAAGATTCAATCAACTTATTAACAAAGTTTTTATTTTTAATAAATATTAATGAAAATGATAAATTCACATGCGGGATATAGAGCATGGGCCACTATAATAAAACATTGAATCTCATCCGATCTAACACTAATATATAATGATTAAAATAAACACAACTTAATAGTTGTTTCTCTTATAATATTTTATTAGATGCAAAAATATCTCAAGATAATAATTATGAGATAATTAGGATTATTATATGCCACCATAGATATAGCTATCACAATGGAGCCGAATATAAAATCAATGGCGGTGACATAGCTACCGGCATCGATTAGAGGTGTCTAAATTTGTACAAATTGATAGTTTAATACGAGCACACCAAAAATGTATTGTTATTATTTATTTAGATAAAAAATGTTTACATGTCAGCAGTGGGCGGGGTTAACACGCTTATGAATGATGTGACATACTTCGTAAATAAATATTAAGATTTTAATAGAAAGTTTATTAATTATCACTTTTTCATTATAGTTTATTGAATAGAGTATATTAAAATATTATTTAATATAAAAATTTGGGGTATGCATCAACTCGACCGACCGATCAAATTTTCTTGAACCGAAAATCGAACCAAATATGAAAAGTATAAACTGAACCAAAAACCGACCGACCAAAATCGATCGGTCTCGGTTCGGTTCGATTTGAACCGAAACCATTATTATTATTATATTTTTAAAATTACAAATAATTTATAGGATCTATATTTAAAAAATTATATTTTTAATTTTTAATTTTATAAATATAAATACATTATATAATTATATATATTTTACCAAAATATATATATAATATTTAATATTTATAATAATTATTTTTTTTAATATTTATATTATTATATTTCGGTCGGTTCGGTTACCGACCGAACCGAAACCTATCGGTTTTAATTTTAAAAACCGAACCGCAAACCAAACAAAATAAAAACCAAACCGAAACCAACCAAAACCTATCGGTTTGGTCGGTTTTTTTACTTCGGTTCGCTTCTTTCTTGCACACCCATAAAAAAAAGCCAAAAATGATAGGAACTCGTATGGTGATGTGGCAATGTCACGTTAGTCGTGGATATGTTAAGTTATGCACGGGCAATGGAACAATCCTCTTATTTGGATTGTCCATAAGTATATTCTTTCCTTTTTTTAAAGACATTCCACACAGGAAACACATTTCAATACTTTTCTTTTGAACCCGAGCCGATTTGCTCACAAGATACTTTTTTGTGGATGGAAGGAATATGATATCGACTTCAACCAATAATAAATGAAAGACATCTTGAAAATATAGTGGTTGTCCTCCTCTTATTTAAGAATGCTCCTACCAAAGGACAATATTATACATAACTACTTCTCATCAATAATTCTCTCTTTTGCATGCAACAGCACTTTGCTACTTCCATTTTACATTTCAATCCGTTCATTCTTCTTCTTCTTCTTCCAAAAAAAAAAAAGAAAAAGAAAAAACAAGAATGGCAGCTTCTCACAAGATGAGCCATCCTTTACTTTCTTCTTCATTCGACAAGAATCAGATCCAATCCCTTCTCGCAAAGGTTGATGAGTTGCTCCAGTTCATTAACAAGAACAACTGCCGAGGTGGAGGAGGAGGAGGAGTTATAAGAATAGAAGAAGTCGATGATTTGGAGAGGCTGATCGCATCTGCAGCTCATGCGGCTGAAGATGTCATCGAATCTCGCATTGTCGATCAACTTCATGCTCTATCCCATCAACCATGCCTCGATTTCCACTGTATTGATCTGGAACACGTACTAAAAGACATTAATGATGTCATGAAGAAGGCTGCTGAGGTGGAGGAGAAATGGCGACAGAGAGAGGCGGAGGCGGTGGTGGAGGAGAAGGAGAAGCCAACACATGATGATGAGAAACCGCTTCTTACCACCGGAGAGACGGCCGCGGTGGGACTTGAAGACGACGTGATCCGGCTTATGGAAGAGCTCGCCCTGAAACAAGTAGCCAAGGGTCTTATCGTTTCGGTAGAAGGGATGGGCGGTGTTGGTAAGACTACTCTTGCCAAAAATCTCTTTCATCATTCGTATATCAAGCAACACTTTGATATTCGTGCTTGGGCTACTGTATCTCAACAATATAGTGCTCAAGAAGTTTGTACACAACTTCTTTCAAGCCGGGGGAAGTTCAATGATAGATTTGGGACTAAAGTTGCATAAAACTTTATCTGGTAGGAGATGTTTGATTGTAATAGATGACATATGGAGTGTCAAAGCTTGGGATGAAGTTAAAAACTTCTTCCCCGACAACCTGAATGGGAGTCGGATTGTTTTAACTACTAGGCTTTCCGACGTGGCTAGTCATTGTGGCTCTAAGTCTAGGTCTCTCTTTATACCATGAAACCTCTAGATGAGAATAAGGGTTGGGAATTGTTTTGTAAGAAGGTGTTTCAACTAGAAGATTGCCCTAATCCTGACCTAGTGAGAATTGGAAAAGAGATTGTTAGGTTGTGCAAAGGACTTCCCTTATCGATTGTTGTGATCGGAGGGCTTCTTTTAAACACACCTAGGACTTTAGAATTCTGGGAGCATGTTTCCATAAGTATAAAATCGAGTCCTAATTCGAAAGAGAAACAAGAGAGCTTAATTAGATGCACTATCCTCTAGCTACAACCATTTGCCACCTCATTTGAAATCTTGTTTCTTTACATGGGAGTCTTTAAGGAGGATTCCAAGAATTTGTGTCACGAAACTCATCAATCTCTGGGTTGCAGAGGGATTTGTAAGACCGGATGGTGCTAAGGTCATGGAAGAGATTGCAGAGGATTACATCAACAATCTCGTGATGGTTCACGAAGCCCGTAAGAACGGGAAAATAGGATCTTGTCGTATTCACGATCTTTTGAGGGACTTATGCTTAAAATTAGCCCAACAACAAAATCTTTTCCACCTAAGTAAACATCAGACGGAGCGCCGTTAAGTTTCTAATCATTCCACGTTAACCGGAGTAAACCCTCTTGTACGCTCCATCACATCATATTATATTAGAGAGAATAAATTTGAGTTACTACTAACTTATAGACTGCTAGAGTTTTGCATAAATGCTTGTCTTCTTCACCATCAGATGATCTATTGTTATACCAGAACGTTAACTTGCGCTACCTTGCTTAATTATTTCAACAAGGGGGCAGCAACCCATGGAAGCTCCCTAGTTCATTAACCCTAATATGGAATCTCCAAACACTAATCATCGACCAAAACTTACAAGATAGCTATGTTCTTGCGCCGATTTCGATTTGGAAGATGAGAAAACTGAGGCATCTCAAGTGTGCCCGCATTTATTTTCCGGATCCTCCCCCGTGCAACGAACAAGATTGCTTGGAAAACCTGCAGAAGCTAATGATGGTAGTGAATCTGAGATTGAGTGAGATGGTGTGTGCGATGATCCCCAACATCAACAAGTTGCATTTGGATTATGTTAGTGAGGGTTGTTGTGGATACGATGAAAGTTTGATCGGGTGTCTGCACAATCTTGATCGCCTGCATAAACTGGAATACCTTGGGATGGAGTTTAGGATGCGAGCATATACACATGATGGGAACCTTGGTAATAAATTGGCATTCCCAAGTAGGCTAGACAAATTGTCCTTGAGTGAATCTCAACTCGATTGGGATGATTTAAGTATGATTGGTTCCTTGCCTCAACTCCAAGTTCTTGAGCTTGGATCGAACTCGGTCACGAGAGAAACAAGGAGGAGTCCTATTAATGGCCAATTTCTTCTCCTCAAGTTCTTGTTGATATTATTGTGTGACATACATGACTGGGATGCACACCGCTATCATTTCCCGGTTCTTGAGAAGCTTTTTCTTGAATGATTGGGGGAATTGAAGGAGATCCCGGTGGAAATTGGGGTAATACCAACAATATCGGGCTCATTGGTGTTCACGACTATAACGATATTGTCGCGATTTCTGCACTTAAAATAAAGGAAGACCGGCTAGAGAATCACGACAACGACACCCTTCAAGTTCAAGTCACGATTCTTGAATCAAAAGTGGATAGATTCAAAGAAATGGTGGAAGAGGAGGGACTCACAATCAACAATATTCAATTGGAGATACTTATAGGATTATGAGCATTGTGCTTTGCTACTTTTTTTTTTTTTTTACTTCATTCAATTTATTCAATTTGTATAGTTGGATTTCATCATTCTCTCAATACAATGTCACTCTTTCAATAGTCATTGTATTTGTGATGGATCCACAACTTCCTCAGTCCCCATTTTATTGTGTAAACAATTTGTTTATTGGACTTACAACAACTATATGTGACAAAACATCAATATAACCATTTTTTTGTTTGTATCACTATAATGTATATTATTAATATTAAAATATAAAGAGAAAAATAAATATTAATATTAGATATGTGCCCATGAAAGAAATACGGAGATAATATTTAAAAATGATTTATATTGATAAAATTCATAATTAAGCACCTCCAATTGTAAGGCCATCACCACCTTGTAAAATTTCAAAATCAATAACTTTTATTTAAATACAGATTTTAAATTAACAGGTAGAAAATATAATTCTAATATAACAATGGCCTGTATAATTAACAGGTCTAATATTAATTATACCCCAAAACTCACTTCAATAGATATTAATCTTTTAGCTTATCTAATTAAAATTGTATATATTATGTGTAAATGTTGTGGGAATAAATGTGACTATACTTGTAACGTATGAAAAATATTTGTAATAAGAGAGGATTAGGTTAGAACCGATGTAGGTTGTTAAAGCACGAAACGACATCGATTATTTCCTTAATCGGACTAATAATATGTTGTTTATATATAAGCATTTAAGTAGGATTTTAAGGTGATCCTGAAATTCAAATTTTGGTGAAACTATATGTATTTAGATTTTAGAGTCATTTTAAAATTTTAATTTGTTAAAAGCCATTTGAAAATGTACACTAATCAAGAATGAGAATGGTACTCGTACATAAGTAATACTAGAGTTTGCACCCGTGCGATGCACGAGTTTAATTATTTTTTATGATTTTTTAATATTATTATCACATTAAAAAATAAGTATATGATATTTTGATAATTTAAACTAAATATATGTACACTCTATCTGTATGTTTCAGATAAATTAAAAAATGTATTTAATAAGGATTAAGTCGATATAAATTTTATAATTAGAAATAGAGAGTTTATATATGTTATTGAAAGTTATCAACAATTAGTAATTGAAATATAAAGATATAAAAATTATGGGGTGAAACAATAAGTTACAAAGAAATAAATATATACCATTTATAAATTTCGAAATATTTATTTGTATACTATATTGATAGTGGTTTTAACTCCATTAGTATCATTTTATATTTGTGGATACTTTATAGTAGACAATTTTATGTAAATGTTTTGTGTATTGGTCATAACAAACTGTTTTAATGATTAATAAAGATAGAATAGTAGTAAACACAATTTGAGTTGTGAGTATTAATAGTGATTTTAAATTATTTGATAATTTAATAAATTGGGATTAAATGTATTAACAAAGTAATAGACTTGAATAGTTAGTGATCATTTCTATTCACTCCATTTGAATGCTCACGTTTTCTTATAAGTAACGACGGTTATTTTTTTATGGCCCCATTATACTATTCTATGATTATTTTCTTATATAGTTCTACACATTGCATATTCCGTGGTATAAAAAAAATACAATCATATGATCATATCAAGAATTAAATAAAATATGTGGTTTAGAGAGTACTACTCTTGTTCACAAAAACAAAAACCGTGTACATTTCTATATATTACTTTGTTTACGAAAAATTTGTATACTTTCATCTTTGATAATTATTGATTAATATATAATATTTGTATCATTGTAGCTAATGAAATTAATACTATTTATATAATTGCTACTAAAATACATTACATTTTTAAATAAAAAACTATTTGTATTAAAAATCATGAGCTTAATATATAATATTGGAAGCATGGTTTCTAATGAAACAAAAACTATCTACATAATTATTGGTTAATATATAATATTTGAATCATTTGAAAATATTTGTGGTTTAGAGAGTAATACTCTTGTTCACAAACACGAAAAATGAGTACATTTATATATATTACTTTGTTTATAAAAAAAATTTACAATTTTATTTTTAATAATTATTGATTAATATATAATATTAGAATCATAATTGCTAATGAAATTAATATTATTTATATAATTGCTACTAAATTACATTACATTATTAATATTTAAAAAAATAACTATTAAAAATTATGAACTTAAATATAATATTTGAATCATGGTTGTTAATGAAATTAAAACTTTTTACATAAGTATTGATTCATTTATAATAATTGAATCATTTGAAAATATTTGTATGTATTTATAAATGATATATAGCACTTTACGATTTTTAGAATTTTCATTTTCATTTTTTTGTTGCTGATCGAGAATTTAATTATTAATTAATATATAATATTTTAATCTATATTGCAAATGAAATAAAATGTAATATTTGTTTCCATTGCAATTTTATACTGAATGCAATTTGAATTTCATTTTTAATTCTTTGTAATTTCAAATTTGTATGTTTAATGAAAATTTTCGTTTAATGGGCGTAAAATTTGTGGGAATATGTATTGGGAGTATGTTTCCACTTTAATTATGAACTTTTGGATTTTTGGAGCATTATTGAACCAAACTCAATTAAGTTTATTATTTAATTCGTGTAATGTAACATTTATTTATGATTTAAATTTTTGGATGAAATAAGAAACATGATTGCTACTAAAATTAATGTTTATTACAAAATTACCATTGAAATCAATTTCCAATTGATTTGAAATTGATTTCTTGGTGTTTTATATATATATAGATTTCAACTACGTCACAAATTTTATTGAGAAATTTCCTATTAAAATTCAAGAGACTGATGGGCTAGTCCGAAATCCATAAGTTTATGAATAGTGATAAACTTATAAAATTTTATCCAAAACGAAGTAATCCGATTCAGCCCGACCACACGATAGGTTCGGCCCGATAGACATCCATATGTACACTCCAACAACACATTACACACCCACGTCGAAGATTCTGAACCTTTCAATAAGTCCATACACGAAAACCCTCTCTCTCTTCAATTATTTTTTTATATAATCTAACCATTTGAGTGGTTATACCCAGTGCCCCCACTTGGGTTTCCCATCACAATGTATCCCACTTAAAATTCATTATTCTAATAGTTTTCCTTATATAAATATGATTTATAAATCCCATTATTCTTAAAAGAAAATATGATCAGTAAGAACCAAATTTAATGCAATACATATTTGAAAAGAAATTATGTTTCTCTATACAAAAAGAGCATTTCTTATCCTTTTCAACTCATTTACAACCTCTGTCATCGACATCCTATCGCTAGGAAGTTCCTTTGAGCATCTCACCCCGATACTTAGAATCGAAATTATGCAATTCCAATACTTGTCACCACCTCTGTTTAGTTCATGATGCAAAAATGGATCCACTGCTTCCGTTGCACGATCCGGTAAGGAATTGGCAACAAAATCTTGGATATTAACATACCCATCGAAGGCATCACTTGTTGGTCTTTTGTTTGTGAACATCTCGATCAGAAGAATTCCATAACTATATGCATCTCCTTGTGTTGATATAACGTTGTTCAATCCATACTCTGTGTAGCATCAAATACATTTACAAGGCAGACTTAGTTAAAGGATAAAATGTGAAATCGGAAATTGATAATTAACGTAAGAAATAAACCTGGAGGTATGTAGCCTATAGTACCCTTGATTGCGATTGAACTGCTTCCCTCTAATGATGGCAAGTTCTGAGAAATGCTTGCAATAATTTTGGCTAATCCAAAATCACCAACATGAGCTACCATATCTTGATCCAAAAGAATGTTACTTGGCTTCAAATCTCCATGGATAACTATGGAGTCAGTACCACAATGCAAGTACTCGACTGCATTTGCAATATCAATAGCAATATTAAATCTTTGAATAACGCTAAGAATTCTGCCATCTTCTTCAGAATTTTGATGCAACCAATTTTCCAAACTTCCATTGGCCATAAATTCATACACCAATGCCTTGAAATCGTTCCCTTGAAAATCGATGCTGTCACACACACTCACAAT
>JAPKLX010000074.1:645870-658079 GCA_026898415.1 Leonotis leonurus | reverse complement strand
CGAGACACGAAATACGGCAAAATAAATGACAAAAACATACCAAACAAAGGTACAAGTGTAAACAACAGATTGTAAATGGTACAAAACAATCAGTTGTTACACACTCTTAAACAGCTTCTTATCTTGAAACATCAGCTAGACAAAATTTGTCAAGACAGATAGCAATGAGTCATCAACAGCGAGCTGTTGTAGTACTCATCAATCTGTAACGAGAACAATATTTTTTTACTAACTGTTTGTCTTCAACGCTAGTTATCTAGCTGCTATTTGTTTCACTATCTGTTCACCATCTGTTCATAATAACAGCTAGCAGTTATGATCCATCTAGGGGGAACAGCTAGAAGTCATACTAATCTCTACCATGAACAGAAAACAATGTTCAGCGAGCTGTTGAATACAATCATGAAACATCACAAACTGTTGAAAGAAGAAAGCTGTTGAACCATGGCAACCTGTTTCACAAACAAAGTCAACAGCGAGCTGTTCTAAAGAAAAGCTGCTCTACAGTAAGCTGTTGAGAGACCAACAGCGAGCTGTTCCAAAACATTCACTATCTGGTGGCCACAACCAAGGGGGAATTAAATTCAATTCATTTAATTTTTACCTTTACATATTTATGTCTAAAGAGTGATATTTTGATAAATAATGCCAATCGTCAATAGTGTCAGAAAAGGTAAAGGAAAAAGGAAGGAGCATTTAATGCAAATAATCTCGGTACTAGCATCGAGGCAATGATGTGACCTTTTGGATGACCAAAACGGTGGCGTATGACATCCGATTGAAGTTGAGCGGGAAAATACTTATCTAAGGGAGTAATCTCAACCGTAGAATAAATGTTTTTTTTTAAAATTAAATCCGTGCGTTGATTAATTTCTTATATATATGTGTGTTGAGTTAACCGCCATCATCTTTACTCACTCTAGTCTCACAAATCGCCATTGTTGAACACCGAAACTTTCTGCAAATCCAAAATCTTACTCTCTTTCAAAGCATCACTCAAAGCTCTTTTCTAAAATGACTAACTCCGACGCTAGTACCTCACCATCCAAAGTTGATTCACCTATTTCTGCATCTCAAATGCTTCATACCATCGAAGCTCGTCTTTCTCCTGAACCTAGAGCAATACTAGATCATCATGGATTCACAGTCCTTGATGACTTATTTGAAAAGATTCAAGCATGCTCAGGTTGCAATTTATGCTTAGGACTACATGAACTAAATTTCAGTTTGTTTTATTTTTTATATGCTCGTATATATGTAGTTTGATCATTCATTCTCTTCGTTTATGAAAATCTACAAAATCTCAAGTTTCTAGCATGATCTGGACTGATAATACATAATTCTATGTTAATAATGTTTCAAATAGCTTGAATACGTTTCACTGTTCATCACATGGTTTATCGCCTGAAAACATGCTGTAAGTGTTCACTTAAATGCCAAAATAACTAAAACACTATCTGTCCTAAACACTATATGTCTAAATGTCTCGCTGTTGCTTCACATGTTCATCTTGAACAGCGAGCTGTTTACTCCTATTATTCATTTCTAACCCTTTGTGAATTTGGTTAGGTTTTCACAAAATAATCACCAAGGAACCAAGATTTTACCTTCCTCGCCAAGTGGCATACTTTTACTGCACGTGGATGGAGGAGGAAAACGAAGAATACACAGTTGAGATTCGTACGGGAAAAGGAGAGATTGCACGCTCATCTGTACTTGATATGATTCTTCATACTTACAATCTGGTGGATGAAGGGGAGTTGCTGGAGAACATCACACACCAGCAGATAGTGGAAACAGTAAACAGGATAGTAGCAAAACTGATGAGATGGGACTGGAAGGCATTCAACAGGGGCATAATGCTACCTGTCTATAGACTACTGTTGGATTATGTACAGCGAGTGTTCCTAGGACATCAAGGAACGTTTGATGCTGTTACTCCAATAAAGTTGAGAGTTATGACTGCTGTGCTGCTCAATCTAGACATCAACTGGAGCAGAGCGCTGATGAAATTAATAGTTGATGAAGAGAAACAGGTTGAATTGAAACAGAATGAGAATGGAGAGTGCATTTACTTGAATGTCAAACGACCTCTTCGTTTGTCCACTAAAATAAGCACAATCATTGATGGCTTCTTCAACAAAGATACATGGAACAGATCGATTGAGTTTAGCCAAGATGCTATTTTACCCAAGTCAAGACATCAGGTAGAAATGTCTCTTGGAATAGCAGCCCAAATTTTTGGAAAAGTAACAGATGAATCACTGAGAGAGAGAATGATTATTGTTGGCAAATCCAACAGTGAGTGGGAGGTCCCTGCTAAGAAAGCAAGGACAGTGGGTGAAGCAGCGGCAGCACAGGCCGCTGGTGAGAAGCAAAGAAAAAGAAAAGCAGCTGGTGAAGCTGGACTCGCAGCTGAGAAAAGGAAGAAGACAACCAAAGCATCACCTGTGGTGGAAAAGGAAAAGATAACTGCAAAGGCCAAACAATCAAAACCAACAGCGAGACAACTCATCGATGAGTTAGATGAGACAGATCATGATGAGACAATACATAATGTTGAACCACTCAGCACTGTTTTTCCATCATCTCCACCTCCACCTGTTCTAGAGACAAGCATGCCCGCTGTTGCTATTCATATTGAATCCCAACAGCCCGCTGTCGACAAGGAGGATACACTGCGAGGAGCACACATGCTATATGAGCAAATGAAGGAGACAGCGGAGGCAAATATTGCACAGAAAATGCCTGGGATTTCACTCACTCCCTCTACATTGGAAATGGCTAAAAGACTTGAAGTCTATCTCAACATTCGAGATAGCCCATTCTACATTTTGGAAGCCATTTTCAACCTGTTTACTATCAGCGACCTGAAGATCGAAGAAAATAAGCTCACTGCTTATTTTGGTTTTATTGACATTCCAGATGCACAAAAATTCTTCCGATCATATGTGCTGACTAAGATGAAGGAAGAGGCAGCTGTACTTAATGTCGATCTTGCACCATTCTACACCCATGAGCAAGATCTGTACAATCTGGCAATTGACCTTCGCACCCTTGATTTTTCATCTGCCTTAACACTTGAGAAACCATCTGCTAATATAGAGGAAGAAGCAAAGGCACAGGAGGAAACCATGATGGATCAAAGGGTCGAATTGGAGACAGCGAGAGATGCGAAGGAAGGTGCAGATAAAGAAAAGGAACAGCTAGCTGTTGAAAAGGCTATTCAAGAGGCAATTGCAAAATTTGATGCTGCTCACAATTCCTTATCTGCAGATTTGAACAAAAAGATTGATGACATTCGCAAAATTTTTGATGAAGCTAAGACAAAGACAGACAGCGAGCTGTCCCAAATAAAGAAAACAACAGTTGATGAATCTGAGAAGAAGCTCATGGCAGCTGGTGAACTTATGTGCAAACAAGTCAAAGAGGGAGTGGAGAAACAATTTACAGAGATGGAAACATTAACAATTCCATCTGTTGTCAAGAAGGTACTCCCTGCTATGCTCAACGAACAACTGCCTGCACAGGTCAAAGGGATACTACCTGCTCAAATCACTGCTCTCAAACTTGCTTCCAAGGATGATGCTTTGAAAATCCAAAATTCTATCAAAGAAATGAAGAAGCTGAACAGCGACCTATCTGTGAAGCACGAATCCTTTGCACTTGGTTCAAGTAAGAAGATGGAGGAAGCAACTGCAAATATCACTACCTGTCTTCAACACAAAGAAGACATGGAGAAGAAATACAACGAATTGAAAGAAGAACTTGCTTCCCTCAGACTCATCATATCTAAGGATTTTGATGATGTCGAAAAGGGGGAAGGAAAGGAGGGAAAGAAGGAAAGGCAGGTAGTGGTTGTGAAGAAGAAGCTTGCTCCTGCTGCTCGCTCTAAGAAATTGAATCCCAAACAAGCAGCGGAGGCGAGGCAGATGCAAAAGGAGAAGGAGGAAAAAGAAAGGAAATTGAGAGAAGAGGCAGATGCTAAAGCAGCAGCAAAGAAGAAAAGGAAGGAAGGTTACAGTGAAGAAAATTTAACGGAGGATATGGTGCTTGCTGGCTATAAACATGATGAGATAGAAAATGAAGAATTGCGAAAGCTGTTTATAGTAGAGAGAGAAAAGCAGCAAGCAATGAAGGAAAAATACAAGGAGGATGAGGCTGGATCGCCTGTGGAGGAAGAAGAGTCCACCAATCCTGTTTTTAAATTTTTTGAAAAATATCAATTCAAAGATCCTGCAAATCTATCTTGGCTACACTCTACAAAAGCAGCCAGATTCAATCAATTAATGAAAGAGTTCGTAGTACAACACTACTATCTGTTGAATGAGGAGGAACAAGGTGGAGATGTGGATGAGCTTTTCCGAAATTTTCTCAAGCAGCACAAGAATCAAACATTCACAGAATACCTGTTTAGACAGTCTGATATGACAGGCCATTCACTCACTGCTCCAAAGAAAACTACTCTTTTGTATCCAAGAATAGAAGGAACCACAGAGGTAGATCACACGAAGATAGTGAATCACATCAATCATGCTGAATCACATCAATCATGCTGCTCACACGAAGATAGTGAATCACATCAATCATGCTACTCTTTTGGTGTTCCATCGGAGCTTAGGAGGAGGGAGATGGTAGAAGAAAGGAGGGCACAGCTGGCTGAGCTTCTAAAGAAACGATCTGCTGATCAAGGCCAGCCTCCCAAATGAAGTTTTTGTATTTCATTCAAAATTGTAACAGCGAGCTGCTTATTCTAAAATATCTATATCTGTAATAACAGCAATTGCTATGAATGAAAAGGTTGAAGTGTTTTTGTTTCTAAAACAACCTGATGACAATAACTCTTTGTCCAGGCAATGTTTTACACATGTTATTTAATGCATTATAAGTTTTGCATTTACTAACTGTGGTTTCAACACTTAGGAAAATTGTGGTGTGGTTTCGACATCATCAAAAAGGGGGAAATTGTTGGGAACCCCACAAGTTTATATTGTTTTGATGATGTAATTCGAAACAACACTTAGTTAAATATTTTGTCTTAAAAATAGTAATTAATGTCATCTGTTAAGGAATAAGCTAACATATAAAAGGAGCAGATAGTAAAGTTTTCACTATCTGTATTATCCTTGGTAAAAGCATTCCTGGACACATTAATTATAAATGTTCTACTAGATTCATGTTTATCACAGCGATCTGTTACTAGTTTAAAATACAGGTAGCTGCCACTACTTGTGTAGTATTTCTGTTTTAATGATCTACCTGTTTTGATCTTAGCCTTTACATCTATTCATTTCTTATTCACTGTTTCCAAAGAAAGAAAAGACAGCGAGCTATGAAGACTACAGCGAGCTGTGTGAAGAGATGCTATCAACAAATGAAAAGGGAACAGATCATGATTCACTACCTGTCCATTCTTACTAGAAAGAAAACAGCAAGCTGTGAAGTACACAGCGAGCTGTGTAATGAAGATCAAGTCTTTCACAGCGAGCTGTGTACTATGTCCTGTGTTTCAATGAAGCAGGAAGCAGACAGTGGTCAACAACAGCTAGTACTCAACAATACATGACAGTGAGTAATATTGGCCACAACGGCTAGTGACCAAGTATTTGACAGCGAGTACTCATGATAACAGCAGATAGTGCTCATCAAGCTTGACAGCGAGTACTCATGATAACAGCAGATAGTGCTCACCAAATTTGACAGCGAGTACTCATGGTAAATACAGCTAGTGATCAACGTAGCTTCAACAGCGAGTGCTCAAGCAATGTCTTCAACAGCAAGTGAATCAGCAGCAAGCTGCTTATCAACGGAAGGGATCAAACAGCGAGTGATCACTGACTTCAACAGATAGCTGTATAGTAAACAGCTAGACTTCATACCTTCCAAGGAACAGCGAGCTGTGCTCTTAGGATCAAGGAACAGCGAGCTGTTTAAAGCAGAAGAAGAAATCACAGTGAGTGCTCCAAAACTCCAAATAATGAATGCTCAAAGGGTTCAACAGAGAGTGCTCATACAGAGGATGAAACAGCTAGTTATCAACAGCTAGCTGTACATCTCCAAATGTCTAAAGATCAAAAAGAACATCTACTCAAACAACAGCGAGATGTTTTTGTTATGGTGGACTGCCGACTTACCTAAATTAGTCATAAGTCATCCACTCAGCGTGTTGTCGCATCAACGGTATGTTTTAAGGAATGATGTACAAGAATTTCAAATATATCTGCATTGTGAATCATTACCAGTATGGCAACACATTGGGAAATCGCGTGATAGGTGGTAACAACTCTCAATTGGCCGCGCGTGCTTCAACAACACTGACATGCATTTAATGCCGCCATTAATGCGTTGAAATTAGAGGCCATCGTCTCCAACGGATAGTTTCTTCTTCGAGGCTATAAATACCACCTTCACTTCCAGAAAGGAGTACGAGAATTCAAGCAATCAAAGCCTAAACTCTGCTCAAATATCTTCAAAGCTCTCATCATTCTAAACACTCCACCAAAGAATTCTCTGAGTGTTTCATCAGTTGAAGATTACTTTCTGGAAATTTGTTCTTACATTATTCTAAGTTCAGGATCTAGTTTTGATCCAAAGGTTGTAATATTTTAGATTGTAGTTTTCAATCTAGAAGAAGTGTAATCACAAGTATTTATCTAGTTTGATAAAGCTTGTGGCTCGTACTCAACGAGTAAAAAGAAAGGAGACATTAGTTGATTTCGATCTAGTTTTGATCGAGCCGTGGACGTAGGGAGGTTTATCCCGAACCACGTTAACTCTTGCGTTCTTTACTTTCTGTTTTACTTCATACTCATCTTCTTCATAATAGCATTAAACTTGTTTATCTCTAATCTATTGGTTAAGAAAACGTTTTCAACATAAGAGCATTAACCACCGAATTCCGCACACAACATTAATCAAGATTAACTTGTTCAAGTTTCTCTTATTAACTGTTACTTTACACTTAAGGTATACTTGAGCTAAGTTGACTCTTCTTGACACGAAGAACCTTCTTGCTAATCCAAGCCTTCTTATATTCTAAGATTGCTTAAACCTTATTGATTAAAAACAAAAACAAGAAAACCTAAAAAGTTGGAATTGGTGTATTCCTCCCCCCCCCTATACACCAAACTAGCTCTTTCGGGACCAACAGGGTGTTTTATATGTTTTTGATCTCGTTTCTAGTATGCTCTTGGTCTTCTTTATGCTACATTGTTGGTGAGAATCAACAAAAATGACTTCCGAGGGTGGGTTCGACAAGAGAAACGAGACCAAAAGACGAACAAAAGGTGTAAAAAGGACATCCTGGCCGAGAGATGACCTAGCGGGCGCTAGCCTCTAGCGCTCGCTAGGTCATGAGCCTCATCTTAGGCAGAACAAGGGGCTAGCGACCGCTAGCCCTTAGCGGTCGCTAGGTCCCCTGCACATTGGATGGCACAGATCGTTGGGGTAGCGAGCGCTACCCCTTGGCGCTGGAAGAAAGATCAGAGAGCCAAGCTAGCGAGCGCTACCCCCTAGCGCTCGCTAGCCCGACGGATTTTCCTTTTTCTATTTAAACCTCCACGCGCTATACGATACAAAGTTTTTTCCTTCACGTTTTTACTTCTAGTCTAGGGTTTAGACCACGAGAGAGAACACCATAGTTAGATTTTTCTTTCTGTTATTTGTCTTTCAAATTTCTTTGTGGATTCGTTCGTGATTCAAACCCTTATACTTTAATGCACTATTTACCTTTTCTATTCGTGAGTTCTTTTACTACTTTCTTTATTGCTTTATGATCTCTTATCTTTCTGCTCTTTTCTTGATTAATTTCCAATTCAATAATACAAACCTTTCAATCATGTTAATTAATCAGTTCAAGGCATGTTTAAATTTAGTTTCCTTAATTTCTTGTTCTTAGATTTAGGATTTAATCTTTTTATTAATTTTTCGCCTAAGTTATTCGTACTTTAAGTTCTTTAATTTCATTCGCCTAGATAGATTAGATTAGATTAGTTAAAATATCAAAACTCCTTTTTAATTGCTTTCTGTTCTGCAACATAGATAAAGCCCTGCTTAGCCTTTCTTGAGAATACGACTTAGGATCAACTTATTAATCTATAACGAACTCGTACTCTTGTGAGCAATTTAATACAATAAATTGGAAGTATATCGGCTGAAAATATTTCTCGTGCCCGATACTGAGTCCCTTTATCGGACAGTGGGTCTGGTCTAAATAATGCCACGTACTGAAGGTTTAAAATAAGTTGAAACAAAATTTGGCGCCGTTGCCGGGGAAGGCTTTAGGCATTTATTTGTGTTGCTTTCTATTTTATTTTTATTTTTATTTTATTTTTGTTTATTCTTTTGCTCCCGCAAGGTGCGTTTGATCTTCTTTTGGTTTGTGTATGCTAGGTCGCCGAAGCTTGAGACAAGAGTTAGTACCCAACGTTGACAATATCAATAGAAGAGATGTCGTACTTGAGGTGCGATTTAGGGACGTTGTCAACCTCGCATCATTATTCGAAGCACAACTAATAATAAAGGCCGAGGAAGACGAAGCCCCTAGGAAACTCGGAGACTTTGCCAGGCTGACATATGGCATAACTGCATCCGCTATTATGCTCTCGGCTGCGGGGAGGAAGTATGAGTTGAAGCATAACCATATCAACTTGCTTCCATCGTTCTACGGGCTACCTAAGGAAGACGCACTCCTCTTCATCAGGGAATTTTGCACAGCTGTCCAGTCTATTCCACTCCAGACTATCACCGAGGAAGAGCTGCTCAGGAAGTGCTTCCCCTATTCACTCAAGGATAGGGCGAAGTCGTGGTATCTCTCCCTTCCAGCAAGATCGTTACCTAATTGGAAGGCGGTGAGTACTACGTTTCTGCTCAAGTACTATCCGAACCATAAGACGCAGCAGATCTGACTTCAGATCATGCAATTTGCTCAGGAGCCTGACGAGCCTTTTCACGAGGCCCTAGATAGATTTAGAGAGCTCCAACAGCAGTGTCCGCACCATCAGATAGTGCCTGAACTTCTTTGGTAGATTTTCTACAATGGGTTGCAGCACACTTATCAGTTCATGGTGGATACAGTGGCTGGGGGAAATATATCTGAAAAGACAGCCGATGAAGCTATTGAGATTTTCGAGACGCTAGCCACTAATTCGCGGCAGAAAATCTCCCGATCCAAGAGAGTGGAAGTCCGAGAGATTGGAGTTAGCCCGGACCTCAAGAAGCAGATGGCCGATATGATGCGAGAACTCCAAGAGTTGAAGATGAGTAAGCCCCCTGCAATAGCGAAGCACGAGCCCACACCCGAGCCGTGCTCAATTTGTGGTGATCTGACACATAATAAAGATCAATGCACCAGGATGGCATATATGACTTATGAAGAAGAAGCGGAAGTCTATGCTACATAAGGTTTCCCGCCACGTACGCCATTCAAGCAGCATCCAGCTCAATAGACTTTGAGATGGAGAGCTCAAAATAACTCTACATGGAAGGGGCCAAATCAAGGGCAAAATTCGAATTTCCAGGTCCGACGAGCACCTCCACAGCAGTACTACCCACCACAGCAGGGGTATTATCCGCATCAGCCATATTACCCACCTCAGTTAGGGTATTATCCACCTCCTCCACCTTATCAGCAGCCACCGTCTCCTTATCAGCAGCCGCCGACACCTTAGTTCCAGTCGCAGTTCCCGTCTGCACCGCGATCAGCTCAGCCTAAACCATCTCTAGAGGACAGTCTTGCAGCCTTCATGCAAGAAAGCAAACTGGCTCGGGAGGCTCAAGAGGCTACTATCAAACGCCTCGAGAGTCAAGTTGGGCAGATCTCTGGAGCTATGAATCAGGTGCAGCAGCAACTACAAACTAGAAGGATACCGGGACAGGGACATACGCCACACCAAGTGCAAGCTATTACTGTTATACATAGTGGCAAGCATGTGTATAACAAAGTGGAGCTCCCGGAAGCTGAGGAAGACAAAGTGGAGGAGAAAAAGGAGAAGGAAAAGGAGATGGAATCGAAGCAGCCAGCTATTCAGTTGCACAAGGCGGCTAACCCGTACAAGACACCAATTCCCTTCCCGAGCAAACTGAGGAATGAGAAGCTGGAATAACAATTCAATGACTTCTACAAAATGCTTTCTCAAGTGCGTGTCAATTTGCCCCTATTGAATGTCATTTGAAATGTTCCTTCCTATCTCAAGTTCTTCAAGGAGCTTGCCTCCAAGAAGAGGATATTTGCAGACGACGAGTTCGTCATGGTGTCCGAGGTAGCCAGCTCTATCATGCAGCAGCCTCTTCCTCAGAAACTGCGAGATCCAGGTAGTGTCGTTATCACTATAGCTCTTGGAAATGGTAAGACTGTTACAGGTATGCTAGATTTAGGTGCTGGTATTAATCTTATGCCGTATTCAATTTTTAAAGAACTAGAGTTAGGAGAGTTGAAACCCACTCGCATGAGTTTGCAGTTAGCTGATCGTTCTGTTAGATATCCTAGAGGTATTATTGAGAACATCCTAGTGAGTGTAGGTGGTTTGATTGTACCTATGGATTTCGTTGTCTTAGAAATATGAGATGTGCATGAAAATGGGCGTGATCATACCTTGCTGCTAGGTAGACCTTTTATGGCGACTACTAACACTTTGATTGATGTTAAGAATGGTAATATTAAGATGTCAGTGTTAGGAGAGTCAGTTTCGTTTTCTGTGCATAAGCAAAAGGCTATGACCTCTGTTAGTTCAACTGATGATTGTGCATTTATTGATTCTATTGATACCTTGGCCGAGACCTCTGTTGTGCAGGATTCCAATGTAGAGGAAGCATTCGAAAGAGCAGAAATCTTGAAAGAGAGCCTCAGATCAGACGTCGAAGTAGGAGCAGTCACTAGCCCTCAGCTCGGCCTACCTAGGAGCCGACACCTTCTACGAAATCATACATATCCATCTTTTATCCTACGTCTCTCTCTCTCTCGTCCTCCACGCAAATATTATCACAAATTTCTTCTTCCCCTTTTCTTCCCTCTCCGACGACGCACACCTCTTCCAAAACCTCCATCAAAATTCCTCATCTCCACTTTTTCTCTCTTAATTATTCTATCCACCATCTCTCTCACCCCATTCCACAACCACCCATATCCACCTACCGGAGACTCTTTCCACCACCGCCGGACGCCACCTGCACGCTGCCGCCGCCGTTACTTTTCGGCGAAATTTCCAACGCACCCCATTTGACGTTATTCACCCTCCACAGCTCATACTTTCTACCGTGATTTTGGAGGGTACAACACCTCGATGATGGCGAGTCAGCGGAGGATAGAGCAGCAGGTTATCGAGAACAACTACTGGATTACCGAGCTAAATGCTCAATGGTTGAGCTGGGCTCTCTTTGATCCTCCTCCACCACCAGATCAGCAGTGACTTCTCACTGCTGTTTAGTATGTTTCCCTGTCTTTTTATTTTTCGTGTGTGTTCAGGTTGTTTTCATTTAGTTATTTCCTTTTGTTGCTGTTTTTGTTTCTTTTGGTGTTTCTTTTGCAGGTCTAACTATTTACAACTACTGGAGCTTTCACCACCGCCGCATCATCCTGAATCGGGTAGTTTCTTTCCTTATCTCCCTTGTTTTTATTGTAGCAATGAGGACATTGCTTATTTCTTTCATGAGGGGGGTATGTATGACTTTATCTATAGCATGCGACGTATTTTTAGAAATATGTAGTTGTGTACTCTTGTTTGTCCACTTGCATGTTGGAGCTTAATAGGATTAGTGTAATACCCCGCCATTAACTCGTTATATTTACCAAGTAAAAGAAAAATTGTAGAAATCATATTCATAAGAATATTAAAACTCTACGGTTGAGTTTTAATTTTGATAATAAGTATGTTTGATTTAAAACTTAAGATTCGAAAGTATTAAATTTTATTTTGATTTTTTTTTATTCGAGACTACAAATATGTTTGAAACTATGTTATTACATTAGCAAATAAGAACTCTGTCAATTAAAGTGATAAAGGTGAATACAATGTACAATCTCAATTACATCATGATACATGAAAAATAATAAAATAAAACACAAATATCTAAAGAAAAACATATAAAACTTTTAAAAGATTTGAGAAATCAAAAATGCAAGATGGAATCGTGTACTGCGTTCCAACCACAAGGTTTACCAACTCTTCTGTTGGTCCCGAAAGAGCAAGGTTTGGTGTATGGGGGGGGGGGGG
>JAPKLX010000074.1:632749-644654 GCA_026898415.1 Leonotis leonurus | reverse complement strand
CCCCCCCTTCTTCCCCGCTTCTTAAATCCCACCCCTAGTCGCACCCTGGCTTACGGCCCTTCCCTCGGGAATTGAGGCGTGATAATTAGTGATCAATTTTGATGAGAAACATGTTGATTATGCTTGATGACATGAATTGACATTGTGAGTTGATGATTAGGTCATGAGCACTACATTTTGATTATAGGTGTCGTGGGGCACTCGATTTTGTGATGGATTGATGTGATAGCTTGTAACTTGTCAATTTGGTTTAAGATTACTTAATGTGGCTAGACTTGATTGTTAATGGTGCTACTTTTGTTAAGTGTGAGATTGAGTTGGGAGGTTTCTGCTCCTCTGGAAACCATGAGCATGGGAAACCACACGATATCACTTTAGATAACCTCTAAATGTTCATATCTCGTGACTTTTGGCCATATAACCCACTCTTTCCGAAAACTTGGCTCGAATGGCCTTTAAAATCGTAATTGAGTCTCTTGAACTTTATGAATAGGTGATAAGAACTCTACCCCTCTTCCTCTATGAAATCGAAGAAGAATTCGAGGAATAGGTATGTGAAACCACACTAGGATACTCGGTTTGTCCGAAGATCACACGTAGTGACCAATGTTCTATATATCCCTGAAAATTATATGCGTTTTGGCTCTTAATCTATTGAGTTTATAATGATAAAAATCTAAAGTCTAGCTTGTGAGTAATTGAAAAGACAAATTTACACGTGTTATTGAGTTTGATCGGATTGAAGTTATATCTTCGAGGGAAATACATAATGGTGATTGATGTGTAGTCTTATTACCCCTTCCGTAAACTCGTGTTGAATTTGATTGTTGTTGCATAATTAAACTTGCTTCTTGTTTTGAAATCTCCGTATTTTGTTGAGTTTAGACTTGCTTGAGGACAAGCAAGGTATTGTGCGTGGGGAGGTTGTTTTATATGTTTTTGGTCTCGTTTCTAGTATGCTCTTGGTCTTCAAATGCTTATTTTTATTATCGAGTTGATGCTTTGGTCTTCTTTATGCTACATTGTAGGTGAGAATCAACAAAAATGACTTCTGAGGGTTCGACAAGAGAAACGAGACCAAAAGACGAACAAAAGGTGTAAAAAGGACATCCTGGCCGAGAGATGACCTAGCGGGCGCTAGCCTCTAGCGCTCGCTAGGTCATGAACCTCATCTTAGGCAGAACAAGGGGCTAGCAACCGCTATCCCTTAGCGGTCGCTAGGTCCCCTGCACGTTGGATGGCACAGATCGTTGGGGTAGCGAGCGCTACCCCCTAGCGCTTGCTAACCCTTGGCGCTGGAAGAAAGATCAGAGAGCCAAGCTAGCGAGCGCTACCCCCTAGCGCTCGCTAGCCCGACGGATTTTCCTTTTTCTATTAAACCTCCACGCGCTATACGATACAAAGTTTTTTCCTTCACGTTTTTACTTCTAGCCTAGGGTTTAGACCACGAGAGAGAACACCATAGTTAGATTTTTCTTTCCGTTATTTGTCTTTCAAATTTCTTTGTGGATTCGTTCGTGATTCAAACCCGGATACTTTAATGCACTATTTACCTTTTCAATTCGTGAGTTCTTTTACTGCTTTCTTTATTGCTTTATGATCTCTTATCTTTCTGCTCTTTTCTTGATTAATTTCCAATTCAGTAATACAAACCTTTCAATCATGTTAATTAATCAATTCAAGGCATGTTTAAATTTAGTTTCCTTAATTTCTTGTTCTTAAATTTATGATTTAATCGCTTTATTAATCTTCGCCTAAGTTATTCGTACTTTAAGTTCTTTAATTTCATTCGCCTAGATAGATTAGATTAGATTAGTTAAAATATCAAAACTCCTTCTTTTTAATTGATTTATATTCTGCAACATAGATAATGCTCTGCTTAGCCTTCCTTGAGAATACGACTTAGGGTCAACTTATTAATTTATTTAAATTATTTATTTGTAACAATAATGCACACAATATTTCCTCACGTGCTCATATAATTAAATTATTTTGTGAAATGAAATACATAAACACATGATCAATTTTCTCATGTGCTCATATAAGTGGATAATTTTATCTTATTTTAAATATGTATTTTTTTTTATCTTTTATTTATTAAAGTGAGTATTTAATATATTTATCCCTAGATTATATATATTAATTTTTTTAAATAACATGAACCATTTAATATATTTAAAGTATAATAAATGTATTTAACATATCTACCTGCAAATAGAAAAGTTAGTACGTATGTAATAATGAAGTGGAGGTACAATATCTAATAATTGTATACGATCAAAAATCATTAATTTGATTGAAAATCAAATTGGTATCAAAATATACTCATTAAATATTTTTAAACTCAAATTATATGAACTTATTTATTTATATGTGTGTGTGTGTGTGTATATATATATAAATATTCATAATTTGGTTACAAATTAAATATATATACTCGTTTTTTATTTAATAATTATATATAAAAAATGAGAAAATTTGAAGTGATGTATTAATTTTATATATCGTAAAGGTGAAGATAAAATTAAAAAAAGTTGTGTATATTTATGTGTCTAAATTCATGGCCTAATTGTGAAATTGAGAATAAAATAACATAAATTGAATTCAACACTTGCCTGAACAAAAAATACATAAGTTTATGTATCTTTAATTATTATAATAAATAATTAGGAATGTTAATTTTTTTATTAAAGATTAAATAAAATAAATGTAAAGTGTAGTAATGAAATCATTTAAAACATCTACCCACTAATAGATAATTTAATATGTTGGGTAAAAATGAAGCTCAATTTCATTAATAAATAATGATATACAGTCAAAAATCATCAATTTGATTCAATTCTAAAAAATGCATCGAAATATATTCATTAAATATTTTTTTTATATTAATGAAAATGATACATAAATATGAAATAATATACAATTAATATAGGATGTATAAATAAATAATAAGATTATATACTTCTTTAGATTTATATATTAATATTTTAATAAAAATACGATTCTGAATTTTTTATTATTTATATTGAGAAATAAATGTGGATTGTTCGAATACTAAGATAATTAAAGGTATGTAATAATCATCACATGTAATAAATTATATATATAAAAAAAAATATTTTCAAATAACGTGAACTCTATCAATTTTTATGTAATATTTATAAATTCTCTTTAGATTTGAAATAACATATAATCTAATATAGAATATATAATTAAATAAAAATATTATATATTATTTTACTTTTATATATTACTACCTCCGTCCGCCAAAATGGTTTACATTTTATCATTTTGGGACGTCCACGAAAATGGTTTACATTTGAAACTTTCCATTTATAGTAAATGGACCCCACCATTAACTACACACAATCCAATTTAAAATAATATATTAAATGGGACCCAAACACCACTAACTACATATTCCTATTAAAGTCAACATACATTATTAATACCAGTGCCGGGTCAATGTGTAAACCATTTTCATGGACGGAGGAAGTATTATTTTAGTGCAAACACTACAAAAAAATGCGCCACTGGCGACGGAAAAATCCGTCGTTAGAAAAGGAATTCTGTCATCCCGAAGGGCTAACGATGGACTAACGACGGATTTTTTGCGTCTGTATTTTGTTCGAAATTAGCCCAACCGACGATGGAAAAGAGAGTCCGTCGTTAGCTAACGACGGACTAACGATGGATTTTATCCGTCGTTAGGGACGACGGACTGTAATTCCGTCGTCACCTTCTCCTGGTGGACGTTGACGGTGCCGGAAACTTAACGACGGATAAAATCTGTCGTTAAGTCGTTGACCGTTGACCTAACAACAGATTCCAGTCCGTCGTTAGGTTATATATTTTTTTTAAATAATTTATTTTATTTTTTTATTATCCATAACCTAAAACCTGTCACACCAAACAGTGCAAATATAATCGAACATTGAACAATAATTTAAAATTGAACAAATCGACTGAAATTCAAAATGAACGCGTATTTCATATAAGTTATAAACCACAATGTTAAAAGTAAAAAAATAAATAATATAATGTATCAATAGCATCCCACGACAAACAATATCAGTGTATCAGTAGCATCTACGAATCATAATCAGGAGGAAAATGGGGAGGGGCATCAGACGGGGGAGGCTGATAAGAGGGAAAGGAGGGAGCACTACCTCCTCCCTGCTGCTGAGACATCCACCGCATCACCTCGCCGTACTGAGTCTGCATGAGCGCCATCTGCTCAGCCAACCTCTGCTGCTCAGCAAGGTAATCACGGCGCTCGCGCTCTTGCTCCTCGACTCGGTGCCGCAGCTCCTCAACCTCGTCTCTGGTTGCTCGTGATGTGGACAACGATCCCTCGAATCTGGATGCTCTCAAGGCCTTCGCGGCGCCTCCCGTGCCGAACATCATCTTCTTCTTATCCGGGCTGCCAAGAACCTCCAGATACAGCTTGTTTATGTCGACTGCATCGTGGTCCCCCTTGGGTAGCTAGGCCCGTTCCTCGTCAGCATGGCGAAACACCTCAGTCTGCATGTAAACGAGAAATGAACATTTGTTACTATACATATTATAAATGTTGAAAACATAAATTATATATATATATATATATTCTTTTGAAATTAAGACTTACCGCTATCGCCTGAGATTTCGGATCAGTGTATGTCCTATCCGCGTATCGATGCTCATCGAGGAAGGAGTCGAACATGCAGTCAATCGGAGGTACTCCCCTCTCACGAGCCTATGCATGAAATCACAATGGAGTTGTGTCATTGAAACATGTGTATATGAATTAAAATTGTACAACATAATTATAATTATTATTTAATGTATATTATTACCTTTTCCTCAGCTCGTAGCATGACCGACTTGGACCCTCCCCTATGCTTGATAGGACCAGTACCCGGTTCCTGAGGCTCAGACATCCGGTTGCACCTCGCTGCATGGGATTTGGCAACAACATCATCCCGGTACCAGTAAACGAGCCAACCCATCCAGACATCATCACTCCACCACCCAGGCTTCCCACCTCTGGGTGGCGGATCATTCCTCCTCCTCTTTATCCCGCAGATATAATCCTTATATCTCTCCCAAATCTTATCATACCACAGCTCCCGAATCTTGGCATCGATTGCCGGTTCCCAAGTAAACTTTTTCTAGCATTGAAAACGTATGTTAGAAATTGTAGTTATAAGTTATAATTAATAATGAATTAATTTGAAAGTTTTAGTAAATTTTCGAACCTTAAACTCCACCCAATATCGCTGCCTCACGTCCTCAGGCGTGAGCTTCCAACTGTATCCAGTCGGGTTGGGAACTATCTTAAATAGTTCCCAAATGTAATCTGCCGGGTCGGCATACGGGTAAAATCCCATACATAAGTAATTTTATATTGATTTATGTTAGATTTTTGAATAACTAATTAAATAATTGTCAAAATGAAGATGTGATTGCATTTACGTACCCCAACTCACTCATAGATAGAACAAAGTCACATGTGGGTCTATGCTCTCCCTAACCATCATTGTCAGAGCTAGAAGACGGACCGCGGATGTGTATGCCACCAATATGGTTGCTCAGACTGGTCCCGGACTCATATCTAGACGATGAGCCCGGGGAACTACCCCTACCAACGGATAGATGTGATCGTCGTGAACCCCTACCACGAGGAGTACCCACATCATCTCGTGGAGAACCTCGCCGACTCGAAGACATCTATTATGTTGAAAATAAATATATAAATAAGATTCATGATAGGCAAATGACGTATATGTAGAAGTTTTATATTGAACATATAACATACATTGCATTTATAATTAATAAGGTAAAATTCGAATGTGTAGTTTTCTACACAACGTGTTAATCTTCGTCCTCTTCATCATTCTCATTATCATCTTCCCCATCCTCATCTACATAGTCATCCTCGTCATCTACATCTTCTTCTTCGTCATCTGAAGCTTCATCCTCTTCATATTCATCATCCTCGTCATCTTCATCTTCTTCTTCGTCATCTGAAGCTTCATCCTCTTCATATTCATCATCCTCGTCATCTTCTTCTTCTGTTTCGAGGACATTATCAGAGTCTTGTTGGTCATCATCATCTTCAATTTCTACAGGTTCACCGTCTCGGTGAACTGATGTAGTATCATGTACATCTACAGTAGTTACCACATTAGCGTCATTATCCTCTTGAAACAGTGACTCCAACGTAGACACATCCGCTCGAGACTCATCGATAGTGGCCCTTGCTTTTATAGTACAAGCTTCCCACCAGTCTCTACACTGTTGGTTCATACTCGGATATGAACAGTAATACACTTGTGTAGCTTGAATGACTAATACTAATGGTTCATATTTTCTAAGTCTGAGCGTATGATTTACATACACTAATTTGAACTAAGTATCAACCCTTGTACCAGGCTGAGAGGTGTCAAACCAGTCACACTTGAACAAAATGACCTTTTTATTGTATAATCCTTGGTATGTAAGCTCACACACTTCAAGTAATTGTCCATAAAAATCTGTCTCACTCGAGTCCCCATAGTCACCAGCTTTTATGCACACACCAATACTCATAGTTGCTTTGTGAGTTCCATGTGATATCGTGTGAAATTTGTAACCATTCACCAAATAACCATGATATGATGTAATCATTGGTGAAGGTCCATGTGCAATGTCCCACATAACAGGATCAGTTACACAATTTTGTACCTACATCACACACAAGTTTATACTTATCAAGTTATGGAGTTGTATGTCCCGTATATATTACTTAATTATATAATTCAAGTAGTTTAGTGAAAATTTGACTCACATAGAAACAAAACCATTCATGAAATTATGTAGACATTTTCTTGTCAATGTCCATGTCAGTTATCCATGGATTTGAGTGTCTGAGTTGTGATTCGTATTTCCTTCATACAAAAGTACATATTAGTTGATAAAAACTACACATTGCATTAAATAGTATTATTTGATTTGTAAAAGATTATTTGATATATGGATCGATCTCCATGCAATTATGGAGTACATATAGATGAGCACCTCTGTGTTCCCTTGGATCCAACGATCTTTTGGTTGTCTTTCCAAAACCAGTTCCAGCAAGTTTGAATACAGAAGGCAAGTCTGATTGATCTTGTACCCCACTAGTAGAACATCCTCCAACGTAGTTGCGAAGCACCTCTCTATGTATCGTAATGATATGGTCCTCAAAATAATAGGAACAGAAAGCAGTGGCTTCCTCCACTGAGTATGCATTACATATCGATCCCTCAACGCTTGCTTTGTTCTTGACATTATTTTTCAGTTTTCTTAAATATCTGTATTGAAATGATTCATTTAGAAAGCATCAAACAATAGTGAATTATTTAGATAACATTAAACACAATTGATTCAGTTTGAAGTACCTCTCAAATGGGTACATCCATCGATATTGGACTAGTCCTCCATCTCTTGCTTCGTCAGCTAGATAGATATGCAAATGTTCCATTGAGTCAAAGAAGCTTGGTGGAAATATGTATTCAAGCTTACACAAAATCAATGGGATGTTACTGTTAAGTGTCTCCATGTCCTCACTCTTTATGTTTTGTGATGTCAAATCACGAAAGAATAGACACAACTCAATTATGGACTTCCAAACAGCTTGTGGGAGTAGTTCTCGAAATGCAATGGGTAGTATGCGCTGCATGAAAACGCGACAGTCGTGGCTCTTCATCCCAAATATCTTAAGTTTACTCATGTCTACACATCTACCCATATTTGAGACGTAACTGTCATGAAACTTAAGGCCTTTCACCCACTCACACAAGACTTTTCTCTCCTTTTTGTCAAGTGTATAGCATGCCTTAGGATATTTATTTGTATACTGATCACGCATCAGCTCTGGTCTATGACAATAGAGGTTGAGTTCCTGCCTAGACTTTGCCGTGTCTTTTGTCTTGCCTTGGACATTCATAACAGTATTGAAAATGTTGTCAAACACATTCTTTTCAATATGCATAATATCTAAATTGTGTTGAATGAGCAGAGAACTCCAATACGGAAGGTCCCAAAAGATGCTCTTTTTCCGCCATCCAGTGGTAACTTGTCTTAAGATGCGCTTGTTATTATCATCATAATCTTCGGTTACCTTTACTAGTCCCAAATCTTCAATCTGATAAAGTATCTCTTCCCCTGATCTCCTCTCCGGAGGATCATTTGCAACAATCTTATTCTTTCTAAAGGCCCTCCTATTCCTCCTGAACTGGTGATCGTAAGGTAGTAACTTGCGATGTGTATCAAACCATAACTACTTCCGGCTATGTGTTAAAGAGAATGTTTATGTTTGTTCCATGCATCGAGGACAAGCTAATCTTCCAGCTGTACTCCAACCAGACAACATCGAGTACGCTGGAAAATCACTAATAGTCCACATCAATGCTGAGTGCATCTGGAAGTTTTGTTTTCTTGAAACGTCATAAGTATGGGCATCTACTGTCCACAATTAATTGAGTTCAGATATAAGTGGCTGTAGGTACACATCTATTTTGTCTTTTGGATTTCTTGGACCAGGAACAAGCACTGTGAGAAACA
The DNA here is from genome assembly GCA_026898415.1 of Leonotis leonurus. Classification (NCBI taxonomy): domain Eukaryota; kingdom Viridiplantae; phylum Streptophyta; class Magnoliopsida; order Lamiales; family Lamiaceae; genus Leonotis; species Leonotis leonurus. The sequence continues at coordinate 636,089 of JAPKLX010000074.1, read as the reverse complement.
TGTGTTGTTCTTTCATGCACAACCACGGAGGTAAGTTATAAAGAGTAAGGATAACAGGCCCGGATGAGTATTGTTGTCCCGATTAACCGTATGGTTGAAAACCATCCGTTGACAGTCCTAATCGTATATTCTGTGGCTCCGCTGAAAAACTCGGGTAAGTCACATTAAAGTACTTCCACGCCGGAGAATCTGCAGGATGGAGCATAACACCATCATCAGCTGAGGTTGAATGTCAGATCATGTCGCCGGTTGTAGCTTTAGATTCATACAACCTTTGTAAACGAGGTGTTAAAGGGAAGTAGTACATCTTCTTAAAGGACACTTGTTTACATCCCCAACTCCTATCTTTGTATCGACTTTCATTGCAAAATTTGTAATTCACAAGATGGGAATCCCCCTCCCAATAGATCATGCAATGATTCCTACACAAATCTATCTTTTCTACAGGTAAACCCATTGCCCGTAGCAATTTCTGTGTGCTGTAGTAATTCATGGGCACTTTGTAGTGATCTGGGAATGCCTCATTTAATAACACACACATCTCGTTGAAATACTTTTGTGGCATCCCAGAACGGGCTATCAAAGTCATCAGACGAGCCACAAAAGACAACTGAGTGTGGTTCTTTCACCCAGGGTATAACTCTTGATCGGTAGCATCCAACATCTCGTACAACAACTTTGCTGTAGCATTTGGATCTTCATCTATGTCTGAGTTGTTAAAATTGGGACCCCCGAGATCATGAACCATCGCGTGGTATGTCCCGTATTCTTCTTCGGGTTCTACATCTACGCCGACACATGTTTCTTGAGCATATGAAGGTATTTCATTTTCACCATGAAACCTCCAGATCTCGTAACCCCGTGTGAAACCCTTTTTAGCGAGATGAAGCTGTACAACATCTGTACTTTTAAAGTATATATTCTTACACTTCACATACGGACACTTAATTTTTTCTCCATCCATTAACTGAGGCTGACTACTCGCAAATCTTAAGAACTCCTCAAGCCCAGCAAGGAAGTGTGGATTAAATCCCCCATTCAGAAGTAAACGCAGATACATCCAATCTCGACTTATTTTTATAACCCTGATTATTAATAAGTAGTATTGAAATACAGAAACAAAGTTAAATTAGTTACGGTGAGGGCAAGACTATTAGTTTTGTATTAATTAAATTACACATATGATAAGGACATAAGGAAATAGTTTTTGTGATAATGAAAGGAGATTGTTTTATGTAAGTTGAATAGAGAAGTTGAATCGTTTGGAGTTGAGTAAAGAAATTGAATTATTTGGAGTTGAATAAAGGGCGAAAATGTATTGTCAATTATTTGGACTTTAATAGAGAGAGGGAATATCCTTACGTTTAAAATGTTTTGTACGTCATTGATTTGCATTTATGAATTACATGTTGATGCTTAAATTGTTTGATGCTACGCATTTGGAGATCACGATCATTTGAGTCATTAATTAGGGTTACATGTTAGAATCAAGATTTTTATATGCGATTCTTTAAACTATTTAACTAATTGTGTCTAATCTAACCAAGTCAGTTAAGGTCATCAAACTATCCCAACTTGCATGTCATATATATATATATATATATATATATATATAGGATGTAGATCATATAGAAAGTGATTTTTCTGTAAAAAATAGGAAATGATCTACACCCTTGATTAACCCAAATCGGATGGTTGATTTTAAATCTAGAATTTTCGCACACATTCACACACAGTGCGTGTTGAGTTGTTGTTTGACAGTTCAACAAGGGACATTTATGTAAAAATAACATGAGAGAGAAAATAAATCAATTCCACTAATTAAGGAAGTGATATGCGGTTATATTGTATGTGATGAGAGAGAAAATGTTTTGTATAGATGGAACGTAGATCTCAACCATTCTCAACCCCGCCGTCGCCATTTCTATCTCTCTCGTGTCTCGATGTCCGGCAAATCCAATTCTATATCTCCGATCGCGTTGGAGAGATTAATGCTGGGGAGGTTGAGGAAGTAAACCTCCGTGAGGGCGAGGATGTCGGCGCAGGAGACGACCCCGGGGCAGGTGAGATCCAGTGCTGTCTTGGCGCGGACGACGACGTCGAATCCGTCGCCGGGGAGTGAGAGGAGACGAGGACGGAGGCGTCGCAGCCGCCGACGAAGCAGTCGTGGAAGAAAAGGCAGAGTGCGGCGGCGGAAGTGGTGGGGGAGGATATCGCCATTATCTCGAAGTTGCAGAGTTGCAGGTCGTGTAAACGATGGAGAAGGGGAGTGAAGGTTCGGAGTCTAGTTGAACAGTTATCTTATTTAGAATTGAATTAGCATATAACTTTGTTTTGAGTTATTAATCGACACTAATTGCATTGATTGTAATAGAACTCGTGTGTATACTATGATGAATATAGCAATTCATTTTACTATTTTATACAATGCATAAATAATAGTATTACAATTCAACTTAATTGCACCTACTATATTTATATGAATATAACAATGCATTTGATTGTTTTATACAATTCATATATAATAGTCTAACAATTCAAATGAATTACCGGTATACATATTGATGACAATAACAATTCATTTTATATTCTAATACAACGCATAAACACAAATACTACAATTCCACTCAATTAACAGTATACATAATAAAAATTTTTATGGGTAGAATGATTATTGAACTTCGTTTATTCACACTTTGAACCGCGCGACTGCTAGGAGTGAGTGGAATCTCGAAATCGTCGTCTTCTTCGTCTGATGTCGGCCGTCGTCTGCTTCTTCTCACCATTTTCGTCTGAAACAAAGGAGAAGATCGAATCTTTTTTTGGGAGGAATGATTTTCGATTTTTGGGTATTTTGTCCTTAATTTTCGACACTTTCTTATTTTAAAAATCTTTCCAAAAACTGTCAGTTGAAAATTTGACAACTTTGCCCTTATTGAACTGTCAAACAACAGTTCAACACACAGTGTGTGTGAAATGGGCGAATTTATAGCAGCCGTTAGATTTGGTCCAATCAAGGATGTAGATCACTTCCTATTTTATATCATTTCATCCCTTTTTACCTGAAACCATCCCTATATATATATATATATATATATATATATATATATATATATATATATCATCAAAACATAACAACAACTCGTGCATCTCATCAAATTATCACAACATATATATATCGAAATACAACGAGGTTCGTAGATCAATTACTCATATTGGGAGAAGATCCTTAAGACGTAATCAAAATCTATCCCAAAGGGAGAAGATCCTTAAGAAATTAATTATGTCTATCCCAATGTCATAATATATATATATATATATACACACACATCAATTATTA
>JAPKLX010000074.1:594728-632739 GCA_026898415.1 Leonotis leonurus | reverse complement strand
AATTAGAAAAATTATTCAAATTAGTCAATTAACTAAAGTAATTAACATTAATTTGTTAAGGATTAATTAATTAATTATCCTTAACCCTAACTTGTTTAGAAAATAATTTATTCAATTAACTAAACTATAAACTAATTTATTCATTTAAACAAATTAAAACTAATTAATCAAAAATTAGGTTTAACAAATTAATCAATTATCCTAATAAACTCTACTAACAAGTAATAATTCAACAAATTCACTAATTAAATATAATTCAACTAATTAAATCAATTTATAATAAATTAACAAATTAAATATATATGTTAACAAATTAAATAATTGAACCTTAATCTAATCAAGTAATTAAGTAAATAGCATAAATAAAATACCCCTACAATATCCTAATTAACATAATTCAACCTACTATAATTAATAAAATACCCTAATTAATTCAACTTAATTAGTTAATTATGTATAATTATTAAATAATGTAATACCCTGTATATTAGTTATTGAAATAAACGATAATTGTGTGCGATTATTAATTATATATTGAACATATTAATTAATTAATAAGAGTTAAGATAATTTAAGAAGAAATTTTGAATCGAGATAGTAAGTAAGTATGGATTATATTGATACAAGGTATGTATATACTTTGGAAGTGAATATAAGTATAGGGATATGTTACATATTTTGTACCATGGTAAATTTAAAATGGTATATATGAATTTCATATACAATAATAAGGGGTATCAATTAAATTTAGATATATATGATTTATATCTATACATTGGTAGTATAATGAGAAATTGTATCGCTATACAAATAGGATAGGAAGAAATTACTTTTATAAAGTGTAAATAAGTGATAATTACATAGAGATAAGTAAAGGAAAGTGAACAAGGTGGCAGCCATGCGGCTGCCAAGTGGATGGAATTAAGATGAATCACGGGCTGAATTTCCAAGGTGGATGCGTGACCTTCCACATCTGCAAAACCATAATTATCAATCTATTAATAGATTATCAACTCTTAACTCACAAGTTAGTAGAATACACACAAAATTTATCTATAAAAGGGAGCGCAGGGGTTGCTTAGAACCGTTTACTATCTTCAGAAAATTCACACCTAAATATTAGAACATATTGCAGTCTCTAATTCACACAGGAAGAAGAAGGAGTTAAAGATTTAGGTAATTACTCTAACTTTAACTGCAATTCGTATCTTATAGTTTTAATCTACAACTATATACCACCTATAAATTGCTCTCCTAATTAAATTCAAGAAAACGGAAAACCTGTATGTATGAACTTTCAGATTTCATAAAGGATACTAAGTCCAAAAATATAATCAATTTCAACCATGAACTGAAATCATACAGTTGGCATCTTTTAAAACAATTACACACATTAAGATATTCTTGCAAAAACAATAGGGAAGCAGAGTATGTGAAAACAATAAAGTAAACCTCCATGAAAGGAGCGGAAGAATAAAAACACGTTTTATTCAACAAAAATAAGAAGAAAAGTAAAGAAACAGATCGATATTCTAAAAGCAGATAGTAGAATGGAAGTACAAACTGAAATTATAAAACTAAGAATTGAAGAAAATAAGAAAGGAAATTATACCTTAAAGACAAGGAATTGTGAAGAACAGATAGTAAAAGCAGATAGTTAAAAACAGGTAGTAGAGACAGATAGTAAAAACAGAGAGTGGAAAACAGAGAACAGATAGTAAGAAAAACAGATAACAGAAATAGATTGGAAAACAGAGTAAAAGCAGATAGATAAACAGATAGTAGACGATAATGGAAAGTAGAAAACAGGGTGGAAAACAGATAGTTGGAACAGATAGTAGAAAACAAAGAGAAACAATAAAACCTAAACAGATTGATGGATGAGAAATCTGTTCTACCAGAACATCACCACAGCGAGCTGCACTTTAGTGCAGCGAGCTACTCCCGCTGAAACATAAAACGCTGCACAAGTAAACGATCTGTCCAACGTCCATCATACGATCTGCTCATCACTATCTGCTCACAAACAGATAGTGTATTCACTCATCACCATCTGCTCCATCCAAGCACACTAGCAAACGATCTGCTAGCCTTTGCACCTCACAGCGGCCTGCTCTCGCTGAACCACAGCAGCGGGCTGCTCCTACTTGCACTTCACTATCTGTTCCACCAAAACTTCACCACAACGGGCTGCCCTTGATGAACAATCTGTTTCACCAACCTTTGCTGCAGCAGGCTGCTCCCGCTGCTAGTGAACGATCTGTTCCTCTACCTGCTCAACAACAGATAGAATGTTCTGCTCCACTATCTGTTAGACAACAGATAGTTAAACAGAAACCAGAAACTCAAACATTACTGTAGGAAATAGAGTCGGGAAACAGAAGGAGATAAGGAATAATTGAAATTTAAAACTGTAAAGCAGATAGAATTAGGTTCTTAACAAAGAAATCAAAATCAAACTTAAGAAATAAAGATTTCAGTAATTGAAAATTTAATTAAAGCTAAAAAGGAGTGAGTGAAGGAGAAGGGAGAGACCAGAGAGAGGGACAGATCGAGTAGAGACAGTGAGTTAGAAGTAGAGATTTCAGAGAACAGAGAGTAAGGTAGAGAAGAAGAGTGAGGAAGTAGATAGAGAATAGAGAGAGGAAAGGGAAAAAGAAAGAAAGAGAGCAGATCGATCGAAAAAAAGAAAAAGAGCAGATCGATCGAGAGAGGGAGAGAGCAGATCGAGTGAGAGAGAGAATAAGGGAAGGTTGTTAAGAATTAAAGTAAGGGTTAAGAAATTTAGGAAACGGTTTTGGGCCGGGTTGCAAGTATTGTGAACCGAAATTAAATTAAGTGTTGGACTTAAGCTATAGAGCTAGTGGGCTGAGTATTATTATTAATTGGGCCGAAGATAATTACATCAAATGGATCCAGTTCTTCAATTTAAAAATAATTAAATTAATTAAGCCTTAATACACTTATTGCACTTAAATGCAATAACTGGAGGGAGTAAATCGAAGATTCAAACCTTTATAAATAATATTAATCTAAAATAGCAATATCTCAATTTATGAGAACTAAGAATAATATATTATTACAGTTAAATATTTCAAATGCACTAAGGGCATTTTAATTTATACGAGCTTTTATAAAGGTTCATACGCGAATTCTACCTCGCATTTCGAGATCAAATCCAGTGCAAATCGAAGTTATCCAAGTAGACTTTCTATTATAATTAAAATTATGTGTGACTGTATGCTATTTATGTTGCTTTCGAAATAAATTCAAATGGAGGAAAAGAATGTTTCAAAGTATTGTCTTGCCGAAATGATTTATGTTTTGTATAAATGCCTATCTGATTAAGGGTACCTGGTTAAGGATCCTGGATGCCTGGTTTAAGGATCCGAAGAATTTAAATCGAATTCGGGTTCCAGTAGGTGGTGTAACCTTACTCGAACTAAATGTGCACAAATAACTGGGAGTCATCAAAACTGTTGACCGGTTATAGTGGGCCGTGAGTCATCGATCGGGTTGGCCGGTTCGGTATCCGTAGAAGGTGGCCACCTTCTCGGTACCATAAATTATCAGTACAATCAAATTACAGATATGGCCATTATACTAAAGAAATTAGACAGCTGTCGAACATAGGATCTTTCATAAATGAATTTAGTGAACGTAGGTGCTTTTAAAGACAAAATCCCTATGTTTCACTCTTACGGCATTGACAATTATATTGTATGTATGTGTTTTCGGCAATGTGCCTACTGAGTACTTTTGTACTCAGCCCTGCATATATTTATAAATGTGCAGGTTGAGACATGATGATGGGAGATGCTATGGCGGGCTTGTCGATCTTTAAATTAAATCTTGGGTGTCTACGTGTCTTCATACATGTAGACTTCAGTCGATCCTATTCCGCTGTGCAAGTTCTATCAGTTTTGGTTTGGCAAAGTGGCCAATTATGTAAATTAAATCCTTGTGTGAACTAAATTCAGTTATTAAATTACTTTCAGTTCAGTCAGTGCTTTCAGTGTTCCAGGTTATCATTCAGTTAACTATCTTTTAGTCGCGCTCCCGGACTCTGCCGGGAAGGGCGGAGGTCGGGGCGTGACAAATAACCTAATTGAAAAACACAATTAACAATTACAAATTGTCTAACATAAATATCAATTGTCTAACACACTTAACACAATTAACAATTACAAATAATCAAATTAACAATTATAATTACACAATTAATTAGCAATTACACAATTAACAATTTAATTAAAAATTGTCTAACAAAGGATCTAACACAATTATACAATTAACAATTTAATTAAACAAACTTAACATAAAAATTAACAATAATTATAACAAATGTAAAAAAAATTGAAATTTCTTACCTGAAGAGGGCGGCAGTGACGGGTCGGCTTCGGGAGGCGTCGGGGAGAGCCGGCGTCAGGCGGCGCAGGCGCGGGGGAGGGGCTTCAAACAATTGCAAAAATTAAAAATAAAGATAGAAATAGAAAGAGGGGAAGGAAAATGGAGGGATTCGACTTTACATGGGAGTATTAGGGCGGTGGGAACTCCAAATCGCCGCAAAAGAGAGTCAAATCGCCGGTGGGGATGGATTTAAGGTTGCAACGTCTGTTTTTCGCGAAATGGGGAAGACGACTGATTTAAAGGGCTGGACGACGGACCAGTCCGTCGTCCGCATTTAAATAAAAAAAAAATTAATAAAATCTAACGCCGGACTGGACGACGTTAATTTCAGCGCCAACTTACGTGCCAAAAAAACGGTCGTTACTCCGTCTCCAGTCCGTCGTTAGCCAAATTCGTTGGAGTCCGTCGCCAGAGGACGACGGAGAGTAATTCCGTCGTCCATTCCGTCGCCAGTTTAAGGTTTTTTTGTAGTGAAAATATGAATTTTCAATCTTTATTGTGTATATTGAAAAATTATATATGGATCATTAGAATAATAAGATAATTATAAATGTGTTATAATAGTCATATGTGATAAATTATAAATTATAATTTTTTTTTTTCAAATAATGTGATATCTAGATATTTTAATACAATTTATTAATTTTCATCAAATTTGAAAAGGTTGTAGATAATTTATATAAATTAGTTATCAAAATATACATATCAAATTAATATATCACTTTATATATATATGTACATAAAAATCTATATAATATACATATAAATAAAAACATAACATAAATATCATATACTACATGGAAATAATAATATATAATTTTAATATGATTAATATGATATTTTTTAACATTGTGATATATTAAAAGAACATGAATTGAATTCAATACTTGCTCGAACTAAAAATACATAAGTTTAATTTCATTATACTCCTATAATAATGATATATGACCGAAAATCATCAATTTTATTGAATTATCAAATATATATTGAAATATATTCATTGACTATTTTTTATATTAACTAAAATGATACTTAAATATGTTAATATAGGATATAAATAAATAAGAAGATTATACATTATTTTATATCTATGGAGTATTATTTTAATAAAAAAAAATACAATTCCTTTAATTTTTATTATCTATGTTCAAAAATATATGTGGATTGTTCGAATAATAATATAATTAAAAGTATGTTATAATAATAATAATATGTAATAAATTATATTTATTAAAAAAAACATTTTCAAGTAGTGTGAGCTTTAGAAATTTTTATATGTCACGCCCCGTCCCTGGCACTCCCTGGCAGAGTCCGGACGCGCGACTAAAAGGATAAATAAATGAAGGATAAGGTGGAACATTGAAAGCTTTGACTGATAGAACACTGAGAGCTTTGTCATACAAGGATTTAATTTACATAGTTGGCAACTTCGCCAAACCAAAAACTGATAGAAACTCACGCAGCGGAATAAGGATCGACTGAAGTCTACGTGTATGAAGACACGTAGACACCCAAGATTTAATTTAAAGACCGACAAGCCCTTCCTAGCATCTCCTATCATCACGTCTCAACCTGCACATTTATAAATACATGCAGGGCTGAGTACAAAAGTACTCAGTAGGCACATTGCCCGAAATCACACACATACATATATAATTGTCAATGCCGTAAGAGTGAAACATAGAGATTTTGTCTTTAAAAGTACCTACGTTCACTAAATCCTTTTGTGAAAACTGATATTTGACTGCAGTCTATTTTCTTTAAGTATACTTGCCATATCTGCACTTTAACTTATGGTACCGAGAAGGTGGCCACCTTCTACGGACACCTGATCGGTTAACACCTTCGTCGACTCACGGTCACTTTAACCGGTCAACACCTTCGTTGACTCACGGTTACTTTGTGTACACTAGTTCGAGTGGGGATGCTTACCCACTGGAACTCGAATTCGATTTCATTTATTTAGATCCTTAAACCAAGAATCTTCCAGATAGGCATTGCTACAAAACATAAATCATTTTCGGCAAGACAATACTTTGAAACATACTTCTCAAGTTGAAATCTTTTCGAAAACAACATAAATAACATACAGGCATACATAATTTTATAGAGTTAGAAAAGCCTACTTGGATAACTTTGGATTGCACTTGCTTTGATCTCGAAACGCGAAACAGGTCTCTCGTAAGAACCTTTATAAGATCTCGTATAAGTTAAAATGCCCTTAGTGCATTTGAAATATTTAATCGTAAGAATATATTATCCTCGGTTCTTGTTTCGACTCGTTAATCGAGATATTGATACTTCAGATCAATATTATTTATAAGGTGTTGAATCCTTGATTCAATTACTCCGGTACTTGCCTTTAAGTGCAATAAGTGTATTAACACTTAATTAAATAATTAATTCTCAATAATTAATCATTCATTTAATTTCATTAAGTCTTATCTTATCACAATCTTTAAACTAGCCCATTAAATTAATTTAGTGAGCTTACTAATTTACTTAATTAGTTTAAGTATTGATTATCTTAATATTAATAACTGGGCCCAACTTAATTATTTTCGGCCCAAAGATTCGACCTATGAATTAATTCTCGGCCCATAAGGTTATTAAATTTCGCCCAATCAGTTTTATTTTATTTAGGCCCATAAGAATGAAAATCCAGCCCACTTATTTTATTTCTTTCGGCCCAATTATTTTACTAACACAGCCCAATTCATTCCCTTCACTAGGCCCAGACACAAAAATTCCCAGCCCAGCATTTTCTTTACTTCGGCCCACTACACGGCCCACGTTCTAGAAAACTCTACTCTCTTCCTAACCCTAATTTCATTTTCACTCCTTCTCCCAGACACAACCCCACACACGCCTCTTTTCTCCCTCTCGCTACTCTCTGTTTCTCTCATCACTCTCATCACTCTCGCTTTCCCTCTGTTTCTCTCCCTCTCAATTCTGTTTTTTCTATTTCCCTCTCTGCCTCTACCCTCGCCTCTCAGTTCTCTCGGCTTTTCAATTCTCGGTGGAACGGCACGCATGCTCGCCGGAGGGAAGCGGTTGCCGACTATCTTCAAGGTAAAAATCTTATCTTTCCTTGTTTCTAATGCTTCTAGTCTCTAATTAAATTGGCTTTCTGAATTTCTCACAAAATCTTCTAAATTTTTCTCAATCTCTAACACTCTGTCCCTCTCTGTTCTCTGCTGTTTATAAGATTAAATGACAGAAACATTTACTCACACTTGGTTTAAATTTTCTGATAAAGAAAGACTATATGTTGATCTCTAGGTTCTGTGGAATAATTGCTTATGACTTGTTTGTTCAAAACTATGCACATAGATTCTGAGTTCACTCTCTAGCTATTAAACTGGTATCTCATAACATATCTATATATATATATATATATATATATACTGGACTCTGAAGAGACCATACGATTGTGTCTTAAGTTCTGAAATCTGAAACTATGTCTATGTTTTAAAAGTTTGAAAACTGCATAGTTCTAATTTAGTTAACTGCACAATTGCTACTTCTGTTTTGGTTTTAGAAGTTTAAGTCTTATGGTTCATTAGCTAACATATAAAAGAAAGTTAAGGGTTGAGACTACCTTTATCCTTATCTCCTTCTTCTTCTTAAATGAGAATGTGGCTGCTGCACAATTGTTGATTTGTTTTTGGTGTGTTAAACGGTTCAAAAGGGCAGCCCTTTACTTCTTTATATAGATGTCTTTGGTAGTTGTATTCTCTATCTTAATGCTTAAGTGTTAGAATAGCTAATTTAATAGCTCTTACTCTATTACTTGTAGGTAATGTAAGTGGCATGGATGGAGGACTTTCTTTCCTCACTCCACTGATGACTGCAGCCTAAAGTCCTGTTTTCTCCTCTGCAGCAGCATGCTGCTTTACTTTTACTGCAGTAGACGTGTCTTTTACATAATAGAAGTTCTCCTTTTTCTTCTTTCCTCCTCTTCTTTAACTTACATATGTGTAGTTATGTTGTAAGGTTTAACTTTGTTTACTACACCGTAAGGTAGTAATAAATAATGTATGTAGTTTTGTTCCAACTCAAGTGTTCTACTTTATTATCCTTCCTCACTTTACTAAATATGCACATGTGTACTTGAGTGTTTAATACTTTTCATTCTTCCCAAAATATCAATTGGCAGATCTTATATATCTCTATGTACCAAGTGTATCCCTATCTTGCAAAATCAACTTTCCAAACAACATACATATTTCACTTATACGTGTAACATGATATGTATATATATATATATATATATATATGTAGGGGCTGGATCTAATAGGATCCAACCCTTAGGTGTTAACTTAGGATCCAATCACTGATCGTTGATTTGTTTTGATCTATGGTTATAATTCATTCCATTATTTTAATATTAATTTATTATTTTAAAAGTTATAAAAGTAAATTAACCTTTAAAATAATGGAATGAATTATAACCATAGATCAAAACAAATCAACGATCAGTAATGGATCCTAGTTAACACGTGAAGGTAAGGTTAACATTTGAACTCTCCTCTATATATATATATATATACGTGTAACATGATATGTATATATATATATATATATATAGGATGGAGTTCAAATAAAAAGGAACATTAAGGTATAAAATAGGAAATGATCTGGGCCTTAGATTTTCATGATCGGACGGTTGAGATCTTAACCGAAAAATGCATTGCTTTTAACTATGAAATGCATTGTGAAAATGTAATTTGAGTCATGCATTGCATTTAACTATGAAATGCATTGTATTTAACTATGAAATGCATTGTTTTTTGAACGCATAACCGCCCACTTCAAATTTTACGAAAATAACCTTATGTATATATAATGGCGCGATTTTTGTTTTAATCATGGCCGTCGGATGGTGTTGATCTAATGGCCCAGATCATTTCCTATTTTATACTTTAATGTCCCTTTTTATTAGAACCACTCCCTATATATATATATATATATATATATATATATATATATATATTAAAATCTTAACCACACAACTATATAGTTGTATGCACCCTATACATATTATTAATAAGTTCTCCAAAATTCATAACATATACCTACACTTATATGTTTATATAAATATTTCTTAAGTACACCCCCTCTCCTTTAATATTAATATCTCTTAAGATATTAATCAAATAATCTATAGATACTTGATATCTTAAACCAAAACTCCTCTTCACTAGATTAAATTCTCATTAATTAACTAAAATGTTTAATATATAAAATAATAATCGCGTTCGATTATCGTTTACTTCGATAATTAAAAGACGGGGTATTACATTATATACTTTATTTTTATTAGATTTAGAAAACATATAATCTAGTATAGAAATCTAGACATTTTTATATAATTTATTAATTTTCATTAGATTTTAAAAGATTGTACATAATCTATATAAATTATTATTAAATTAGTTATTAAAATATAAATATCAAATTAATATTTCACTATATATATTATATATATTAAAATAATACTTAAATATGGAATAATATATAATATGATCTATAATCTATATCTATATATATATATAAAAGCAAAACCATTTTGCCACTTTTTTTCTCATTTTGCCCTTTCTCTTTTATTTTATTTAGATTAATAATCTTTAACTATTCATTTTTTCTCATATTATCAATAATTAATTTTATTTAATTTCATAATAAAATTATATTTATTATTTTATTAATTTATATATTTTATGAAATAAACGTGTCTGCTCTTTTTATTATATTTACATTATTGTCTTTTGACTTCATATTTTTATTTTCTCTTTTATTAATATTATCAGTAATGAATTTTTTTAATTCCATTATGAAATCATATTTCTTATTTTATTAATTTACATATTTTATAAAATTATATATAATTAATATTTTTATTATATTTACCTTATTGCCTTTTAACTTCTCATTTTTATTTTTCTTAAGCTATGACATTACAAATGAATAAAAAATGTGTATACAAATATAGTTATATCTATATTTCTTATTTTTTCTTTTATTCAAATTATCAATAATTAATTTTTTAAAAATCTATTTAAAGTTTTATTTATTATTTTATAATTGATGAAAAATATGTATATTTTTAGTTTATTTATTTTATTATCTTTTCATTTCTTCATTTTATTTTATCTTAAATTATGACACAATAAATTAATAAAAAAATATATTCAAATATAGTTATATTTATTATTTTTTAAGTTTTTTTCTTCATATCATCAATAATTAATTTGTTTAATTTCATTTATAAAATTATATTCATTATTTTATTATTTTGATTATAAATATATAATTTATTATCATTAAATAATTTAATTAAATATAAATTATTATATATAGTTAATTAGAAATAATACAAATTAATAAATTCATTAAAGAGATAATAGTTAGGTAGTGTGGAGTGGGTAAATGAATTGTCTCAATAAATCATAAATAATACAAATTAATAAACTCAACCTCCACTCACAACACACCTTTAACTGAGACTCAATCTCCACTAACATCACATCTTTCTAACTCCACTCATTATACTTCTTACACACTATAGACTAAGTCAACATCTTTTATTAAAACCCGTGCAAGTCAAAATGTTAAACTCTTTGGTGGACAGAGGGAGTAACACTTTTTTGTGGATCTCAATCTCCATTACCATTCAAATCAACTATATTTTAACATTTAATAACACCTTTTTGTGGGTCCTAACACACTATCATTCAAATTAACTATATTTTAATACTTAATAACATTTTTTGTGAGTCTCAGTTTTTAATACCACTCAATTCAACTACATTTTGTTAAAATTTGTATCGCATCAAAGATTCTAATGGTACATGTTTTTACAAAACGGATGTAGTATATAATAACTTATTTACAATCTTTAAAAATATAATATGTAGACTTAATACTTATCATATATTATAAGATAACTTTTATTTGGATTGTTTGATTTTATTAAACATTATTAAAATTATCTATATTTTAAAATGATGAAATTATATACTACAAAAGATAATTTCCCGTGCAACTGCACGGGTAAAAATACTAGTATATATAAAAATAAAAATATAACATAAATATCATATGTCTACATGGAAATATGAATATATAATATTATATATGATTAATATATAGATAAAATTCCAAAAATTTAGAAAAATAGGAAAAATTAAATAGGAGGCTGGGAGGGTTTCAAGGGCCGAAGTAGATAGCTTGGGCCGAACTTGTATTATAGTATAGATAATGTTATAACAATTTAATATGTTTCTTCTAACTCTACTAGAAATAGTGAAACTGCCGAACGAATTCCTGAATGATAGTTATCCCTCTCTAATTTACCAAAAAACTTTTGGTATATTCTTTTTTTTTTGCAATATGCAGATAGATTAAATAAAAATAATGATATTTAGTGGATGATAATGTATGTGCACTTGGAGTAGGGGTGACAATTTGAGACTGGGATTTGGGATTTTCCGGTGCCGACCTGAGTCCCGAATTTTTCAGGACCGGGATTTGAAAATTAAAAAATTTCGGGACTCGTGAGTCATGAATCCCAATTGAGACTTCTAATGTCCCGAAATTACTTTTTAAATTCGGAAAATTTAGTCCCGTTCGAGAAATTTTGGTCCCGTTCGGAACTTTGGGACCAATTGAAACATTTTTTTTCGGAACCGGAATCGGCACTTAAAATTTCCCAATTTTAGGACCCGAGAGTTCTGAAATCCCGATCGGGACCAAGACCGGGACTTCGAGATCGGGACCGGGACTCCCGATCCCGTCTAAGGATGGCAATGGGTCTAGGACCCGGTCCAGATCCGGTAGTCTAGATCCATTTTTACGGACTTGGGTCGAGCAAATTTTGGACCCATTGGATTTGGGTCGGATCTGAATTTATCTTTCAAATATTGGATCTGGATCTGGAATTTATTTTTTTAGATCCAGATCCGACCCGAGATCCGGGATTAAATATATTTATTTTAGTAATTATATATGTAATATTTAGTTTAAGTTTTAATTATTTTTGTTTGCAAAATGGATTGTTGATGACACTAAATGTAATAGTACTTTTTTTATATCTCAAAATGTATCATTGTCTATTTGTTTTAATTATTTTTGTTTGTTTAACTTAATGATAATTTATATATTTTCTTTTTTATTGACAAATGTACAATGAATTTCACACATGTTTGTTTCATTGTTAGCGAAAATTCTGATGAAAATCGAGAACAAATTGATTTCATCAGCATGTTAATTTTATTAATTTTTTAGTTTTATATTTATGTAAAATAAATATATATATCTTACAATCTTCTTTCTTGATTTATGTGTGATGTTGATAATTTTGAAACTAGTATTAATATGGAAGATTTTGAACTCGATAATTACAAATATTGATTTTTAGAATGTACACATTTGAGTGATTATGTCATTTTCATGGTGTGCCAACTTATATTTATTGGATGGTGAAATTTTTAATGCTTGAATATTTTTAACGTAATATTTTTTCCCAATTTAGTTATTTATTTTAAGAAAAATATGGATTTGGATTTGGATTTGGACCCGCTGATTCGTAGATCCAATGGATTTGGACTTGGATCTTATTTTTTTAGATCCAAAGGATCTGGATTGTCTGGATCTAACGGGAAAAAAAATGGATCTGGATCTGGACCGAATAAGATCCGGTCCAAATCCGGCCCATTGCCATCTCTAGTCCCGTCCCACAAGAGTAAAATCATATTTATTCCTACCACACAAGAGTATCATACTTCTTTTGAGGTTTGGATTCTTGCAAGAATAATAATACTTGCATGGGTCAAGTCAAGGGTCAATGATAATTGCATGGGAGTATTTTTTTTTTATACAAAATATATTTGTGAGAAGCCTTAGACTTTTCTATAGTTGTATTTAAAATGACCCTGACTCAGATCTTCCAACTAAAATCCAAGACTAAACTTGTGATATGAGTGTATTTTGGGTCCATTAATAAATATGAGAAGAATCTAGAGATATTGCATGCAGCATGCATGTGCACGCAAGCTTTCTAACCACTAAAAACATTGGGCAAGTCCCACTTAATTGGAAAATTTATGTGAGTGGAAAGACTTGTGTTCACTTCAAGTCTTGGTCTTTGTACACTCGCTCTCAATCGGGTATGATACTGATTAATCGAAAAAAAAAAAAACAATATTTCATGAAACTAGTACTAAATTTGCCTATTTTACCGATTAACTGGTTACCATTCGGTTTGGTACCCGTTAACTGATAGAACCAGTTAAAGAAATTTTTTTTGTACTATTATTAGTTTTTTAAATTCCTAACCCAATAGCAATTCAAAATAAATATTTTTCTAATAACAATTCGACATAAATATATTTAAATTCAATTCGGCATAAAATATAAAATATTATTTTTAATAAATAGAAAATATAATATAAATATAAAATATTTTTTAATAGGTATATAATAAATCGATACCCAACCCGGGTACCAGGTACTGTTAATTTTTAAATTTTAAGAACTGATAATCGGCTTATTTATTGAAAAACTAATATTCAATCTTTTGTAGTAGATGCCGAACCTGCTGTGCCCCATTGACTAAGACGGGGACGGGCGCAGCAACTACATGGACCCCTTCCTTTCTGTTGTTTCCAGCACTTTCCGGGGCCTAGCCAGAATCTTGTCTTGTAAAGGGCAGGCAAAGGCCGAAGGCTGGTATCCCAAGCCGGCCAAGGGATGAAAAGAAAGAGGCGCTTTGCTGTGTTGCACTAAAAAAAGGACATAGTCATAACTTTCTTGAAGTGTAACTTACTACCCCTCTCCCGACATCGAATCAAGCAACATGATACTCTTTCATGCGGAGGTAAACAAAGAAAAAGGGAAGCTCAAAACCTAGATAGTAATTAGTTTTCCGTCCAGTATCAGTTCTTCCTAAGAACCGATTACCGATTGACACCCATCATTATAAAATTTTCAACATGTTGTAGTAATCAGATGGCCGTTAGGAACGAAGGGGCTAGTTGCAACAACTTATAAACGTTGATGACCAATTTGAACAAAACCTTGGGATAAGGGGCTATACGTCATAGGGGTGTCTACCTTAGGGGCATATTTGCTACTTTTTCCCTAGAATATTTAGATATTTAATTATTTATGCATACCTTTTGTAATGTGAACATCTATATATATATATGGGAATAAAATTTTAGGGTTTACATAACCTACTATTTCTATTCTTTGCGTCGTCTCTCATTTTCTCTGTTATTTTCTATTTTATTTTCTCTCCGTATATTAGCCCAATTCAATTGGAAGAATTGAAGAAGAATTACAACAAAAATTAAATAGTGAGACATATCATGTGGGGCACGATAATGAAACTTTGAATCTTGTTAGTTTCCACGAGTTGAAAAGGTCCAATTATTCTTGTAGCATAAAAAGTCCTTCATTCACAAGCTAATACATTAAAGGGCTTAATGTGTAAAATTAATCACTATAAAACAAAGAAAAAAAATACTTATCGAAAATAAAAGAAAAAAAAAATATTGAGTGAACACACAAAATAGTCAAACAAAATTATATATAAATACAAATAATAGCCACCAAAATAATAATATTTAAATTATATTCTAATCATTTCTATATTTATTGTACTAAAATACCTTCTAATTATTTTTTATATTTATGTGTATAACTAGTATGAATCGTATTCATATGTACCATTCATATATGGTATTATGTTTTATTTAAATGGATGTACATATAAATGGTATGAATGAGTACTATTAATACATTTCATATCATTCGTACCATTTATACAATTAAATTAAAGTAGAAAGATATTTGTGATAATTCACGTTCAAAATAACTAGAATTTAAATATTATTATGTTGGTGGCTATTATTTGTTTTTTACAATATTGTTTCGCTATTTTGTATAATTAACACAAAAATAGTCACATTAATTCAAAATATTTAGTGAATGAGATATATGAACATATATATATGAGCAATTTCCTCATTAACTGCAAGTGATATTTACGTGAGTATTTTTTATTTTTGCTAAGTAGCCAAATTTTATCATTTATTTTTAAATAAATATTTTTTATGTTTTATTTATCAAAATTGAGTATTTTACCTTTTACCCTAATATTAATTATATTGGCTTGGGTCAAACAACAAATAATTTATTTTTGCCTTCAATTGTAGTAAACATTATGTAAACAATAATTGATATATCACTATTTCAATTTTACTAATCTCAAATTTTCTTGAGGCTTGGCTGGTTTTTAGATCTAATCTTTAACTATAATTTATTAATCGATTTCCCATAAAATGTACGGTTGAAGAATCCTGGAAATATTAAAGCTTAAGCACAAATCTTTATGGAAATTAGCAAACTAATAGGTAGAAGATTTGATTTTTTGCAATATGCAGATTTATTAATTAAAAATAATGTATATGTAGTGCATGCATGATAATAGATGTTAACTTGTTAAGAACAATTTACTCCATTTCTTCTCAAGTATGTGCACTTCATGAGTAAAAATTATGGTACGGCCCCAATCGAAATTGTATTGATAATGAGCTCTTCGGATGAGCTTAAACTTTAGAAAAGAGAGAAGCAAAGATAGAGTACCTATTCATTTCATTGATAACTTCATTTACAAAATTATGACATGTAAATATACTTTATAATCCTAACAGACCTAAATTGACTACAGGATAAACAATATTGTGATGTTCGTTAACATTAATTAAATATAAATACTATGACTAATAATTAAACTATTAATCATAACAAATTAAGAACAAAGACTTGTGAATATTAATATTCGTGAAAGAGATTAAATACATAGGCACCATTTAATATCTATGAATGAGCATAATTTCAATCTACTACTAAATTAAAACAGTTCTAATTTTTATCAAGTTATTCACAGCTTCTGTTATCGACATTCGATCTCTAGAAATTTCTTTTGAGCATCTAACCCCGATAATCAATATCGAAACTATGCAATCCCAATACTTGTTACCACCTCTGTTTAATTCATGATGCAAAAATGGATCCACAACGTCCCTTACTCGGTCTTGTAAGGCATTGCTAACGAAATCTTGGAGATTTAGGCACCCCTCAAACTCATCACTTGTTGGTCTTTATTTTTGAACACCTCAAGCAGAAGAATTCCGTAACTGTATGCATCTCCTTATGTTGATACAGTGTTGTTCATTCCATATTCTGCGTAGCATCAAATACGTTTATAAGACAAACTTAGTTGAAGGATAAAATGTGAAAGTGAAAATTGATGATTAAGGTAAGAAATAAACCTAGAGGTATGTAGCCTATGGTACCCTTGATTGCAATTGAACTGCTTCCTTCTGATGATGACAAGTTTTGCGAAATGCTTGAAACAATTTTGGCCAATCCAAAATCACCAACATGTGCAACCATATCTCGATCCAAAAGAATATTACTCGGCTTTAAATCACCATGAATAACTGTGGAGTCAGTACCACAATGTAAGTACTCAACTGCACTTGCAATATCAATAGCAATATTAATTCTCTGCATTGTGCTTAAAATTGTTTCTTCTTCCTCAGAATTCTGATGCAGCCAATTTTCCAAGCTTCCTCTGGCCATGAATTCATACACCAAAGCCTTGAAATCATTCCCTTGAAAATCAATGCTGTCACACACGCTTATAATCTTGAGCAGATTCCTGTGTCTTATACCTCTTAACGCATTGCATTCCGCTGCCAAACTCTTACAAGCGCCTCTTACGCTAAGATTAAGCACCTTCACGGCCACATCTGATTGCTTATTACCATTGACTATAGTTCCTTTATATACAGATCCAAATCTCCCAACCCCAAGAAGATTTGAGTCCAAGAATCCATCCGTGGCATTCAAGAGATCTGTGTAAGATAGCCTCAAAAACTCTGGAGCCACATATATGGCTGCAGGAGTTCCAACTCTTTGTAATCTTCGTCGCATGTACATGAACACACCGAAGCACACTAGGACCGCGAGACATATAGCACCAGCAACAGTTGGGATCAAGATTTTGCCTAAACCTAATTTCTTGTTGGAATTTGATGATGGGCAAGAAGGAAGGTTTAGGATCGCAATACCTCCACACAAGTTGTCGTTTCACCTTGGAGTGAGATCGCATTTTCATTTTCAAAAACCCCCATAGTAGGGACTTCACCTTGCAGGGCATTGAAAGAAAGGTTGAGATATAATATGAATCGAAAATCAGCCAGAAATGTTGGAAACGCCCCTGAAAAGTTATTCCAAGAAAGATCCAAATATTCTAAACCTCTCAGAGCCCTCAAACTGTCTGGTATCTCTCAGTGAATTCTTATTAAGACCAATCCAAGTGAGCATGACACAGTTGCTCAAAGAAGTTGGAATGACTCCAGATAATCTGTTGTTGGACAAGTCCAGGATCCCAAGATTTCGCAAAGCGCCAACTTCGGGTGGAATAGTACCCGTCAAGACATTATAGGACAGGTCAAGTACGATAGCAATGGAAGAAAGTCTCATAATTGCCGGAGGTATTGAACCATTGAGATTGTTCACAGAAAGATCTAACTCTAACAAGTTGCTACAGTTTCCTAGACTTTGTGGTATACTTCCAAGAAGATTGTTTTGCCACAAAAGAAGACTGTTCAACAAAGTCAAGTTACCAAACGGTGAGTGAGAGTTGGATTAGATTGGTGATCAGGTTTCCTATATATGAACGGCGGGATAGTCCCCGGTAGCATGTTTCTTGACAAGCCCAAATATTCGAGGTTGACAAGGGAACCTATCTAGGGTACTATGGCTCCGGTGAGCTGATTATTTATCAAATTCAAGTAATAAAGATTAGTGCATTGCGATAGGTTTGTAGGAAGCCCACCTCCGAAAGAATTGTTACTAAATTCGACCATCTGAAGCCTTCTAAGTCGACCCATCTCTTGAGGGATAGGGCCGTGGAAGGTGTTGTTTTGCAAGATGATGGTTTTGACAAAAGAAAGGTTACCTATGTGAGGCGAAAGCGATCCAACGAGGCCTTTAGAGTGTAGAGATAGAGAGATGACTCTGTTTGGATGCCTTCTGCTGCATGAGACGCCGTTCCATCTGCAAAAGTCAGTTGTTTGGTTCCATGGGCTCAAAGCCCCTAGTGGATCGTCGTGTATGGATTCCTTGCAGGCGAGAAGACTTTCGAAATCGGTTTGGTTGTTGGAGTGTGAAGAAGGAATAGTGGTTGAAAGAGTAAGGAACATGAAAATGAAGAAATTGCCAGAGATGGAAGGTTTTGCCATGGCTTTCTTTGGTGTCTTTGTTAAGCTATTAGAATAGTATTGCTTGGTATTGTAGAAAGATTTTGAGCAAAATCATGCCTTCTTATCTAAACACCACAGGTGTGCACGGGTCTAGGTCCGCAGACTTTTAGTTAAGTCCGGTATAGGTCCATATAGACACGGGCTTGACATTTAAAAGCCCAGTATGGCGAACTTTACATGGTCTCTAAATGACGGGTTTTAGACGGTCTTAGACTGATTTTAGACGGACTCGGGCCCTAAACGGGCCTTCAAACAAACATCATTTTTTAGGCCAAAAATGTTGTCAAATACACTGAATTTTTCAGAAAATGCAGTTTTTTAGACATACAATTTTTTATTACTGCTAAAAATTAACTAAGATCTGTGCAGTCTCAAAAACACAAATGCAATATGGCTCAGGAGCTGTACAGTCTAAAAAACAGAATAATCTCATAAACAAGAGGCAAGAGCTGTGTAGATTAAACTTAATATTATAAAATAGAAATTATAAAATAATTAATATTAAATATTAATATAATTATATATTATATAAATATAATAATCAAAACTACGTAGTTTTGATAAATGACGGGTCGGGCCGGACCTTGACGGTCTTTGGGATTCCAAGGTCCAGTCTAGTTCCGCGAAGGCGGATCCTAACATTTTTATGATCCAGTCCACTGCAGGGGTCCATGGACTCGGTCCCAACGGGCCGGTCTCTGGCGGACATGACGAATTACGTGGACTGCTCCGTCGGTTTGCTCACCCCTACTAAACACGTTGAACATATATATCCTACTCTGGTACTCTCTCGTTCTATTAAAATAGGTTCATTGGCGTGCATGTGTTGACCTAGTAGTAGTGAGGTTAATGCCCAAAGTAATAGGTCTCGGGTCGAATCATCTGTGATGTGGCCATGCAATTTAATGTTAATGTAATTCAATTTTTTTTTAAAGTAGGTTCGTTTGTATTTCCAATGAACTTACTTTTACGATATTTGTGAGACTATTTTAATGGGACGAATGAAACACTAGTCATTTCAATTAAGCACTAGTCATTTCAATTTCGCTCCCCTACTCGTCGTGTACATATTTATCGTGCCTACAATTTATGTGAAACTGCCACATAGTTTTTACATAATAGATCTATAAATATTATTATTTTTATACTTCCTCCGTCCCATTATATATGTCATGTTTTATATTCATATGAGTGTATTATTTTAATAAAACATGACATGTATAATGGGACAAAGGGAGTATATTTTATTAATAAATTAATACTATTAAATTATACTATAATAATAAATCCTAAATTAAAGCTGATCACAAGGCCTTGAGAACACAAGATGATGGTTCTAAGGAAATAAAGGTTACCTATGTGAGGTGAAAGCGTTCCCACAAGGCCTTGAGAACGCAAAGAAAGAGACACGACTCTGTTTGGATGCCTTTTGCTGCACGAAACGCCATTCCAGCTGCAAAAGTGCGTTGTCTCGTTCCATGAGCTCAAAGCCGCCAAAGGGTCATCGTGAATGGATTTGTTGAAGGCCAGAAGAGCTTCAAAATCGGTTTGGTTGTTTGAGTATGAAAAAGGAGTAGTGGAGTGAAAGATGAACAAGAGTAATGTAGGAATCATGTTTGAAAAATAAATATATATGTTATATATTTGTTGTGGTCAATGTACTTTGACTAAGTTTTAAGTGACGAAGCATTTAATTCTAAGGAAATTAAATGACGTAAGATCGATCTACGTTCCGAGTAGATGATCGTAGTATATTTATTTTCTCTAAACCGATTCCCGGTGAGTGAGAAATAAAGGTTTAAAGTTAGTCACTTGAAGCATTGAGTTATATGTTAAGGGGACTAAGAGTGAAGAGAATACCTTGTCCCACATTGGTTATAAAACCAAGTTTCATCTTGTATATAAGGAGGAGGAGATACCTTATGGTATGAAGAAGTTGGGGGCACACCCTGGCGCGCACTGGCACAGTGTGCCGGCCCCATTTGGGGCGCGCCGGGCCTACTGCCCTGGGGCCCGTTTTTGCTAGTGATCTGGTCTAGGCCAGATTGATAGTGATCTGGTCCAGCAGTGGCCCAGCAGATCAGTGGCCCATCAGACCAGCAAGTGATCTGGCCCAGCAGGTGGGCTGGTCCAGCAGGTGATCTGGTCCAGCAGATCATCTGGCCCAACAGACCAGCTAGTGATCTGGTCCAGTGATCTGGCCCATGATCTGGTCTGGTCCAGCTGGTGATCTGGTCCAGCAGGTGGCCTGATCTGGTGGCCTGGTCTGTGCCATGGCCTGTGCCAGACAGCCTGGGCCATGGCCTGTCCCAGACAGCTTGTGCCATGGCCTGCGCCACGACATGTGCCATGATCTGCCCAACGATCTGTCCCGATCAAGCTGTCCCGGGACATGTTCTGCTGTGATATCAATCTCCTTGAATTGATCTTGTGATCAATCTGTTGAAATCAATTTTGTAATTGATTTGTGATGAATGTGGACATAAGTATGTCCAAATTAAGTGGATTAATTAATAATTAATTACCACTAATTTGTGTAACTCTTGTAACGTCCAGTGAATTGAATTTGAATCAATTGTCATGAATGGACATTAATTGTATTTAATTCCTATTACTCCACTTGAGTGGGTGTGACCTTTATAGATAGGTGTTCTCCTCATTCTTGGGACACACATATCATACACGCATACCAGAACTCTCAACCAAGGCATCTTGCTGCATTCTTTTCCTTCAAGCATTTAGAAGGAGTTTTGTCCTCAACCTTCTCAAGTTCGCCGGAGCTCTTTTGATTTGCGGTGCTGCTATCAAGGAGACGAAGCCGTTTTATCTTTGGAGACATCTACGCCTTACCGAGAGCACTACCGGGGCGTAATATTGTCTTGCGGAAAGAGGATCTCTCCTCGACTCGGCTCTTCTTTATTTCATTCTTATTTTATTTTATTACTTTTGTAATAGAATATCTATGTCCAAGCTACTGTAATCTTCTTTTTATTATTCCCAGATTATTTTTTATTTTATTCTTCCCATATATTCCACATTTTTTTTTTCCAACAAGTAACATAATAGAGATGGAAGGTCTTGCCATGATCTTATTTGCTGTCTTAATAGGAGTCTATGTGTCTTGCAATTGGTGCAGTTTTATAGAATGATCGTGTACAAATTTTCCAAACACACTTGTAATTAAAAGTGCATGCTCACGTATTAAGATATTACTACATAGTGCATTGTGACTTTTCTTCATAGTGCGTTGTAATTAAAATATCTATTAAATCTGCCTAGATTCAAGAGCCTTGTCGATTGCTAGTCTTCTTTGTATGAATTTTATCCACTTCTTTCACTATCCTCTTGCGGCACCAAATTAAATACCATAGCTGCCCAATGTGCGGATCTATTCTATATCCACTCTTTGATAATCCACTCATTTTTGTCACCTAAAAGTTTTAAGAAAAGATGTCTTATTTTTTTGTCTTGTATTTTAAGTCTAAAATTACATTTTATTGTGTTCATGTGCTCATATATGATTTGGTAAATTTTTATCTTTTATTTTTAAGTTTATATTTTTTTTCCTTTACTTATCTAAGTGATTATTTTAACTTTTACCCATGTTTTAAACCTCACACACACACATGTACACACACATATATAAATATACATATTATTAGGGGTAAAAGCTAAATTATCCACATTAATAAGTAAAGGATAAAACATAACCACTTAAAAATATAAGATGACTTACATACATGAGCATATGAGGAAATTAATCATGTGTTCATGTATTTCATTTAACAAAATAATTTGAATAACATGAGCACATGAGAAAATTTCTCATGATGTTATCATGTAAAGTCAGTATTTAAATACAATTTAGTACTTTTTTTTGTGGGTATTTTTTATTTAAGCTTTATAAAAGTGAATAATTTTACCTATTACCCCTATTATTTTGTGGATGTTTTTTCACTAAAAACACAATTTACAGTTTTTTTTCTTCAAACTCGTGATCTCCGTACTTTTTCTGGACGGGAGGAGTATGTATTAAAAATAAAAATATATAATAACATAATGAATCATTAAATAACATTTATTAGAAAAAGAAAATACCCTATTTTTAATTTACTAACTATTAAAATTAATTAAATGTTAAAAAAGAATATATTTTATTTGAGTGGAATATAAACCTAGTGCTATAAGTTCTAAATTAAACTAGAGTTAATATACCATAATAGCCGTTCTTCAAAGAAATTAGTAAATAATAGCCACCTAAATTAAAACATGTCAATTATAGTCACTTTTTCTATAAATTTACTAATTTAACCTTAATGATCATAATTAAACTATTTTAACGAACATATATTCATATTTATTCAAAATTATAACTCTCACCCAATTTTATAGTAAATTCACAAAATCACAATCGTCGTTGCCGCCGTTGCTGCTATCGCCGCAGCCATTGCCACAATTGTTGTCGTTGCTACTCATAATTGCACGAATTATGTGAGCACGACGAGTTTTGATTATGTTCGTGTAATAAAATGACCAATATGATAACATACTAAAGAAATTATACGAGCACGACGAGTTTTGGGTATATGTTCGTGTAATAACACGACCAAGATGATAACATACAAAAGAAATTAAATGAACAAGATAAGTTTTGGTTGTGTTTGTGTAATCACACAACCAAGATGATTAGGGTTTAGGTTTTATGATTTAGTTTATAGCCAGGATTTATTTTAGGGTTTAGTTTATGAAAATTTTATTGTGTTTTAGTTTACGGTTTAGGATTTAGTTTAGCGCATCAAGTTTTTGTTGTGCTCGTGTAATCATACGGCCAAAATTTTAGCATAATAAGGTAATTACACAAACACAATGAGTTTTTGTTATTTTTAGGTAATCACACGACAAAAATTCTAGCATAACAAGGTAATTACGTGAGCACAACGAGTCTTCATTATGTTCGTGTAATCGCACGACCAAGATGATAGCATACTAAATAAATTACATATCACTACTAGAAAAACGCACATAACGCTTTTTAACCGTTATGTATATGCGATAAAAATTGTGTTAAATTTGTGTGTTATCTATAATACCTATTTTAGATAACGCTTCTGAACCGTTATGTATGAGCGAAAAGAAGCACATACACAACATTTTTTAACCGTTATTAAAAATCAAAAAGCGTTATCTATATATTATTTACATAACAATTATTTGCGTTATGTATAACACAAGAATAGCGTAATCTATACTATGTATTAATAACGTTTTCAAACCGTTAAGAAAAATTGATTATGCGTTATGTTTTTATTTTATACATAACAGTTTTTAACCATTATAAAAAATATTATAATTGTTATTACTTAAATAGAAAAGTTAACACTTTTATTACGAAAGCGTTATCTATTCCACTGTTAATATTTTGCAATATTTTTTATTTTTTCTATTTTCTTATTTCATGCAAAAATAAATTAATAACATCAATTATTAAATATTATAAATACCATCAATCAATACAAATACAAATAACTTATAATTAGTTGGAATATTAATAACTTATAATTGAATTCAATACAAATAAAATTAGAATATTCACAAATTTCATTCTATTCAAATAAGATTGTGTATAAAAATATCAATACGTAACAATCATCAATTCAAAGTGTATTATCCATCATAAACTCAACAAAATACAAATATTCTTATGCAAATCCTTTAGCTATGAATCTCCAACAATGATAGAACCACGAATCTTCATCTCAATCCTTGATTTATAAATCTCCAATAATGGCATAACCACGAATCTCCAACTATAGTCATAGTTCAAACAACCTAATCTTCAGCATCATTCACTATAAACTCGACAACACAAGTAATAAACACATAATGGCACAAACAATAAACTGTTAAAATGAACTTAATCATTAAAACACATAACAAAGCCAACAACACTTCTTGTGTCAATTTCTGATTTTAAGAAATGACATCAGGATCACCTTAATAACAACTTGAGAGATACAATATGTGAAGAAAATAACCCACCTAAAACAGACAATTGTCCGTTTATATTAGTTAATTTCTTCCATATTTTATGGCATAATAATTGAAAAAGACAGTGAGATCACTAGATACTCAATAGTCTAAATAAACAAAATAAAGACTTGATTTACCAATAAATAATATAAATGAAGTCAAATAGAAACCCAAGAAACCTGGTATTTGAGTTTCATAAATGAATGTCATCCCATAAACTTGTCGAGGTAAAGTTCATAAACAAGGACTACTTCTTTTTAACATATAAGCCACTTCTCAACTTAGCTTGTGTTTTGGAAGGTTTTCCTGAAGCATTTATAGTTGAATGTCATGAGTCCATTAAAATTCAAACCAACCTTACACCAAATCTAATATTCCAACGATCCATCAAAAAATATAATATTAACATGTGAACAACATTTACAAAGAATCTGCAAATCTGGAAGCATCATCACAATCTACAATACTTCTATCGAGCATTGAAAAAAGATTGATCCACTCGTCACTGAAATACAACATCTGAACTTGGTTTGAGCAAGCAGATGTAAGTAGGTTGGCCAAAGAAGTAGCTATATCAGGAAACAAAAGGAAATCTAAGAGCAATGAATAAAGAAACAAGATTGATACATAAGATATAAAGGCATCATCTCAGTCACAAAATTATACCATCATCCTTGCTCTCTAAGTCTACTTCATTTTCACTGAAGTCAAACCACAAGCATGATACTCAACCATTTTTTCATCATACTCGAGAGCCAGAGCGGGAGAGGTGAGCGGGCGGGCGAGGAGAGACGGATGAGAGTAAAGTGAATGGAAAATAAGGTTTTTTGTAATAGTAATGGGCGCCCAAATGTTACTAAAAATTTAAACTAATAGAAGTATTATTTTTATTTCCCAATACAAATAGTTAAAATATTTTAGTGTAATTTTATATCAGTTTTAAAAAGTGTTATGTATATTCTATTATTAATAACATTCTTTATAACAGTTTTCATAACAGTGTTACGAAACTGTTATATATAATACCTATTATACATAACGATTTATAATAAAGTGTTAGTAAGTGTTATGAAAAGTACACAAACAGAACAATTTATCGTAAAACCGTTATAAAAAAATAAAAAGACGCACATACATAACAGTTCGTAAAAAAACCGTTATCTATTCTATGTTATCTATGTCCATTTTTCTAGTAGTGCATGAGCACAACAAATTTTGCTCGTGTAATCACACAAAATTTTCAAAACTGTGAGAATTTTTTACGTCCACTAATAAACATTTTAGTTTATAAACCGTGAGAGTTTTTTCAGGGGAGCTTAATACATGAGTGTATATGAGTGTATTTTACGTCCACTATAAACATGAGCTAGAAGACTAGAGATATTTTAAATGCATGTCACCTTTCCAACCACTAAACAAATTGGGCAAGTCCACTTAATTGGACATTTTACGCGAGTGGAAAGACTTGTCTTCACTTCAAGTCTTGTACTTGGTACACTTATTACTACAAGTCTCAATCAGTTTGGTATTGGTTAACCAGAATTGAAAAAAAGGATATTTCATGAAATTGATATTCTCTGTCCCACTAAATATATTATGTTTTGATCAAGATTGTGAGAGTTTTTTTTGGTCAAAACATGACATGTTTAGTGGGATTGAGAGAGTACTAAATTTGTTGATTGTACCTATTAACTGGATGTTGATCGTTTCGGTAGCGGTTAATCGATAGAATCAGTTGATGAACCATTTTTCAATACTATTTTTATTTTATTTTTTAAATTCGCAACCCAACAATAATTCAACATAATTTTTTTCCTAACAACATTTTGACATAAATATATTTAAATTCTATTCGGTACAAAATGTAAAAAAATTATTTTTAATAAATATAATATATATAGAGTTAATTATACAAACTAGTCAAAGAAGATAGTAAAAGACAAATAATAGCCACAAACATAACACTATTTAAATCCTAGCCATTTTGAATGTGAATTATCATAAATACCCTTCTACTTAAATTTAATTGTATGAATGGTACGACTGGTATGAAAGGTATGAATAATATTCATTCATACGATTCATACGTACATACAGTTTAATAAAATTAAGTATCACGTATGAATCGTATGATTCGATACAATTCATACGATCATACGTACATACAGTTTAATAAAATTAAGTATCACGTATGAATGGTACAATTCGATACAATTCATACTCAAATGTAAAATATAATTACAAGGGTATTTTAGTAGAAGAAATTTATAAATGGCTAGAATTTAGCTATTATTATGTTGGTGGCTATTATTTGTCTTTTACAATCTTTTTTGGCTATTTTATATTATCACTCATATATATATATATATGTATGTATAATATTTTTAACATGTATATATTAAATCGGTACCTGGTTTAGCACCTTGTAACAATATTAAGTTTTAAATTTCAAGAAATGGTAACCGACTTATTTATTGAATAACAAGAAATTAGTAACCGATTTTTGATTTGGTATCATTTTTTTCCAAGAAATGATTGTCGATTAACACCCTTACTCTTTACATCAATATCATAAAATTTGTAACATGTTATGTTGTACTCCCTCCGTCCCACTAAATATGTCCAGTTTTGACCAAAACTGCGAGAGTTTTTTGGTCAAAACATGACATATTTAGTGGGACAGAGAGAGTAGTAATCAACGTTTGGGACAACTTAATTGTCTTGGGTAAATTTTATAACATAAACCAAACAAGACTATTATTACACTCGAGACACTTACTTACCATAAATACATTGGGCAAACCTTACATTTCTATCTTATTTCTTTGTTTCGTCCTCTTCTCAAATACTCCGCCTTCATACTCCAGTAACCAAACCAATTTTGAAGCTCTTCCGGCATTGAAGAAATCATGGCTTGAAATATTAAACTTATCAGAGGGATTTACTTTAATTGATAAGTTAGATTGATAAAATATTGGATTGAATATTTGAAACATACATAAGATTGTTAAATTACTTAAGTTTGAGAAATCAATCATTAATTTATACATCAAAATAAACACTAGATTATCTTGAATTATTTTTATTAATCAATCATATCACTCAAAGTAAACAACCGAAATATAAAGTATTAAATTGAGATATTTGGCTGAATTCTTCCTAAAAAAGACTTATCATGAGTTATTAAACTTGAATATTGAGTTCATTTCTCCTTTTATATGGGGAAAATATCTCACCATATTCATTGATTCAAATTAACATCCTCCACCAATGTGTAACAATAAGACAAATTTAACATGTCCCGTCACACACAATGTTCACATATTAAGCACAAACAAAAAAATCCATGTAAATAGAGACTAGTTTATTTTCAGTGTAGTTTAACTAGTGATCAACACCCAACATTCAATAAAAGATAATTAGTAATTAAACTATCTATTAAATCATTGAGATTCAACATCTTACTTTTGTGTTTTATTATATCAATAAATATTTATTAACAAGTAAATTTATAATAATAAAATAAATCATAGTTAATGCTTATTTTTAAAAAATAAATTCAACAAATATTTATTAAATTTTTTAATTTATCAACTCTAAAAGCAACTGAATGTGATAATATTAAAAAATATTTATATACATTATTTTGGTGAATGAAGCCCTGTTACTATAAGTACAAAATAAAAAAGTGTATATAAATTCAAATTTAAAATAAAATAAAATAATAAATATTATTGTAATATGAAATATCCCGTTGTTAGGAAATAGGAGATCTCATTCATCATCTTAGAGGAGTAATTTAAGTTATATATAGTAAATATTTCAAGAAGAATCAACTAATTTCCTTTTAACAAGCATAATTTATTAGCAAGTGATTCTTTTGTTTCTAAATCAAAAGCATTTGATGACAAGTACGGTTTTCTTGTCCATATATATAATTTGAATTTCAAATAAGATAAAACTTTCTCTTCATAGAAAACATGGATTAATTAATTCCTCCAACTTTAATTACTTTTTGTGTTGTTTATTGATAACCAGCATATGTTTCAACCAATCAATGAAAACATGATCACTTAGAAGCAAATCTAATGCAATAAATAATACAAAAGAAATTCTTTCAATGTTGTAAGGGAGCAACATTTCTCGATTCAAGAACATTTCTAATCCTTCTCAACTCATTTACAACTTCAGTCATCGACATCCGATCTCTAGTTTGTTCCTTTGAGCATCTCACTCCGATAGTCATAATCGAAACTATGCAATCCCAATACTTGTCACCACCTCTGTTTAGTTCTTGATGCAAAAACGGATCCACTGCTTCCGTTGCACAATCCGGTAGGGAATTGGTAACAAAATCTTGGATATTTACATACCCATCGAATGCATCACTTGTTGGCCTTTTGTTTGTGAACATCTCGAGCAGAAGAATTCCGTAACTGTATGCATCTCCTTGTGTTGATACAACATTGTTCATTCCATATTCTGTGTAGCATCAAATACATTTATAAGACAGACTTAGGTTAAAAGATACAATGTGAAAGTGAAAATTGATAATTAATGTAAGAAGTAAACCTGGAGGTATGTAGCCTATGGTACCCTTGATTGCGATTGAACTGCTTATAACCTCTAATGATGCCAAGTTCTGAGAAATGCTTGTAATAATTTTGGCTAATCCAAAATCACCGACGTGGGCAACCATGTCTTGATCCAAAAGAATGTTGTTGGGCTTCAAATCTCCATGAATAACTGTGGAATTAGTACCACTATGCAAGTACTCGACTGCGATTGCAATATCAATAGCAATATCAAATCTTTGAATAAAGCTAAGAATTCTGCCATCTTCTTCAGAATTTTGATGCAACCAATTTTCCAAGCTTCCATTAGCCATAAATTCATACACCAAAGCCTTGAAATCGTTCCCTTGAAAATCAATGCTGTCACACACACTCACAATCTTGAGGAGATTTCTGTGTCTTATGCCTCTTAGTGCATTGCATTCGGTTGCCAAGCTTTTAAAAGCTCCTCTGATGTCGAGATTAAGCACCTTCACTGCTATATTTATCTCCTCATTATCATCAACAATGATAGTTCCTCTATACACAGATCCAAATCTCCCTGCCCCAAGTAGAGTCGACTCCAAGAATCCACCCGTAGCACGTAAGAGATCTGCATACGATAGCCTCAAAAATCCTGGCATTGAAGACATATCCGCGGGGTTCCCTACCCTATTCAGAGTTCTTCTCCTGTAGATGATCATAAAGAAGCACATCAAGAGAACAAGGCCTATGGCACCAGCAATAGTTGGAAACCAGACTTTTTTCAAATCTTTCTTGTTGGAACTTGGTAATGTGCAAGAAGGAAGATTTAGGATTGCAATGCCTCCACACAAGCCGAGGTTTCCTTGGACTAAGATTGCACTTCCATTTTGAAACACTCCTAAAGTAGGGACCTCTCCTTGGAGAGCGTTGAAAGAGATATTGAGATATGAAAGATGTAACTCAACAAGAAATCTTGGGATTGTTCCAGTAAAATTATTACCAGAAAGAATCAAAAATTTTAAACCTTTCAAAGAACTCAGACTGTTAGGTATCTCTCCTTGAAGAGAATTTCCCTCGAGGTTAAGCGTATCGAGCACAACGCAGCTGCTCAGAGAAGTTGGAATGGTTCCGGATAATTTATTGTAGGACAAGTCCAAGAATCCAAGGTTTCTCATGGAGCCAACTTCTGTTGGAATAGGACCCATCAAGATGTTGTTGGATAGGTCAAGTCCAATAGAAATGGAGGAAAGACTCATAATTGCTGGAGGTATTGAACCATTGAGACTGTTCCCCGAAAGATCTAAATCTAACAATTTGCTACAATTTCCTAGACTTTGAGGTATACTTCCAAAAAAATTGTTTCCGCTCAAGAATAGATGGGTCAACGAAGTCAAGTTTCCTAATGATAATGGCATCTCATTTGTCAGCTTGTTTTCGACTAGGCTGAGTTGTTTCAATTTATTAAGTCTTCCAATGGAGGAGGGAATTGCTCCTTCGAGGTCAGGACCATCAACTGCTAAAACAGTGAGACCTTCGAGGTTTCCAATACTAGGTGGAATTCTCCCACTAAATCCATTTTCGCCAATGTTCATTCGAGATAATTGCCTCGAAAGATTGCCAATGGAATTTGGCAATGAACCAGTCAAACTATTACCCTGAAAGTACAGTATTTCTAGTCTAGAAGTGGAGTTTGTAAGAGATGATAAAATAGTATGAATATCTCCCTTCAAATAGTTTACTGAAGCAGCAAACGTTTTAAGAGATGGAAAGCTTGCTATATCAATCATATCTCCTGTGAAAGTGTTCATAGAAAATGATGTATATTCAAGTAGGGAAAAATTTGACAACGAAGGTGGAAGCACTCCGGTGAAATGGTTGTTGGAAAAAGATAGAATCCTCAACTTGGGAAGTGTAAAGGAAGGTATGGTTCCATGTAGTTGATTGTAACCCAAATCTAGAAGCTCGAGACTTGAAATATTATAAAGACCTAATGGTACAAAGCCAGTCAGATTATTCCCATAAAAATATAGCCAATGAATTTTTCCAAGTTGAACGAAAGACACCGGAATCTCTCCTTGCAAGCCACAAATTGCCAATGAGAGTGTAATTAGATCTGTGAGGTTTCCTATGGATGGTGGTATAGTTGACGACAACATGTTTTTCGTCAAGCCTAAGTATTGAAGTTTAATAAGATAACCTATGTCGGGGAATATAGCTCCGGTTAGGTTATTATCAATGAAATTTAAGTAATAAAGATTTCTACATCGTGATAGGTTTGATGGAATCCCCTCTCCAAAGGTATTGTTACTAAACTCAATCGCTTCAAGCCTTGTCAGCCGACCCATCTCTTGAGGTATCGGGCCACGGAAGGTGTTGTTTTGCAAATTGATGATTCTAAGGAAAGAAAGGTTACCTATATGAGGTGAAAGCGTTCCAACAAGGCCTTGAGAGCGCAGAGAAAGAGACACGACTCTGTTTGGATGCCTTTTGCTGCACGAAACGCCATTCCAGCTGCAAAAATGCGTTGTCTCGTTCCATGAGCTCAAAGCCCGCAAAGGGTCGTCGTGTATGGATTTCTTGAAGGCTAGAAGAGCTTCAAAATCGGTCAGGTTGTTTGAGTATGAAGAAGGAGTAATGGAAAGAAAGATGAAGAGGAAAATAATAGAGATGGAAGGTCTAGCCATGATCTTCTTTTTGTGTCTTAAAAGTGAGTCAATGTGTCTTTGCTTGGTTACATTTTATAGAAAAATTATGTAAAAAAAATTCTTTTGATGTCTGAATTATTGCAAAAATAATACTTGCATGGGTCAAAGTTAAGGGTCAATGATAATTGCATGTTAATTTTTCATACAAAATATTTTTGAGAAGACTCAAGACTTTATATTGGAAATGACCAGAGATTTTCCAACTAAAATCCAATAGTAAACTTGTGATATGAGTGATTTTTTTTTCTTCTGAAGTCTGGGCTCTTGCAAGAATAATATTTGCATGGGACAAGTTAAGGGTCAATTATAAATGCATGTGAATTTTTTTATACAAAATATTAATAAAAAGACTCAACACTTTTCTTTAGTTATATTGAAAATGAGATTTCCAATTAAAATCCAATAGTAAACTTGTGATATGAGGGTACTTCGGGTCCATTAATAAAACTTATATAAGACTATTCTAATAAATATAGGATGCTTGTTCTTCGTTCTAATAATATTCCTACTACATCACAAATTATATTGAGAAGTTTCCAATTAAAATCCAAGGGTGAATCAATAAGTGTGTTTTGGTCCATATAAGAAAAGTTGCTTCTTTAGAATTTTCAACACTATAACAAGACCCACAAATTTATTTTTATTTTTTCTGTGTTGGAGACTCATGACTTTTAGGTTGTACTTATTAAGCATATTTATTTTTATAAATATAGAATTATAATATATACATATATTGAATATTTTCGTAAAACTCTAATCGTTAAACTAGCCCGACAAAGGGTCGTCGTTTATGGATTTCTTGAAGGCGAGAAGAGCTTCGAAATCAGTCTGGTTGTTTGAGTACGAACAAGTAGTAATCGAAAGAAAGATGAAGAGGAAAATAATAGAGATTGAAGGTCTTGCCATGATCTTCTTTGCTGTCTTAAAAGTGTTCAATGTGTCCTTGCTTGGTTAAGTTTTATAGAAAGATTATATGTACAAAATTTTCCAAAACGCCGCTTATAATAAAATGTGTACATACTGTGTGAATACATTTATACAAATCGTCACATATTAAGAGCTAGAGTTAAAAAAAAAAGAACATATCAATGAAGACTAGTTAATTATCATACTGTACTGTTGTGATTTTTCTTCCAAGTGAATTAAAAGTGATTTTTACATGGATCACGTGTTGGTCTTTAGTTTATAAACATGTACTCCCTCCGTCCCAACTAAGATGGGGCATTACTTTCCGTCACGGTAATTAAGAGGGTTGAAAAATTGTATAAAGTGTTGATATAAATATATATTATTATTTAAAGTTGTGTGTGTAATAAGTGTGTCTTAAAAATGAAATGACTCATCTTAGTTAGGACCGCCCAAAAAGGAATACGACTCATTTTAGTTGGGACGGAGGGAGTATGATTTATAAAACTAATTCAAGTTAATTAATATAGTGTTTACTTTAATGAATAAATGATGAATTTCTCAATTTTGAGCTAATTTAACAATTTTGCTAAGAGAACTTATGTCGGGGAATATTGCTCCGGTGAGTTTATTATCTATCAAATTCAAGTAATTAAGGTTTCTACATCGTGATAGGTTTGATGGAATCACCCCTCCGAAAGAACAGTTACTTAACTCAATCACTTCAAGCCTTGTGAGGCGACCCATCTCTTGAGGGATGGGGCCACGGAAGGTGTTGTTTTGCAAAATGATGGTTCTAAGGAAAGAAAGGTTACCTATGTGAGGTGAAAGCGTTCCCACAAGGCCTTGAGAGCGCAAAGAAAGAGACACGTCTCTGTTTGGATGTCTTTGGCTGCACTAAACGCCATTCCAGCTGCAAAAATGCGTTTTCTCGTTCCACGAACTCAAAGCCGCCAATGGGTCGTCGTGTATGGATTTCCTGAAGACCAGTAGTGCTTCGAAATCGGTCTGGTTGTTTGAGTATGAACAAGTAGTGGAGAGAAATTTGTTACCAATATATTGTGGATGTCATTTTTCTCTAAAACACAATTTACTATTTTTTTTTCAAATTTTTTGTGGATGTGGTGAATATTTGTGAAAAATAAAAAATATAATAACAAATTTATTAGAATTTTTTTAATTTATTAACTATAAAAATTAATTAAATGTTAAAAATAATAATGTATCCTATCTGAGTTGAATATAAACCTTTAGTGCCATAAGTACAAAATTAAACTATCGTATGAAATTATAATTGAACAAAAATTGAAAATAAAAATAAAATTTAAATGAAGTTAGTACTGGTTAAATTTCTGTTATTAATCTTGCAATTTTATGAAAAATACACGTACTTTATTAATTCTGAAGAAGGTAAATTTTAAATTGGCCTCTCTCTCTCTTTTTGTCAGTGGAAAAGTGAAAAAAAAGGCTCCAGATTAATAGTCATCTATTTTGTTGGAAAGATTATTTAGGATTTAGTCTTAGATTAATTATTATGGATTGTTCGGTTGGACGGATACGGTTCGTGATTCAATCTTGAAATAGTCATGGTTTGTGTGTCTTGGCCTTACCCCTATGACTAAATTAATCTCGACTAATCTCAGACCAATTCAATCTCGAATAATCACGGGCTAATTTAGTTTTAGTAACCGAACACCCCTATAAATCTTCCCACTAATGATCACCGTGGAAATGTTGTCGAATCATTATATGTGCAATTATTTTTCTTGGACCAAACACTCTTCCGTAAGAACAATTATTAGACCCCAAAATACACTTCAATAAATATTAAACTTTGAGCTAATTTAATTAAAATTCCATATATTATGTTTAAATGTTGTAGGAATATATGTGACTATTCTTGGAGAGTAAAATCATATTTTTTCCTATACCATACTTCTTTTAAGGGTCTGGATTCTTGCAAGAAATACTTGCATGGGTAAAAGTCAAGAGTCAATGATAATTTCATGTGTTTTTTTTAATACAAAATATATATGAGAAGACACGACACTGTTGTGTAGATATATTGAAAATGACCTGACTCAGATTTTCCAACTAAAGTCCAATAGTAAACTTGTGATATGAGTGTATTTTGGGTCCAATAATAAACATGAGAAGACTAGAGATATTTTGCATGCATGTCATCTTTCTAACCACTGAAAAAATTAGTAAGTCCGCTTAATTGGAAAATTTATGCAAGTGGAAAGACTTTGTGTTAACTTCATGTCTTGGACTTGGCGGTACAATTATTACGGCAAGTCTCAATCGGTTTGGTACTTGATTAGGTGTATTTTATACACTGATATTTTTATGTGATTTTAAATATTAAATATTCACTTACTTGTGTTTAATTATCAAATTATAGATTTTCTCGACGCTTGAAACGGTTGATCAATTTTGAGAATATTTGGAGAAAGTTTCAAGATTAATTGAAAGGAAAGAAGATCAAGAAGATGCCTAATTAGTTGGAGAAATTCCTTATTAGTTTTGTTAATTTTCTTATCGTTATATTTCAGAACTTGATAATTATTGACCTCTATTTTGACAATTAGTTTAGGTTAAATTAAAGACTAGATGTATGTGTGCTTGGACAGAATTTTAGACGGCACCTTTTGATATAGTTTGCAGCCGCCACTTTGAAGCAATTACCACTTCTTTTATTTGCTATTCACGTGGAGTACTGGGCCACATTGTGGCAATTTCAATTTATTTAACTACTTCTTAATTCAATTCTCATCATTGCTTTATTTTTATATTGTGTATTTGATTATATTTTGTAGCTAAACTCTTTATTCCAACATCGATTAAGGAAGTCCGGACGTGATTGTTCTGTGAGATCTAATTTGTTTTTTATCTTTTAATTCGTATGCAAGTATTTGTTGTTATCAATTTTCTCTGTGAATTTAATCGTTTTATTCATCTAAGTTGCGCGCAATATTTAGTTGAGTGGAAATGATTAATAGCCAATTGAATCGGTCATACGTAATCGTGGTTTAGATTTAATTAGTGGTAAATTGACTAGCTAGTCAGAGAATAACAATCTTAATTCGATAATCCTGCGTCAGAGTTTATCGGTTTTGAATTGGGTCTCTCTAGTTCTTAATGTTGTCGGCTCATTAAATCTATAGAGCGTCTCTTACGGTTGTCAGTCGATTAGGGAAATACTTAGTGAAACGTCTTCCTAATTATCGAGAAACTATGGAGAGATGAGATCGCGTCAGAAGCGTCTTCGGTGATCATAACTGGTTTATTTGCATGAATTATTGTTATATTTGCTTCGAAGATCGGGATATCAAGTCTAGGTGGAATTAATTGATTGTTGGAATATTTCTCATATATTTTTCATCTTTATTATTTTTATTTGTGATTTATTTGTTTCTAGAAAAACCCAAAAATATCTTTTTATATTTATTGTTTATTTATTATTTTCGTTGTTTTAGATAATTCCCAAATTTTCGTCGTACTCCCGTAGTCGGATGAGAGGGACCTGACTCATCATCGTGCTGTCCTCGGTGCACTGGCATCTGTGCCGTCGGTGGAACGGGAGATGCAAGGTGCTCCTCTACGGGGTAGAGAGGCTCCATCTCATCGCGAGGTGCCTGGAACTCTGGCACCGGCTCGCCATAGAGTAAGCTGTAAGTCGGGGCTATCGGAATCACTCCCACCGGAAGGTAAGTCTGAATCAGAGGTGCCCAAAGCGGTGGCTCACCCCCTGCTATGATCAAATCGCCTGGTCGAATGTATGGGCCCTCCGGCGGACTATGGTACGTCTCCCAAAAATGTAGAATCATGGTGATAAATCCTCGCGCGTCGACCTCGCGATCGTGGCTATGTCCGATCGGTTGAACGAAGTCGCCTGCTATCATCCGCGCCCATCCCTGCCATCTAGCAGGTAGCAACGGAATCAATCGTAAAACCCCGTCAATCCCAGTCGCTCCATGATGTCTGGCAGCCTCCCATCGTCTCAGATAGTGGCTCAGGAACTCCCCTAGGGTATCCCGTGGATCTGGTCCATAAAACTGGTAAGCACGTAAGGGATCAGGTCTGAACGCCATCCGCTTCCTAGCTGTCTGAATAAACCTCGCCACTATAAAATAGAGAAAAGTATATGTAGTTAGTACTCGGAATATCAAATTCTAAACGCATCTCATAAGCCATCATGGTTTGCTTAAGTCGATTGTTCTATTGGTGCTTTGGTTGCTGATTAGGAATAATGCTCTTAGAGCAAAATCCCGTTTTGAAGTTAGGATTTGCTTCCTTCGAGTCTTATCGTTCCTAGATACTTAGGTTCTTGTTAACCGACTTGCGGTTTGTTTTTGGGTTTTGATTTGGTGGCGGATCGATAGTTATCGAATCTCGTCGCTATTTGCTAAGTTGCGAAGGATATCTTCTCGATTCTTCTTTGTTCGTTCTATTCGTTGGGGTGCTTGAGAGAGTTCGCTCTAGTTTGCGATCTGATCTCTCGTTTAGGGGTTTGTGTTTGTCGTTAATTCCTTAATTATAAGGAAAGATTCTTAAGTTCTAGAGATTCGTACTTAGAGAGGGAGATTTGGTTCAAATCTCTCTATACTTGGGAACTCTTCTCGTAAGGCGTGTGCCACGTCTAGAGGGGCAGGATACGCCGGGGTGCTAGGCTTTTGTCGACTCGCTCGGTTAGTCTAGTGAAACAATACTAGACTTAGGTTTGAAGAAAGACTCTTGGGTATAGAGCACGAATGCTCTGATACCACTCTGTCACGCCCGCTTTCTACTAATTCTATTAAAGCCGAGTAAACGTGACTAATGAAAGGATTAAGCAACAAAATGAAATGGAATAAGGGAAACTTCATATTCTTCTCATAACATAAGTTAGAGGTTCATCACACGAGATTGATAATTAAAATAGCTAGAGTCATAAGCTCTTTACACAACGCTACAAATATAAAGAGTTGAATCTCGAGTCTATTACATATCTTCTAGCAGCGGAATGTAGGATCGTAAACTAAAGTCCTACGCGTATGAAGACGCGTAGAACCCCCAAGAGCCTGCTACTATGAGATAC